>OU342743.1:408808127-408837002 GCA_910589775.1 Avena eriantha | reverse complement strand
GTGGTTTAGGAAAGTAACACACATGCAATGACTCTGGTGGACCCTTGTGGTTTAGGAAAAGAACACACATGCAAATGTCACTAGTGGATCAATTTGTTTTACGAAAAGAACACACATGCAATGTCACTAGTGGAGCCATTTGGTATAGCAAAAGAACACACATGCAATGACACTAGTGGATCCATGTTGTTTAGGAAAAGAACACACATGCAATGACTCTAGTGGATCCATGTACTTTAGGAAAATAACACACATGCTAATGTCACAAGTGCATCAATGTGGTTTAGGAAAAGAATACACATGAAAATGTCACGAGTGGATCAATGTGGTTTAGGAAAAGAACACACATGCAATGACTCCAGTGGATCAATGTAGTTTAGGAAAAGAACACACATGAAATGTCACTAGTGGATCCATATGGTTTAGGAAAAGAACACGCATGCAATGACTCTAGTGGATATATGTGGTTTAGGAAAATAACACACATGCAATGACTCTGATGGACCCATGTGGTTTAGGAAAAGAAGACACATGCAAATGTCACTAGTGGATCAATGTGTTTTAGGAAAAGAACACACATGCAATGAATCTTGTGGATGCATGTGGTTTAGAAAAATAACACACATGCAATGACTCTGGTGGACCCATGTGGTTTAGGAAAAGACGACACATGCAAATGTCACTAGTGGATCAATGTGTTTTACGAAAAGAACACACATGCAATGTCACTAGTGGATCCATGTGGTTTAGGAAAAGAACACATATGAAATTTCACTAGTGGATCGATATGGTTTAGGAAAAGAACACACATGCAATGTCACGAGTGGATCCATGTGGTTTAGGAAAAGAACACACATATAAATGTGACCAGTGGATCCATGTGGTTTAGTTAAAGAACACACATGCAATGTCTCTAGTGGATCAATCTATTTTAGGAAACGAACACACATGATAATGTCACAAGTGGTCCATGTGGTTTAGGAAAAGAACACACATGCAATGACTCTAGTGGATCCATGTAGTTTAGGAAAAGAACACACATGAAATGTCACTAGTGGATCCATATGGTTTAGGAAAAGAACACGCATGCAATGACTCTAGTGGATATATGTGGTTTAGGAAAATAACACACATGCAATGACTCTGATGGAACCATGTGGTTTAGGAAAAGAAGACACATGCAAATGTCACTAGTGGATCAATGTGTTTTAGGAAAAGAACACACATGCAATGAATCTTGTGGATGCATGTGGTTTAGGAAAATAACACACATGCAATGACTCTGGTGGACCCATGTGGTTTAGGAAAAGAAGACACATGCAAATGTCACTAGTGGATAAATGTGTTTTACGAAAAGAACACACATGCAATGTCACTAGTGGATCCATGTGGTTTATGAAAAGAACACACATGCAAATGTTACCAGTGGATAAATGTGGTTTAGGAAAAGAACACACATGCTAATGCCACCAGCAGATCAATGTGCTTTACTAAAAACACATGCAATGTCACCAGTGGAACCATGTGGTCTAGCAAAAGAATACACATGCAATGACACTAGTTGTAACTACCTCGGTAAACTACGCTCTTAGTTGCATGCCTGGATGAGCGAAAGTGGTTAAAATAGTACGGTGGGGCCCAGGGGCCACTCACAGGTAGACCTGTCGGCCTTCCTAACCACTTCCAGAACATCAGGACAAGAACGAGCGGCGTAGTCGGCAGGCGAAGGGATCAACTACGTACACAAGTGAGTATGTATGCAAGCCACCATACAACAGTTCACAAAGCCATTCCATCTAAAAGAAATAGAAATATTGCAATGCCATACAGCAAGATCCAAATATCCTAGATAGAGATAATAGTTTAGGATAGCTCCTCATACATCAAACAACAGAGTATCAGGCGGAAGAGGAAGTCAAGATCTGAGTACGGATAAGAATCAAATCGGCATAAGATCTCACGGATCTCACGGAAGTCAAGATCTGAGTACACATCCTGCCCACAGATCTCACGGATCCCCATCCCTGGAATCTCTACACCGAGTGATCGTTGCCAACATCATTTGTCTCCTCCACCCAGTATCCATCTTGTGAGTACACCTGTTCATCTGAATCAAACTATTTATCGTGTGAGACCCTTGGGGTACTCAGCAAGTCTTTATGCCTCTAAAGGGGACATATACCTGGGGTGACGCAATTGCAGCAAAATATAATAACTAACAAGCCTATAGATACTCGCTAACCATCTTCCTAACCAATGATAGACGGATGTCCATTAATTGGTAACAACAGTTATAGCAGTATAGTTAAAAGATCCATCCTCCTTCTCGCTTACCAATGAGAAAGCGGACGAACAACCCATCTGTTGGCAGTTTTATTAACCATTCCATGAGCGTTGCACTATTTACTAGTCAGGTATTTAGTCAGATTAAAAGCGGTACTTTAGTTATACTTGTCTATGATCGAGAAACTGTGCTCCAAGTCGTCCATAACCGCGGACATGGCTTTCAGAAAGATTTACCCTGCAGGGGTGCACAAATAGCAACACACACTCGATCAACCTCGGAAAAACCAAATCAAAACCCAATGAGGCATTCACGACAAAGCGATCACAGGATTCAGAAATATTTCAGGGGGCCACCCCAATAAGCTACCCGCAACGAAGATGGCCGGCTCCGAGACGGACCCAGGGTTTGCGACAATGGCTGTAAACGACTAGGAACCCGAAAATGTGACTGGGCTTGTCGATACCGCGAAAACATTCCGCATTCTTAAATAGTACAGGTGCTCCTCGCACAATCTTAAATAAAATAGTAAGGCATGGCATAAGTACAGGATAGTAATAAAGCCCCAAACTAATTGTGGCCCCAAGAAATAGAAATGAATCAAGCTCTGGCTCAAGGGGGTCCATAAGGCCTCCCGGATGTGGATAGTGCGAATAGTCGAGGAACAGGAATCAAGTACTCGGGGTCCTACGGGACACAAGTGAGCATGAAAAACCAAATAGCAGATATTGCTCACTGGTGCCTCTTTCATTAGTTATCCCATTACTACTCAGGTTAAGTTGTTTAGGTACCTCGTTATCCATCAGACACCCACATACCCTACACATGCTGTTCTACGACTCGCATGGCTCAAACAACTCCTGTAGTAATGGCTCATGGGATGGAGGAACAAGCTTCGGTGGGGTTTAAAAGTAAAGACCATGCAGTACTTGGGATTCAATTTAATGCAATCGCGACTCAATGATGCAAGAATAAGACAGAGGCAATAGGTACTATATGTATGCAAGCATGTGGTAGTGCTTGCCTGGTAGCTCAGTTGAAGCGAGAGATGGATCTGGGTAGAACTCCTGTGATTCCTGATAATTCTCCTGCTGGGCGTCTATTCGAAGAAGAACCAAACAAACAAGGGCCAACATAAATAAAGTGCACAATCATACGAATTAAAATGCGACAAGCAAACAAGCATGCCCTGATGAATGATGCACAATTTACATGGCCATAATGTACCATGGCACGGTGAGGTGTGGGGTACAAACATAAAGCATTTTATTATTTATGTGGTCAAGTTTTATTGCCATAAACAGTTCTGATTTTTAATATTGACATGATGCATGCTTCAATTCAGAACATGGAATGCATAGCTAGAACAGGCTCGTCGTGCTGATCGATTTAGACATATTATTTGTCGAAAAAAGGAGTTGTAGAATTAAAGTTATTAATTAATTAAGAAAAGGACATTTTATTGTAATTTTAATCATCTCGAAAATTTAAAGTGCCCAAATAATATTTTGAATGGCATATTTGAAATCTTCACATTTTTTTGATTCCAAAACATATATTATTTGTATTATTTGGATTTATAATTCAAAAGTTATTAAAACTGGATTAAATTCATATTCAAACATTTCTGAAATCATTTTATTTAAACAGATACACGACCAGACTTTTTACACCCAGAGACAGTTAGAAACAGCGGTGACATGTGGGCCAGCCGCTGACTCAGCACGGTGGGACGCAGCGGGCTACGTGGGCTTTTCCCACCGCGGAGCTGTCTAGCCCGAGGGACAGACAGGTGGGTCTTACGGCAAGACGGCCCACGCGCCAGTGACTGGGCGAGCAGATACCACGCGACAGAGCCAGGGGCCGCGGGTTGAGAACGCCAAACTCGCTGTACCGTTTTGTAAAATTGCCACTGAGGCGGACAGGTGGGGTCGGAGGGAGTGCGGGTTTAGCTGGCAAAAAGGTGGGGCTGTAACTGCAAGAATGCCAATGTTACTGTTTTTCTTCCTCTGCATCTGACGGACAGGCCGGTGATCGACAGGGAACGGTGTGCGACGCGGGGGATTGAACCTATGACCTGCGGCGTGCGCGCAGCGGGGCGGAACCAGTGCGGTGGTTGTAGGGACGCTGGTGGAAACGATCTGCACAGCTAGGTATGCCTTCTGTGGCACGACGACGAGGAAGACGCACGCGCACGCGCCGCACAGAGGGCGTTCGACGCATCGACCGGTGTGACCGGGAAACGACGGTGGCCATGAGGATGTCAGGGAGAGGTGGCGACTCACCGGGAGGCTATTGGTGGGGCTGGCTCCGCCGGAGAAGCGGCGGATCGGTGGGGTAGCAGGCGGCTTGCCGGAGCTAGGGTTTCGGCGGTGTTGTGGATGTGCAGGGGTCCTGGGCCTCCTCCTCCTCGCTGCTGGGCATGGGGGCGACGCAGAGGGTCGGCTTGGTCTTCCCCGACACCAACACACCCGCCCGCCGCCGTGTTTTGTTGAGGAAGGGTGGAGGCCGACAGTGGTCCGCCGGGGTGGAGAGGAGGTAGCAGGGGAGCTGGGAGGAAGGGAGTAGAAGGACTAGGCCCTAGTGGATCTGGCAATGCCAGGTAGAGAGGAGGAAGTAGATAGGGACGGGGAGAGGGGATGTCATGGGCGACGTGGTGGAGGAAAAAGGTGGCTCGGCCACCTTTTCTCCCGGCTCCTCACGTGCTAGACGTGGACAGGGACCAGGGCAGGTAGCTGCAGCTGCAGATGGGCCAGCGAGAGGAGAAGGGCTCGGTGGGGCTCTTGTGCAGCGAGAGAGAGAGGGAAAACGAGAGGGGAGGGTAGATGGTATGGGGCTCGGTCTAGGGTTAGATTAGAGGGGTGGGTCAGCTTAGAGTAGGGAGAGGGGAGGCTCGGCATGGTTGGGCTCTTGTGCAGTGAGAGAAAAGAGGGGCCGAGAGGGGGGCTCGGGTAGATAGAGCTAGGGTTGAGGTAGCTCGGTTAGGGTATGGTTTAGAGAGAGTAAAAAGGAAGAGAGGTTAGGGGTAGGATCTTAGGGTTTTGGGTGAGGGAGGGTGATCTAAACAAGATCATGCAAGGGTGAGAGAAGAGGTCGTGAGGTGGCTCGGCTAGGTAGAGAAAAGGAGAGGGTTTAGGGTAGAGTAAGGTGGTAGGTTAGGGTTTCTCATGAACAAAACAAGCTCAAGCAAGAAAAGGTGGTGGACAAGAGGGGAGATGTGTCTAGGGTTTTGGTATGATCACACATGATCATGCATGGAAACATACACATGTGAGGGTGATGATCTTGTGAACTCATGGCAAGGAAATCTAGACCAAGATAAGGAGGTTTGGGTAAGAGAGAAAGGGGAGCTCAACAAAAGAGAAGACCCACTCAAAATCAAAGGAAAACCAAGGAGAAAAAGATGGTGATGCTTGTTGCATGGCCCATGCATGGGCATTAAATGACATGTCTAATCTTGTGAAAACAAAATAATAATCATGGCATTTATACACATGCATTCAAAAATGTGGAGCTAAGGCCAAGCCCAAAAGAAATGAGATGGATGTCTCATGTGGAGTAGATGGCATATGCTCATGTTTGAATATAATTTTGGACATGCTAGTGTGTATACTCCACTAGGTGCATAGTATCCTCAAAATATTCCAACATGAGCAACTATTCCAAGAATCCATATGGAAGCTAGAAAAAAGGGTTACACTCATAATGCATGCAAAGGTGGCTCCACATATCAATAATGTGAAAACAACATGATGCTAATATGAGAGTATGAGGAAATAGAAGTGGATCCATCCCAACCCACATGAGCTAGATTTAAATGCCACAAGAAAATGTAAAAGCTCATGGATAATTAGGATGGTGGAATTATAAGGTGGTGACAAGGAAAAGGTGGTGGAGTGGAATAAAAGATATGCCCCCAACTCAACTTGGGCATTAAACAATATATCAAGAACCAACTACAATATATCAAGAGGCAAATACAATTAATAATGCATACGAGCTAAGAACCAAATGAAAAAGGGTTTTATATGATGCTCAAATGCAAGGTGGCATGATGACATGAGCATGATATCATTATGATGCAACAATTATATGTAGGAAGTAGCAATTATATTACTAGACCATGTAGCATTATATATGTTAGACAGATGGGATGCTACAACTCTCCCCCGCTAAATAGGAATCTCGCCCCGAGATTCTAGGAAGAAGAAGACACGAAGAGGGTAGGATACTTGACACGGAGCTCGTCCTCGCGTTCCCAAGTGGCTTCATCAATGGAATGGTGCGACCACTCCACCTTGCAGAACTTGATGGACTTGTTGCGAGTCCTTCTTTCTACGACTTCTAGAATTTTTATGGGGTGTTCTTGATAAGACAGATCTTCTTGGAGATTGATGAGTTCATGGTCCACGGTCCTGCCGGGATCCTGGAAGCACTTCTTGAGTTGAGAGATATGTCAAACATCATGGACCTTGAGTTTTTCAGGGAGCTCAAGAGCATAAGCAACTTCTCCTCTTCTTCCACGAACTTTGAAAGGACCGATGTATCTAGGAGCCAGCTTTCCTTTGATACCAAAACGGTGCGTGCCTCTCATGGGAGTGACACGAAGGTAAACGAGATCACCAGGGACATACTCCATGTCCGTGTGCTTTCCATCATAGTTGCTCTTCTGGCGACTTTGAGCAACCTTCAGATTTTCAAGAATGATGTGAACCTTCTCCTCCGCTTGAGTTACAATGGCGTGGCCAAACAGTGTTCTTTCACCTGCGCCCAACTAACCAATCGAAGTTCTGCATTTGCGACCATAGAGAACCTCAAATGGTGCCATCTTTAGACTTTTCTGGAAGCTGTTGTTGTAAGAGAATTCAGCATAAGGAAGGCATTCTTCCCACTTCATGCCGAAAGAGATAACGCAAGAATGGAGCATATCTTCCAGAATCTGATTGATCCTTTCAACTTGTCCTTGCGACTGAGGGTGGTAAGCTGTGCTGAAGTTCAATGTTTTTCCCAAAGCATTTTGGAAACTTCCCCGGAACTTGGAAGTGAAGATGCTTCCACGGTCTGAGCTGATCTCAAGAGGAACCCCATACAAAGAGACAATTCTGTTGATATAGAGCTCAGCCAACTGAATTGCAGAAATTGTTTCCTTGACGGGAAAGAAGTGAGCCACTTTAGAAAGCCTGTCGATGACAACAAATATTGCATTGTTGCCCCTCTACGACCTTGGAAAACCAGTTATGAAGTCCATCTCTACTTTCTCCCATTTCCATTCCGGAGGCTTCAATGGCTGTAGAAGAGCGGAAGGTTTCTGATGAACAGCTTTAACTCTGCGACAGACATCACACTCCGAGACATACTTGGCACAACATTGTTTCAACCCAGGCCACCAATAATGTGTTTTCAAGTCCATGTACATCTTAGTGCTGCCAGGGTGGATAGAAAGAACAGAATCATGAGCCTCCTTAAGAACTTGCTCTCTTAAACCCGGGTAGTTCGGAACAAACATCCGTTGTTCAAAGAAAAGAGCGCCTTGGTCGTCGACATGGAAGGACTCATACTTTGGAAGCTGAATGTTGGAGATGATGTTTTTAGTGTAAGGATCACCAAGTTGAATGGAGCGAACTTTTTCTTCCAAGAGAGGGGTTGCCAGAAGGTTCAGAAGATACCCTTGATCCACAATTTCAAGGTTGAGCTTGCGGAATTCCTCACACAAGAGAGGTTGTTGTTCTTCTACCATGAGGTTGTTGACATAAGCTTTTCGGCTGAGAGCATCGGCCATGACATTAGCTTTGCCCGGAGTGTAGTTGATGGTCAAATCGAAATCATTAATTGCTTCAATCCACCTCCTCTGACGAAGGTTGAGATCAGGCTGTGTGAAGATATACTTCAGACTCTTGGGATCAGAAAAGATCTCACAACGGTTGCCAAGCAAGTAATGCCTCCATACTTTCAAAGCAAAGACAACTGCTGCGAGTTCGAGGTCATGTGTAGGATAGTTGATCTCATGCGTCTTCAACTGTCGAGAGGCATAAGAAACAACTTGTTTTTCTTGCATAAGGACCGCACCCAATCCTTGCAAGGAGGCGTCGCAGAATATCTGGAAAGGCTTTGATGTATCTGGAGGAATCAAGACTGGTGTGGAAGTGAGCTTCTCTTTGAGTGTTTCAAAGCTTGCTTGACATGCAGGAGACCAAAGGTATTTCTTGCCTTTCTTGAGGAGATCGGTAAGAGGCTTCGCAATCTTCGAGAAGTTCTGAGCGAAGCAACGACAGTAACTAGCCAAACCAAGGAAACTCCAGACTTCTTTGACATTTTTGGGTGGAAGCCAGTCAACAATTGTCTTAACAGTTTCTAGGTTGACGGCAATGCCCTTGGCAGAGATGACGTGACCCAGATAGGTGACTTCAGGCAGCTAGAACTCACACTTGGAGAACTTTGCATACAGGCGGTTCTCATGAAGCTTGTTTAGGACACACTGAAGGTGTTCTTCATGTTCTTCCTTTGACTTAGAATAGACTAGAATGTCATCCAGATAGACCACAATGAACTTATCAAGATACTCCATGAAAACCGAGTTCATAAGCCTCGAGAAGGTGGCAGGTGCGTTGGTGAGACCGAAAGACATGACCGTGTACTCATACAGGCCATAGCGGGTGGTGAAAGCTGTTTTGGGAACATCTTCCTTGCGAATCTTGATTTGATGATATCCACTTCTCAAGTCAAGCTTAGAGAATACCACAGATCCAGCTAGCTGATCGAAGAGATCATTAATCCGCGGAAGGAGATATTTATTTTTGATGGTTTTAGCATTGAGAGCCCGATAGTCAACACAAAGTCTATCAGTCTTGTCTCGCTTCTTCACAAAGATGGTTGGGCTACCCCAAGAAGAAGTACCATGCTGAATGAAACCCAACTTCTCTTGTTCATCAAGCTGACGTTTGAGTTCAGCCAACTCAGCAGGACCCATTTTATAAGGCCGCTTGGAGATAGGAGCGGTACCAGGTTCAACCTCAATCACAAACTCGACCTCTCGGTCAGGAGGCATGCCTGGCAACTCTTCAGGAAAAACATCTGGGAACTCACAGACCACTGGAACACTCTGAATAGCTTCCATAGCATCATCATTCAGAGCCGCCAAAGAGAAAAGCTGAATTTTAGGAGTCAGACTTGGAGAATAGACTATATGGCCTTCAGGAATTTTCAGAGAAACCGAATGTTCAGCACAATCAATCACAGCTTTATTTGCAGCTAGCCAATCCATGCCTAAAATGACATCCATATCTGAGTTGCCTAGAATAATCAAAGAGGCCGGAAAGAAAGAATCCCCAATTTGAACCTGATTATCATAACTGATCTTGGAAGTTAACATCCTTGCCCCAGGAGAAAGGACCATCAGCTTTTTAGGTAACGAATCAGAAGACAACCCATTCTCTTGAGCAAACTTAAAGGACACAAATGAATGCGATGCTCCAGAATCAAATAAAACTCGTGCAGGGAGTGAGTTAACAGGAAGCGTACCCAACACACCTCTAGGTGCATGCTCAGCTTGAGCAACGTTGACACAGTTGGCACGAGCAACCGTAGACCCGGGCTTAGTGTTGATGTTGAGAGCCCGAGGTGGAGGTGCATGAACCATAGAAGAACTTGCCGCAGGTCTTGGAGGTGGTGGTGGAAGAGCTTTGTTGTTCATTGGACAATTCCAGTGTTGATGCCTAGTGTTCCCACAGGTGTAACAGGCACCAGGTGGATGTGGAGAAGCGTAGCTAGGGACTCCGCCAGGCGCTCCAGGGTAGTTGTGGTTGTAGCCCCTAGGAGCCGCGGTGAAGGAGTTTGGTGGCCTTGCCGCGTAGCTTGACGGTCTTGGTGGAGCCGAGAGCGACGGTGGGGTGTTAGAAACCCACACGCAGTGCTTAGAAGGAGCTGTCATAGCTAAAGAGCTTGCTGCGTCGCGGCTGTGTTTCTTGGACTCCTCAAACACTTGCCTACTTGCTTCTTCCTGCAAAGCTGTATGTTGGAGTTCCAGAAAAGACCCCGGCCTTGCATGAGTGATTGCATATTTGATGGATGCATTGAGCCCTTGCCTGAACCTCTTTTGCTTCTTCTTGTCATCAGAGATCTCATCGCCACCATACCGAGAAAGGTTCATGAAGTTTCTGATATAGGTATTGACATTGTCATAGCCCTGCTTGAGGTTGAGAAACACTTCCTTCATCCTTTCCATGACAATTTCTGACAGATATTGCTCTTTGAAAGCCGCAGTGAATTGCTCCCAAGTAGGCTGAAAACCAGAGTGGTCTGCCTTCAGGTAATTTTCCCACCACAGAGCTGCATCTCCCTTCATAAGGTGCGTGGCACATTTTACCCATTCTTGCTCTGGAACATCCGTAGTCATCAGCAACCTTGACATCTCTTGCAACCAATCATCAGCATCAAGTGGCTGATCAGACTCCTCAAAATGGCGTGGGTTGAACTTTAGAAAACTCTTGATGTCTCCTCGCTTGGGAGGTGGAGGTAGCGGAACAAACTCAATCCTCCTGACACTTTCTTCAAATCGATGCTGGTTCTGCTGCATTGCTCCCAAGGCATTAGCAATACTTGCCAACGCAGCCCCTAGTTCAGGTGGTATGTCCTCCTTAGAACGGCGTGGTGGTGCCATACTGTGATTGATATAAAACTCAAGTCAGTACCATGATGGAGAATAATAATAATCCAAAATAGTACCAAAATGGAATTAACCAAGATTTAAAGGATACAATTTACTAAGATGATATTAAAATATCAACAAAGTTCAAAGCACCTAGAAGATATTGAGTATATCGCACACGACTGAACAAGGAGTGTGGTATACAAAGTTAACAAAGAAAAAATTTCCGCAAATTTCGGCATTAAAATACCACTATATGCGCAAAACCACTTAAAGAATCAAGATTAGTAACTCTACTGATTCAATATACAAGAGCGAATGATAAAAGTAGTTGCATGGTCGTGACTCCATCCCGCACTCAAATCATTACTCCGCACATGAATAAGTAAAACACATGTCCCAACACCTTCTTCTTAAGACAAACCTAAAGATTAGCAACTACGGAAACAAACACCCCAAACAAGATAGCGTCGGATAACAAAGAGTAAGATAGATCGCGCCGGTATACAACGAATCAGATAGATCGCGTCGGCTTACAAAGGCCTGTCGGTATGGAATGTACCCACAGTTGATAACCAAAAGGCAGATAGCGATAACAAGTTAGATGCAACAGGTAGACAAGGAATTCACACACACACACAAAACCTATGGTACTACGGAACCCCGAACACGTGAATCCTAGTTTGAATTTTAGAAGAGGATTGAAAACATTACACTTCCTTACCAGAAAAGGGTGGGTGGTTGGGTAAGAAGAAAAATGGAAGCAGTCCTACTCTCACGTTTTTGTTTTTCCCTAGTATACATAGCTACCAAAAATATTTGCTAGACTGACAACGACCATTTGGCTGAGACCCTGAAGGGCGGGATGGCTCTGATACCAATTGTAACTACCTCGGTAAACTACGCTCTTAGTTGCATGCCTGGATGAGCGAAAGTGGTTAAAATAGTATGGTGGGGCCCAGGGGCCACTCATAGGTAGACCTGTCGGTCGTCCTAACCACTTCCAGAACATCGGGACAAGAACGAGCGGCGTAGTCGGCAGGCGAAGGGATCAACTACATACACAAGTGAGTATGTATGCAAGCCACCATACAACAGTTCACAGAGCCATTCCATCTAAAAGAAATAGAAATATTGCAACGCCATACGGCAAGATCCAAATATCCTAGATAGAGATAATAGTTTAGGATAGCTCCTCATACATCAAACAACAGAGTATCAGGCGGAAGCGGAAGTCAAGATCCAAGTACGGATAAGAATCAAATCGGCATAAGATGCCACATAAATAAACACATCCCGCCCACAGATCTCACGGATCCCCATCCCCGGAATCTCTACACTGAGTGATCGTTGCCAACATCATCTGTCTCCTCCACCCAGTATCCATCTTGTGAGTACACCTGTTCATCTGAATCAAACAATTTATCATGTGAGACCCTAGGGGTACTCAGCAAGTCTTTATGCCTCTAAAGGGGACATATACCTGGGGTGACGCAATTGCAGCAAAAGATAATAACTAACAAGCCTTTAGATACTCGTTAACCATCCGCCTAACCAATGATAGACGGATGTCCGTTAATTAGTAACAACAGTTATAACAGTATACTTAACAGATCCATCCTCCTTCTCGCTTGCCAACGAGAAAGCGGACGAACAACCCATCCGTTGGCAGTTTTATTAACCATTCCATGAGTGTTGCACTATTTACTAGTCAGGTATTTAGTCAGATTAAAAGCGGTACTTTAGTTATACTTGTCTATGATCGAGAAACTCTGCTCCAAGTCGTCTATAACCGCGGACACGGCTTTCAGAAAGATTTACCCTGCAGGGGTGCACAAATAGCAACACACACTCGATCAACCTCGGAAAAACCAAATCAAAACCCAACGAGGCATTCATGACAAAGCGATCACAGGATTCAAAAATATTTCAGGGGGGCACCCCAATAAACTACCCGCAACAAAGTTGGCCGGCTCCGAGACGGACCCAGGGTTTGCGACAATGGTTGTAAACGACTGGGAACCCGAAAATGTGACTAGGCTTGTCGATACCGCGAAAACATTCCGCATTCTTAAACAGTACAGGTGCTCCTCGCACAATCTTAAATAAAACAGTAAGGCATGGCATAAGTACAGGATAGTAATAAAGCGCCAAACTAATTGTGGCCCCAAGAAATAGAAATGAATCAAGCTCTGGCTCAGGGGGTCCATAAGGCCTCCCGGATGTGGATAGTGCGAATAGTCGAGGAACAAGAATCAAGTACTCGGGGTCCTACGGGACACAAGTGAGCATGAAAAACCAAATAGCAGATATTGCTCACCGGTGCCTCTTTCATTAGTTATCCCATTACTACTCAAGTTAAGTTGTTTAGGTACCTCGTTATCCATCAGACACCCACATACCCTACACATGCTGTTCTACGACTCGCATGGCTCAAACAACTCCTGTAGTAATGGCTCATGGGATGGAGGAACAAGCTTCGGTGGGGTTTAAAAGTAAAGGCCATGCAGTACTTGGGATTCAATTTAATGCAATCGCGACTCAATGATGCAAGAATAAGACAGAGGCAATAGGTACTATATGTATGCAAGCATGTGGTAGTGCTTCCCTAGTAGCTCAGTTGAAGCGAGACATGGATCTGGGTAGAACTCCTTTGATTCCTGATAATTCTTCTGCTGGGCGTCTATTCGAAGAAGAACCAAACAAACAAGGGCCAACATAAATAAAGTGCACAATCATACGAATTAAAATGCGAGAAGCAAACAAGCATGCCCTGATGAATGGTGCACAATTTACATGGCCATAATGTACCATGGCACGGTGAGGTGTGGGGTACAAGCATAAAGCATTTTATTATTTATGTGGTCAAGTTTTATTGCCATAAACAATTCTGATTTTTAATACTGACATGATGCATGCTTCAATTCAGAACATGGAATGCATAGCTCGAACAGGCTCGTCGCGCTGATCGATTTAGATATATTATTTGTTGAAAAATGGAGTTGTAGAATTAAAGTTATTAATTAATTAAGAAAAGGACATTTTATTGTAATTTTAATCATCTCGAAAATTTAAAGTGCCCAAATAATATTTTGAATGGCATATTTGAAATCTTCACATTTTTTGATTCCAAAACATATATTATTTGTATTATTTGGATTTATAATTCAAAAGTTATTAAAACTGGATTAAATTCATATTCAAACATTTCTGAAATCATTTTATTTAAACAGATACACGGCCAGACTTTTTACACCCAGAGACAGTTAGCCACAGCGGTGACATGTGGGGCAGCCACTAACTCAGCACGGTGGGACGCGGCGGGATACGTGGGCTTTTCCCACCGCGGAGCTGTCTAGCCCGAGGGACAGACAAGTGGGTCTTATGGCAAGACGACCCACGCGCCAGTGACTGGGCGAGCAGATACCACGCGGCAGAGCCAGGGGCCGCGGGTTGAGAACCCCAAACTTGCTGTACCATTTTGTAAAATTGCCACTGAGGCGGACATGTGGGGTCAGAGGGAGTGCGGGTTTAGCTGGCAAAAAGGTGGGGGTGTAACTACAAGAATGCCAACGTTACTGTTTTTCTTCCTCTGCATCTGACGGACAGGCCGGTGATCGACAGGGAACGGCGCGCGACGCGGGGGATTGAACCCGTGACCTGCGGCGTGCGCGCAGCAGGGCAGAACCAGTGCGGTGGTTGTAGGGACGCTGGTGGAAACGATCTGCACGGCTAGGTATGCCTTCTGTGGCGCGACGACGAGGAAGACGCACACGCACGCGCCGCACAGAGGGCGTTCGACGCATCGACCGGCGTGACCGGGAAACGACGGTGGCCATGAGGATGTCAGGGAGAGGCGGTGACTCACCGGGAGGCTATTGGTGGGGCTGGCTCCGCCGGAGAAGCAGCGGATCGGCGGCGTAGCAGGCGGCTTGCCGGAGCTAGGGTTTCGGCGGTGTTGTGGACGTGCAGGGGTCCTGGGCCTCCTCCTCCTCGCTGTTGGGCACGGGGGCGACGCAGAGGGTCCGCTTGGTCTTCCCTGACACCAACACACCCGCCCGTCGCCGTGTTTTGTTGAGGAAGGGTGGAGGCCGACGGTGGTCCGCCACGGTGGATAGGAGGTAGCAGGGGAGCAGGGAGGAAGGGAGTAGAAGGACTAGGCCCTGGTGGATCTAGCGATGCCAGGTAGAGAGGAGGGAGTAGATAGGGACGGGGAGAGGGGATGCCGTGGGTGACACGGTGGAGGAAAAAGGTGGCTCGGCCACCTTTTCTCCCGGCTCCTCATGTGCTAGACGTGGACAGGGACTAGGGCAGGTAGCTGCAGCTGCAGATGGGCCAGCGAGAGGAGAAGGGCTCGGTGGGGCTCTTGTGCAGCGAGAGAGAGAGGGAAAACAAGAGGGGAGGGTAGATGGTATGGGGCTCGGTCTAGGGTTAGATTAGAGGGGTGGGTCGGCTTAGAGTAGGGAGAGGGGAGGCTCGGCATGGTGGGGCTCTTGTGCAACGAGAGAAAAGAGGGGCCGAGGTGGGGGCTCGGGTAGATGGAGCTAGGGTTGAGGTAGCTCGGTTAGGGTATGGTTTAGAGAGAGGAAAAAGGAAGAGAGGTTAGGGGTAGGATCTTAGGATTTTGGGTGAGGGAGGGTGATCTAAACAAGATCATGCAAGGGTGAGAGAAGAGGTGGTGAGGTGGCTCGGCTAGGTAGAGAAAAGTAGAGGGTTTAGGGTAGAGTAAGGTGGTAGGTTAGGGTTTCTCATGAACAAAACAAGCTCAAGCAAGAAAAGGTGGTGGACAAGAGGGGAGATGTGTCTAGGGTTTTGGTATGATCACACATGATCATGCATGGAAACATACACATGTGAGGGTGATGATCTTGTGAACTCATGGCAAGGAAATCTAGACCAAGATAAGGAGGTTTGGGTAAGAGAGAAAGGGGAGCTCAACAAAAGAGAAGACCCACTCAAAATCAAAGGAAAACCAAGGAGAAAAAGATGGTGATGCTTGTTGCATGGCCCATGCATGGGCATTAAATGCCATGTCTAATCTTGTGAAAACAAAATAATAATCATGGCATTTATACACATGCATTCAAAAATGTGGAGCTAAGGCCAATCCCAAAAGAAATGAGATGTATGTGCCATGTGGAGTAGATGGCATATGCTCATGTTTGAATATAATTTTGGACATGCTAGTGTGTCTACTCCACTAGGTGCATAGTATCCTCAAAATATTCCAACATGAGCAACTATTCCAAGAATCCATATGGAAGCTAGAAAAAAGGGTTACACTCATAATGCATGCAATGGTGGCTCCACATATCAATAATGTGAAAACAACATGATGCTAATATGAGAGTATGAGGAAATAGAAGTGGATCCATCCCAACCCACATGAGCTAGATTTAAATGCCACAGGAAAATGTAAAAGATCATGGATAATTAGGATGGTGGAATTATAAGGTGGTGACAAGGAAAAGGTGGTGGAGTGGAATAAAAGATATGCCCCCAACTCACTTGGGCATTAAACAATATATCAAGACCCAACTACAATATATCAAGAGGCAAATACAATTAATAATGCATATCAGCTAAGAACCAAATGAAAAAGGGTTTTATATGATTCTCAAATGCAAGGCGGCATGATGACATGAGCATGATATCATTATGATGAAACAATTATATGTAGGAAGTAGCAATTATATTACTAGACCATGTAGCGTTACATATGTTAGACAGATGGGATGCTACACTAGTGAATCCATGTGGTTTAGGAAAAGAACACACATGCAATGACTCCTGTGGATCCATGTGCTTTAGTTAAATAACACACATGCAAATGTCACAAGTGGATCAATGTGTTTTAGGAAAATAATACACATGAAAATGTCACGAGTTGATCAATGTGGATTAGGAAAAGAACACACATGCAATGACTCCAGTGGATCAATGTAGTTTAGGAAAAGAACACACATGCAAATGCCACCAGTCGATTAATGTGGTTTAGGAAAACAACACACATGCAAATGTTACCAGTGGATCAATGTGGTTTAGGAAAAGAACACACATGCAATGACTCTAGTGGATCCATGTGGATTAGTCAAAGAACACATATGCAATAACACCAGTGCATCAATGTGGTTTAGGAAAAGAACGCACATGCAATGTCACCAGTGGATCCCATGTGGTTTAGAAAAAGAACACACATGCAATGTCACTAGTGGATCCATATGGTTTAGGAAAAGAACATGCACGCAATGACTCTAGTGGATATATGTGGTTTAGGAAAATAACACACATGCAATGACTCTGGTGGACCCAAGTGGTTTAGGAAAAGAAGACACATGCAAATGTCACTAGTGGATCAATGTGTTTTAGGAAAAGAACACACATGCAATGAATCTTGTGGATCCATGTGGTTTAGGAAAAGAAGACACATGCAAATGTCACTAGTGGTTCGATGTGTTTTAGGAAAAGAACACACATGCAATGTCACTAGTGGATCCATGTAGTTTAGGAAAAGAACACACATGCAAATGTCACTAGTGGATCATTGTGTTTTAGGAAAAGAATACACATGAAAATGTCACGAGTGGATCAAGGTGGTTTAGGAAAAGAACACACATGCAATGACTCCAGTGGATCAATGTAGTTTAGAAAAAGAACACACATGCAAATGTCACTAGTGGATTAATGTGGTTTAGGAAAATAACACACTTGCAAATGTCACCAGTGGATCAATGTGGTTTAGGAAAAGAACACACATGCAATGACTCTAGTGGATACATGTAGTTTAATCAAAGAACACACATGGAATGACACCAGTGCATCAATGTGGTTTAGGAAAAGAACGCACATGCAATGTCACCAGTGGATCCATGTGGTTTAGGAAAAGAACACACATGCAATGTCACTAGTGGATCCATATGGTTTGGGAAAAGAACACACCTGCAATGACTCTAGTGGATCCATGTGGTTTTGGAAAATAACACACATGCAATGACTCTGATGGACCCATGTGGTTTAGGAAAAGAAGACACATGCAAATGTCACTAGTGGATCAATGTGCTTTAGGAAAAGAACACACATGCAATGTTACAAGCGGATCCATGTAGTTTAGGAAAACAACACACATGCAATGTCACTAGTGGATCCATGTGGTTTAGGAAAAGAACACACATGCAATGATACCAGTGGATCAATGTGGTTTAGGAAAAAACACATGCAATGCCACCCGTGGATCAATGTGGTTTAGGAAAAGAACGCACATGCAATGTCACGAGTGGATCCATGTAGTTTAGGAAAAGAACACACATATAAATGTGACCAGTGGATCCATGTGGTTTAGGAAAAGAACACACATGCAATGTCTCTAGTGGATCAATCTATTTTAGGAAACGAACACACATGAAAATGTCACAAGTGGATCCATGTGGTTTAGGAAAAGAACACACATGCAATGACTCTAGTGGATCCATGTGGTTTATGAAAAGAACACACATGCAAATGTTACCAGTGGATATATGTGGTTTAGGAAAAGAACACACATGCTAATGTCACTAGTGGATCAATGTGCTTTACTAAAAAAACACATGCAATGTCACCAGTGGATACATGTGGTCTAGCAAAAGAATACACATGCAATGACACTAGTGAATCCATGTGGTTTAGGAAAAGAACACACATGCAATGACTCAAGTGGATCCATGTGCTTTAGTTAAATAACACACATGCAAATGTCAGAAGTGGATCAATGTGTTTTAGGAAAAGAATACACATGAAAATGTCACGAGTTGATCAATGTGGATTAGGAAAAGAACACACATGCAATGACTCCAGTGGATCAATGTAGTTTAGGAAAATAACACACATGCAAATGCCACCATTTGATTAATGTGGTTTAGGAAAACTACACACATGCAAATGTCACTAGTGGATCAATGTGGTTTAGGAAAAGAACTCACACGCAGTGACTCTAGTGGATCCATGTGGTTTAGTCAAAGAACACATATGCAATGACACCAGTGCATCAATCTGGTTTAGGAAAAGAACGCACATGCAATGTCACTAGTGGATCCATGTGGTTTAGGAAAAGAACACACATGCAATGTCACTAGTGGATCCATATGGTTTAGGAAAAGAACACGCATGCAATGACTCTAGTGGATATATGTGGTTTAGGAAAATAACACACATGCAATGACTCTAGTGGACCCATATGATTTAGGAAAAGAAGACACATGCAAATGTCACTAGCGGATCAATGTGTTTTAGGAAAAGAACACACATGCAATGAATCTTGTAAATCCATGTGGTTTAGGAAAAGAAGACACATGAAAATGTCACTAGTGGATCAATGTGTTTTAGGAAAAGAAAACACATGCAATGTCACCAGTGGATCCATGTAGTTTAGGAAAAGAACACACATGCAAATGTCACTAGTGGATCAATGTGTTTTAGGAAAAGAATACACATGAAAATGTCACGAGTGGATCAATGTGGTTTAGGAAAATAACACACATGCAATGACTCTAGTGGATCAATGTAGTTTAGGAAAAGAACACACATGCAAATGTCACCAGTGGATTAATATGGTTTAGGAAAAGAACACACAGGCAAATATCACCAGTGGATCAATGTGGTTTAGGAAAACAACACACATGCAATGACTCTAGTGGATCCATGTAGTTTAATCAAAGAAAACACATGCAATGACACAAGTGCATCAATGTGGTTTAGGTAAAGAACGCACATGCAATGTCACCAGTGGATCCATGTGGTTTAGGAAAAGAACACACATGCAATGTCACTAGTGGATCCATATGGTTTAGGAAAAGAACACACCTGCAATGACTCTAGTGGATCCATGTGGTTTAGGAAAATAACACACATGCAATGGCTCTGATGGACCCATGTGGTTTAGGAAAAGAAGACACACGCAAATGTCACTAGTGGATCAATGTGTTTTAGGAAAAGAGCACACATGCAATGTTACCAGTGGATCCATGTAGTTTAGGAAAAGAACACACATGCAATGTCACTAGTGGATCCATGTGGTTTAGGAAAAGAACACACATGCAATGATACCAGTGGATCAATGTGGTTTTGGAAAAAACACATGCAATGCCACCCGTGGATCAATGTGGTTTATGAAAAGAACACACATGCTATGTCACGAGTGGATCCATGTGGTTTAGGAAAACAACACACATATAAATGTGACCAGCGGATCCATGTGGTTTAGGAAAAGAACACACATGCAATGTCTCTAGTGGATCCATGTGGTTTATGAAAAGAACACACATGCAAATGTTACAAGTGGATAAATGTGGTTTAGGAAAAGAACACACATGCTAATGTCACAAGTGGATCAATGTGCTTTACTAAAAAACACATGCAATGTCACCAGTGGATACATGTGGTCTAGCAAAAGAATACACATGCAATGACACTAGTGAATCCATGTGGTTTAGGAAAAGAACACACATGCAATGACTCTAGTGGATCCATGTGCTTTAGTTAAATAACACACATGCAAATGTCACAAGTGGATCAATGTGTTTTAGGAAAAGAATACACATGAAAATGTCACGAGTTGATCAATGTGGATTAGGAAAAGAACACACATGCAATGACTCCAGTGGATCAATGTAGTTTAGGAAAATAACACACATGCAAATGCCACCAGTCGATTAATGTGGTTTAGGAAAACAACACACATGCAAATGTCACGAGTGGATCAATGTGGTTTAGGAAAAGAACACACATGCAATGACTCTAGTCGATCCATGTGGTTTAGTAAAAGAACACATATGCAATGAAACCAGTGCATCAATGTGGTTTAGGAAAAGAACGCACATGCAATGTCACCAGTGGATCCATGTGGTTTAGGAAAAGAACACACATGCAATGTCACTAGTGGATCCATATGGTTTAGGAAAAGAAGACGCATGCAATGACTCTAGTGGATATATGTGGTTTAGGAATATAACACACATGCAAATGTCACTAGTGGATCAATGTGTTTTACGAAAAGAACACACATGCAATGTCACTAGTGGATCCATGTGGTTTAGGAAAAGACCACACATGCAATGTCACTAGTGGATCGATATGGTTTAGGAAAAGAACACACATGCAATGACTCTAGTGGATCCATGTGGTTTAGGAAAATAGACTCCGGTGGATCCATGTGGTTTAGGACAAAAAGACACATGCAAATGTCACTAGTGGGTCAATGTGTTTTAGGAAAGAACATACATGCAATGTCACTAGTCGATCCATGTAATTTAGGAAAAGAACACACATGCAATGTCACTAGTGGATCCATTTTGATTAGGAAAAGAAAGCACATGCAATGAGTATAGTGGATCCATGCGGTTTAGGAAAATAACAGACATGCAAATGTCACTAGTGGATCAATGTGTTTTAGGGAAAGAATACACATGAAAATGTCACAAGTGTATCAATTTGGTTCAGGGAAAGAACACACATGCAATGATACCAGTGGAACAATGTGGTTTAGGAATAGAACACACATGGAATGAAACAAGTGGGTCAATGTGGTTTAGGAACATAACACACATACAATGTCACAAGTGGGTGCATGTGGTTTAGGAAAAGAACACACATGCTAATGCCACCAGTGGATCAATGTGCTTTACTAAAAAAACACATGCAATGTCACCAGTGGATACATGTGGTCTAGCAAAAGAATACACATGCAATGACACTAGTGAATCCATGTGGTTTAGGAAAAGAACACACATGCAATGACTCAAGTGGATCCATGTGCTTTAGTTAAATAACACACATGCAAATGTCAGAAGTGGATCAATGTGTTTTAGGAAAAGAATACACATGAAAATGTCACGAGTTGATCAATGTGGATTACGAAAAGAACACACATGCAATGACTCCAGTGGATCAATGTAGTTTAGGAAAATAACACACATGCAAATGCCACCAGTCGATTAATGTGGTTTAGGAAAACAACACACATGCAAATGTCACTAGTGGATCAATGTGGTTTAGGAAAAGAACTCACACGCAGTGACTCTAGTGGATCCATGTGGTTTAGTCAAAGAACACATATGCAATGACACCAGTGCATCAATCTGGTTTAGGAAAAGAACGCACATGCAATGTCACCGGTGGATCCATGTGGTTTAGGAAAAGAACACACATGCAATGTCACTGGTGGATCCATATGGTTTAGGAAAAGAACACGCATGCAATGACTCTAGTGGATATATGTGGTTTAGGAAACTAACACACATGCAATGACTCTAGTGGACCCATATGATTTAGGAAAAGAAGACACATGCAAATGTCACTAGCGGATCAATGTGTTTTAGGAAAAGAACACACATGCAATGAATCTTGTAAATCCATGTGGTTTAGGAAAAGAAGACACATGCAAATGTCACTAGTGGATCAATGTGTTTTAGGAAAAGAAAACGCATGCAATGTCACCAGTGGATCCATGTAGTTTAGGAAAAGAACACACATGCAAATGTCACTAGTGGATCAATGTGTTTTAGGAAAAGAATACACATGAAAATGTCACGAGTGGATCAATGTGGTTTAGGAAAATAACACACATGCAATGACTCTAGTGGATCAATGTAGTTTAGGAAAAGAACACACATGCAAATGTCACCAGTGGATTAATATG
The DNA here is from genome assembly GCA_910589775.1 of Avena eriantha. Lineage (NCBI taxonomy): Eukaryota > Viridiplantae > Streptophyta > Magnoliopsida > Poales > Poaceae > Avena > Avena eriantha. The sequence continues at coordinate 408,814,406 of OU342743.1, read as the reverse complement.
GTTTAGGAAAAGAACACATAGGCAAATGTCACCGGTGGATCAATGTGGTTTAGGAAAACAACACACATGCAATGACTCTAGTGGATCCATGTAGTTTAATCAAAGAATACACATGCAATGACACCAGTGCATCAATGTGGTTTAGGTAAAGAACGCACATGCAATGTCACCAGTGGATCCATGTGGTTTAGGAAAAGAACACACATGCAATGTCACTAGTGGATCCATATGGTTTAGGAAAAGAACACACCTGCAATGACTCTAGTGGATCCATGTGGTTTAGGAAAATAACACACATGCAATGACTCTGATGGACCCATGTGGTTTAGGAAAAGAAGACACACGCAAATGTCACTAGTGGATCAATGTGTTTTAGGAAAAGAACACACATGCAATGTTACCAGTGGATCCATGTAGTTTAGGAAAAGAACACACATGCAATGTCACTAGTGGATCCATGTGGTTTAGGAAAAGAACACACATGCAATGATACCAGTGGATCAATGTGGTTTTTGAAAAAACACATGCAATGCCACCCGTGAATCAATGTGGTTTATGAAAACAACACACATGCTATGTCACGAGTGGATCCATGTGGTTTAGGAAAACAACACACATATAAATGTGACCAGCGGATCCATGTGGTTTAGGAAAAGAACACACATGCAATGTCTCTAGTGGATCCATGTGGTTTATGAAAAGAACACACATGCAAATGTTACCAGTGGATAAATGCGGTTTAGGAAAAGAACACACATGCTAATGTCACCAGTGGATCAATGTGCTTTACTAAAAAACACATGCAATGTCACCAGTGGATACATGTGGTCTAGCAAAAGAATACACATGCAATGACACTAGTGAATCCATGTGGTTTAGGAAAAGAACACACATGCAATGACTCTAGTGGATCCATGTGCTTTAGTTAAATAACACACATGGAAATGTCACAAGTGGATCAATGTGTTTTAGGAAAAGAATACACATGAAAATGTCACGAGTTGATCAATGTGGATTAGGAAAAGAACACACATGCAATGACTCTAGTGGATCAATGTAGTTTAGGAAAATAACACACATGCAAATGCCACCAGTCGATTAATGTGGTTTAGGAAAACAACACACATGCAAATGTCACGAGTGGATCAATGTGGTTTAGGAAAAGAACACACATGCAATGACTCTAGTCGATCCATGTGGTTTAGTAAAAGAACACATATGCAATGACACCAGTGCATCAATGTGGTTTAGGAAAAGAACGCACATGCAATGTCACCAGTGGATCCATGTGGTTTAGGAAAAGAACACACATGCATTGTCACTAGTGGTTCCATATGGTTTAGGAAAAGAACACGCATGCAATGACTCTAGTGGATATATGTGGTTTAGGAATATAACACACATGCAAATGTCACTAGTGGATCAATGTGTTTTAAGAAAAGAACACACATGCAATGTCACTAGTGGATCCATGTGGTTTAGGAAAAGACCACACATGCAATGTCACTAGTGGATCGATATGGTTTAGGAAAAGAACACACATGCAATGACTCTAGTGGATCCATGTGGTTTAGGAAAATAGACTCCGGTGGATCCATGTGGTTTAGGAAAAAAGACACATGCAAATGTCACTAGTGGGTCAATGTGTTTTAGGAAAAGAACATACATGCAATGTCACTAGTGGATCCATGTAAATTAGGAAAAGAACACACATGCAATGTCACTAGTGGATCCATTTTGATTAGGAAAAGAAAGCAGATGCAATGAGTATAGTGGATCCATGCGGTTTAGGAAAATAACAGACATGCAAATGTCACTAGTGGATCAATGTGTTTTAGGGAAAGAATACACATGAAAATGTCACCAGTGTATCAATTTGGTTCGGGGAAAGAACACACATGCAATGATACCAGTGGAACAATGTGGTTTAGGAATAGAACACACATGGAATGACACAAGTGGGTCAATGTGGTTTAGGAAAATAACACACATACAATGTCACAAGTGGGTGCATGTGGTTTAGGAAAAGAAAACACATGCAATGTCTCTAGTGGATCCATGTGGTTTAGGAAAAGAACACACATGCAGCGACTCTAGTGGATCCATGTGGTTTAGGAAAATAAGACACGTGCAAATGTCACCAGTGGATCTATGTGTTTTAGGAAAAGAACACACATGCAATGTCACTAGTGGATCCATGTGGTTTAGGAAAAGAACACACAAACAATGTCACCAGTGGATCCATGTGGTTTAGGAAAAGAACACACATGCAATGTCACCACTTGATCCATCTGGTTTAGGAAAAGAACACACATGCAATGAATCTTGTAAATCCATGTGGTTTAGGAAAAGAAGACACATGCAAATGTCACTAGTGGATCAATGTGTTTTAGGAAAAGAAAACACATGCAATGTCACCAGTGGATCCATGTAGTTTAGGAAAAGAACACACATGCAAATGTCACTAGTGGATCAATGTGTTTTAGGAAAAGAATACACATGAAAATGTCACGAGTGGATCAATGTGGTTTAGGAAAACGACACACATGCAATGACTCTAGTGGATCAATGTAGTTTAGGAAAAGAACACGCATGCAAATGTCACCAGTGGATTAATGTGGTTTAGGAAAATAACACACAGGCAAATGTCACGAGTGGATCAATGTGCTTTAGGAAAAGAACACACATGCAAGGACTTTAGTGGATCCATGTAGTTTAATCAAAGAACACGCATGTAATGTCACTAGTGGATCCCTGTAGTTTATGAAAAGAACACACATGCAAATGACACCAGTGGATCCATGTGGTTTAGGAAAAGAACACACATGCAATGTCACTAGTGGATCCATATGGTTTAGGAAAAGAACACACCTGCAATGACTCTAGTGGATCCATGTGGTTTAGGAAAATAACACACATGCAATGACTCTGATGGACCCATGTTGTTTAGGAAAAGAAGACACACTCAAATGTCACTAGTGGATCAATGTGTTTTAGGAAAAGAACACACATGCAATGTTACTAGTGGATCCATGTAGTTTAGGAAAAGAACACACATGCAATGTCACTAGTGGCTCCATGTGGTTTAGGAAAAGAACACACATGCAATGATACGAGTGGATCAATGTGGTTTTTGAAAAAACACATGCAATGCCACCCGTGGATCAATGTGGTTTAGGAAAAGACCACACATGCTATGTCACGAGTGGATCCATGTGGTTTAGGAAAACAACACACATATAAATGTGACCAGCGGATCCATGTGGTTTAGGAAAAGAACACACATGCAATGTCTCTAGTGGATCCATGTGGTTTATGAAAAGAACACACATGCAAATGTTACAAGTGGATAAATGTGGTAGGAAAAGAACACACATGCTAATGTCACCAGTGGATCAATCTGCTTTACTAAAAAACACATGCAATGTCACCAGTGGATACATGTGGTCTAGCAAAAGAATACACATGCAATGACACTAGTGAATCCATGTGGTTTAGTAAAAGAACACACTTGCAATGACTCCAGTGGATCCATGTGCTTTAGTTAAATAACACACATGCAAATGTCACAACTGGATCAATGTGTTTTAGGAAAAGAATACACATGAAAATGTCACGAGTTGATCAATGTAGATTAGGAAAAGAACACACATGGAATGACTCTAGTGGATCAATGTAGTTTAGGAAAATAACACACATGCAAATGCCACAAGTCGATTAATGTGGTTTAGGAAAACAACACACATGCAAATGTCACGAGTGGATCAATGTGGTTTAGGAAAAGAACACACATGCAATGACTCTAGTCGATCCATGTGGTTTAGTCAAAGAACACATATGCAATGACACCAGTGCATCAATGTGGTTTAGGAAAAGAACGCACATGCAATGTCACCAGTGGATCCATGTGGTTTAGGAAAAGAACACACATGCAATGTCACTAGTGGATCCATATGGTTTAGGAAAAGAACACGCATGCAATGACTCTAGTAGATATATGTGGTTTAGGAAAATAACACACATGCAATGACTCTGGTGGACCCATGTGGTTTAGGAAAAGAAGACACATGCAAATGTCACTAGTGGATCAATGTGTTTTAGGAAAAGAACACACATGCAATGAATCTTGTGGATCCATGTGGTTTAGGAAAAGAAGACACATGCAAATGTCACTAGTGGATCAATGTGTTTTAGGAAAATAGACTCCGGTGGATCCATGTGGTTTAGGAAAAAAAGACACATGCAAATGTCACTAGTGGGTCACTGTGTTTTAGGAAAAGAACATACATGCAATGTCACTAGTGGATCCATGTAATTTAGGAAAGGAACACACATGCAATGTCACTAGTGGATCCATTTTGATTAGGAAAAGAAAGCACATGCAATGAGTATAGTGGATCCATGCGGTTTAGGAAAATAACAGACATGCAAATGTTACTAGTGGATCAATGTGTTTTAGGGAAAGAATACACATGAAAATGTCACCAGTGTATCAATTTGGTTCAGGGAAAGAACACACATGCAATGATACCAGTGGAACAATGTGGTTTAGGAATAGAACACACATGGAATGACACAAGTGGGTCAATGTGGTTCAGCAAAAGAACACACATTCAATGACTCCAATGGATCAATGTGGATTAGGAAAGGAACACACATGCTATGCCACCATTGGATCCATGTGATTTAGAAAAGAACACACAGGAAATGTCACTAGTGGATCCATGTGGTTTAGGAAAAGAACACACATGCAATGGCTCTAGTGGATCAATGTGGTTTAGGCAAAGAACACACATGCAATGTCACTAGTGGATCAATGTGGTTTACGAAAAGAACACAAATGCAATGACACTAGTGGATCAATGTGGCTCAGGAAAAGAATAAACATGCAATGTCACTAGTGGATCCATGTGGTTTAGGAAAATAACAAACATGCTAATGTCACTAGTGGATCCATGATTTAGGAAAAGAACACGCATGCAATGTCTCGAGTGGATCAATGTGTTTTAGGAAAAGAACACACGTGCAAATATCACAAGTGGATCCCATGTGGTTTAGGAAAATAACGAACATGCAATGACTGTAGTGGATACATGTGGTTTAGGAAAAGAACATAGATGCAAATGTCACCAGTGGATTAATGTGGTTTAGGAAAAGAACACACATGCAAATGTCACTAGTGGATCAATGTGGTTTAGGAAAAGAACAAGCATTCAAATGTCACTAGTCGATCAATGTGGTTTAGCAAAAGAACACACATACAATGACTCTAGTGGATCAATGTGGTTTAGGAAAAGAACACACATGCAAATGTCACCATTTGATTAATATGGTTTAGGAAAACAACACACATGCTAATGTCACTAGTGGATCAATATGGTTTAGGAAAAGAACACACATGAAATGACTCTTGTGGATCCATGTGGTTTAGTCAAAGAACACACATGCAATGACACTAGTGCATTAATGTGGTTTAGAAAAAGAACACACATGCAATGTCACAAGTGGATCCATGTGGTTTAGGAAAAGAACACACATGCAATGTCACAAATGGGTGCATGTGGTTTAGGAAAAGAACACACATGCAATGTCTCTAGTGGATCCATGTGGTTTAGGAAAAGAACACACATGCAACGACTCTAGTGGATGCATGTGGTTTAGGAAAATAAGACACGTGCACATGTCAGCAGTGGATCTATGTTTTTTAGGAAAAGAACACACATGTAATGTCACTAGTGGATCCATGTGCTTTAGGAAAAGGACACACATGCAATGTCACTAGTGGATCCATGTGGTTTAGGAAAACAACACACATGCAATGTCACCACTTGATCCATATGGTTTAGGAAAAGAACACACATGCAATGTCACTAGTGGATCCATGTAGTTTAGGAAAAGAGCACACATGCAATGACTCCACTGGATCCATGTGGTTTAGGAAAAGAAGACTCAGGCAAATGCCACCTGTGGATCAATGTGTTTTAGGAAAAGAACACAGATGCAATGTCACAATGGATCAATGTGGTTAAGGAAAAGAACACACATGCAATGTCACGAGTGGATCCATGTGGTTTAAGAAAAGAACACACATATAAATGTGACCAGCGGATCCATGTGGTTTAGGAAAGAACACACATGCAATGTCTCTAGTGGATCAATCTATTTTAGGAAACAAAGACACATGAAAATTTCACAAGTGGATCCATGTGGTTTAGGAAAGAAAACACATGCAATGACTCCGGTGGATCCATGTGGTTTATGAAAAGAACACACATGCAA
>OU342743.1:408501596-408807127 GCA_910589775.1 Avena eriantha | reverse complement strand
TGTGTTCTTTTTCTTAACCACATGGATCCACTAGAGTTATTGCATGTATGTTCTTTTCCTAAACCACATTATCCACTGGTGACATTTGCATGTGTGTTCTTTTCCTAAAACACATAGATCCACTGGTGACATTTTAACGTGTCTTCTTTTCCTAAACCAAATGGATCCACTTGTGACATTTTCATGTGTGTTCGTTTCCTAAAATAGATTGATCCACTAGAGACATTGCATGTGTGTTGTTTTCCTAAACCACATGGATCCACTGGTCACATTTATATTTGTGTTCTTTTCCTAAACCCCATGGATCCACAGGTGACATTTGCCTGTGTGTTCTTTTCCTAAACCACATTGATCCACGGGTGACATTGCATGTGTTTATCCTAAACCACATTGATCCACTGGTATCATTGCATGTGTGTTCTTTTTCTAAACCACATGGATCCACTAGTGACATTGCATGTGTGTTCTTTTCCTAAACCACATTGATCCACTGTTGACATTGCATGTGTGTTCTTTTCCTAAACCACGTGGATCCACAGGTGACATTGCATGTGTGCTCTTTTCCTAAACCACATTGATCCACTGGTGACATTTGCATGTGTGTTCTTTTCCTAAACCACATTCATCCACTGGTCATGTTGCATGTGTGTTCTTTTCCTAAACCACATGGATCCACGGGTGTCATTGCATGTGTGCTCTTTTCCTGAACCACATTGATCCAATTGTGTCATTGCATGTGTGTTCTTTTCCTGAACCACATTGATCCCTGGTGTCATTTGCATGTGTGTTCTTTTCCTAAACCACATGGATCCACTGGTGTTAATGCATTTGTGTTCTTTTCCTAAACCACATGGATCCACTGGTGTCATTGCATGTGTGTTCATTTCCTAAACCACATGGATCAAGTGGTGGCATTACATGTGTGTTCTTTTCCTAGACCGCATGGATCTACTGGTGATATTGCATGCGTGTTCTTTTCCTAAACTACATGGATCCACTAGTGACATAGCATGTGTGCTCTTTTCCTAAAACACATAGATCCACTAGTGACATTTTCATGTATCTTCTTTTCCTAAACCACATGGATCCACAAGAGTCGTTGCACGTGTGTTCTTTTCCTAAACCACATGGATCCACTGGTGACATTGCATGTGCTTTCTTTTCTTGAACCACATTGATCCACTTGTGACATTGCATGTGTGTTCTTTTCCTAAACCACATGGATCCACTATGAGATTGCATGCGTGTTCGGTTCCTAAACCACATGGATCCACTGTTGACATTGCATGTGTGTTCTTTTCCTAAACCACGTGGATGCACTTGTAACATTGCATGTGTGTTCTTTTTCTAAACCACATTGATCCACTGGTGACATTGCATGTGTGTTCTTTTCCTAAACCATATTGATCCACTAGAGTCATTGCATGTGTGTTATTTTCCTAAACCACATGGATCCAATTGTGACATTGCATGTGTCTTCTTTTCCTAAACCACATGGATCCACAAGAGTCGTTGCATGTGTGTTCTTTTCCTAAACCACATGGATCCACGGGTGTCATTGCATGTGTGCTCTTTTCCTGAACCACATTGATCCAATTGTGTCATTGCATGTGTGTTCTTTTCCTGAACCACATTGATCCCTGGTGTCATTTGCATGTGTGTTCTTTTCCTAAACCACATGGATCCACTAGTGTTAATGCATTTGTGTTCTTTTCCTAAACCACATGGATCCACTGGTGTCATTGCATGTGTGTTCATTTCCTAAACCACATGGATCAAGTGGTGGCATTGCATGTGTGTTCTTTTCCTAAACCGCATGGATCTACTGGTGATATTGCATGCGTGTTCTTTTCCTAAACTACATGGATCCACTAGTGACATTGCATGTGTGTTCTTTTCCTAAAACACATAGATCCACTAGTGACATTTTCATGTGTCTTCTTTTCCTAAACCACATGGATCCACAAGAGTCGTTGCATGTGTGTTCTTTTCCTAAACCACATGGATCCACTGGTGACATTGCATGTGCGTTCTTTTCTTGAACCACATTGATCCACTTGTGACATTGCATGTGTGTTCTTTTCCTAAACCACATGGATCCACTATGACATTGCATGCGTGTTCGGTTCCTAAACCACATGGATCCACTGTTGACATTGCATGTGTGTTCTTTTCCTAAACCACGTGGATGCACTTGTGACATTGCATGTGTGTTCTTTTTCTAAACCACATTGATCCACTGGTGACATTGCATGTGTGTTCTTTTCCTAAACCATATTGATCCACTAGAGTCATTGCATGTGTGTTATTTTCCTAAACCACATGGATCCAATTGTGACATTGCATGTGTGTTCTTTTCCTAAACCACATGGATCGACTAGAGTCATTTCATGTGTGTTCCTTTCCTAAACCACATTGACCCATTGGAGTCATTGAATGTGTGTTCTTTTCCTGAACCACATTGACCCACTTGTGTCATATTTATATGTGTGTTCTTTTCCTAAACCACATGGATCCACTTGTCACATTTTTATGTGTTTTCTTTTCCTAAACCACATGGATACACTAGTGACATTTGCATGTGTGTTCTTTTCCTAATCCACATGGATCCACTAGTGACATTTGCACGTGTGTTCTTTTCCTAAACCACATTGATCCACTGTTGACATTTGCATGTGTGCTGTTTTCCTAAACCACATTGATCCACTTGAGTAATTGCGTGTGTGTTCTTGTCCTAAACCACATGGATCCACTGGTGACATTTGCAGGTGTGTTCTTTTCTTAAACCAAATTGATCCACTGGTGTCATTGCATGTGTGCTCTTTTCCTGAACCACATTGATCCACTGGTGACATTTGCATGTGTGTTCTTTTCCGAAACCACATTCATGCACTGGTGACATTTGCATGTGTGTTCTTTTCCTAAACCACATTCATCCACTGGTCACATTGCATGTGTGTTCTTTTCCTAAACCACATGGATCCACGGGTGTCATTGCATGTGTGCTCTTTTCCTGAACCACATTGATCCAGTTGTGTCATTGCATGTGTGTTTTTTTCCTAAACCACATTGATCCGCTGGTGACATTTGCATGTGTGTTTTTTTTCCTAAACCACATGGATCCACTAGTGTTATTGCATTTGTGTTCTTTTCCTAAACCACATGGATCCATTGGTGTCATTGCATGTGTGTTCATTTCCTAAACCACATGGATCAAGTGGTGGCATTGCATGTGTGTTCTTTTCCTAAACCGCATGGATCTACTGGTGATATTGCATGCGTGTTCTTTTCCTAAACTACATGGATCCACTAGTGACATTGCATGTGTGTTCTTTTCCTAAAACACATAGATCCACTAGTGAAATTTTCATGTGTCTTCTTTTCCTAAACCACATGGATCCACTTGTGACATTGCATGTGTTTTCTTTTTGTAAACCACATGGATCCACTGGAGTCATTGCATGTGTGTTCTTTTCCTAGACCACATTGATCCACTCGTGACATTTTCATGTCTATCCTTTTCCTAAAACACATTGATCCACTTGTGACATTTGCATGTGTGTTATTTTCCTAAACCACATGGATCCACTAGAGTCATTGCATGTGTGTTCTTTTCCTAAACCACATGGATCCACTAGTGTCATTGCATGTGTGTTCTTTTTCTAGACCACATGGATCCACTAGTGACATTGCATGTGTTTTTTATTAGAACACATTGATCCACTGGTGGCATTGGCATGTGTGTTCTTTTTCTTAACCACATGGATCCACTAGAGTTATTGCATGTATGTTCTTTTCCTAAACCACATTTATCCACTGGTGATATTTGCATGTGTGTTCTTTTCCTAAAACAAATAGATCCACTGGTGACATTTTAACGTGTCTTCTTTTCCTAAACCACATGGATCGACTTGTGACATTTTCATGTGTGTTCGTTTCCTAAAATAGATTGATCCACTAGAGACATTGCATGTGTGTTCTTTTCCTAAACCACATGGATCCACTGGTCACATTTATATTTGTGTTCTTTTCCTAAACCACATGGATCCACAGGTGACATTTGCCTGTGTGTTCTTTTCCTAAACCACATTGATCCACGGGTGACATTGCATGTGTTTATCCTAAACCACATTGATCCACTGGTATCATTGCATGTGTGTTCTTTTCCTAAACCACATTGATCCACTGTTGACATTGCATGTGTGTTCTTTTCCTAAACCACGTGGATCCACATGTGACATTGCATGTGTGTTCTTTTGCTAAACCACATTGATCCACTGGTGACATTGAATGTGTGTTGTTTTTCTAAACCACATTGATCCACTGGTGACTTTGAATGTGTGTTGTTTTTCTAAACCATATTGATCCACTAGAGTCATTGCATGTGTGTTCTTTTCCTAAATCATATGGATCCACTAGTGACATTGCATGTGTGTTCTTTTCCTAAACCACATGGTTCCACTGGTGACATTGCACGTGCGTTCTTTTCCTAACCCACATTGATGCACTGGTGTCATTGCATATGTGTTCTTTGATTAAACTACATGGATCCACTAGAGTCATTGCATGTGTGTTCTTTTCCTAAACCACATTGATCCACTGGTGATATTTGCATGTGTGTTGTTTTCCTAAACCACATTAATCCACTGGTGACATTTGCATGTGTGTTGTTTTCCTAAACTACACTTATCCACTGGAGTCATTGCATGTGTGTTCTTTTCCTAAACCACATTGATCCACTCGTGACATTTTCATGCGTATTCTTTTCCTAAAATACATTGATCCACTTGTGACATTTGCATGTGTGTTATTTTCCTAAAGCACATGGATCCACTGGGGTCATTACATGTGTGTTCTTTTCCTAAACCACATGGATCCACTGGTCAAATTTATATGTGTGTTCTTTTCCTAAACCACGTGGATCCACTAGTGACATTTGCATGTGTGTTCTTTTCCTAAACCACATGGATCCACTAGTGACATTTGCATGTGTGTTCTTTTCCTAAACCACATTGATCCACTGTTGACATTTGCATGTGTGCTGTTTTCCTAAACCACAATGATCCACTTGAGTAATTGCGTGTGTGTTTTTGTCCTAAACCACATGGATCCACTGGTGACATTCCCATGTGTGTTCTTTTCTTAAACCACATTGATCCACTGGTGACATTTGCATGTGTGCTCTTTTCCTGAACCACATTGATCCACTGGTGTCATTGCATGTGTGCTCTTTTCCTGAACCACATTGATCCACTGGTGACAGTTGCATGTGTGTTCTTTTCCTAAACCACATTCATCCACTGGTCACATTGCATGTGTGTTCTTTTCCTAAACCACATGGATCCACGGGTGTCATTGCATGTGTGCTCTTTTCCTGAACCACATTGATCCAATTGTTTCATTGCATGTGTGTTCTTTTCCTGAACCACATTGATCCCTGGTGTCATTTGCATGTGTGTTCTTTTCCTAAACCACATGGATCCACTGGTGTTAATGCATTTGTGTTCTTTTCCTAAACCACATGGATCCACTGGTGTCATTGCATGTGTGTTCATTTCCTAAACCACATGGATCAAGTGGTGGCATTGCATGTGTGTTCTTTTCCTAAACCGCATGGATCTACTGGTGATATTGCATGCGTGTTCTTTTCCTAAACTACATGGATCCACTAGTGACATTGCATGTGTGTTCTTTTCCTAAAACACATAGATCCACTAGTGACATTTTCATGTGTCTTCTTTTCCTAAACCACATGGATCCACTTGTGACATTGCATGTGTTTTCTTTTTGTAAACCACATGGATCCACTGGAGTCATTGCATGTGTGTTCTTTTTCCTAAACCACATTGATCCACTCGTGACATTTTCATGTCTATCCTTTTCCTAAAACACATTGATCCACTTGTGACATTTGCATGTGTGTTATTTTCCTAAACCACATGGATCCACTAGAGTCATTGCATGTGTGTTCTTTTCCTAAACCACATGGATCCACTAGTGTCATTGCATGTGTGTTCTTTTTCTAGACCACATGGATCCACTAGTGACATTGCATGTGTTTTTTATAAGAACACATTGATCCACTGGTGGCATTGGCATGTGTGTTCTTTTTCTTAACCACATGGATCCACTAGAGTTATTGCATGTTTGTTCTTTTCCTAAACCACATTTATCCACTGGTGACATTTGCATGTGTGTTCTTTTCCTAAAACACATAGATCCACTGGTGACATTTTAACGTGTCATGTTTTCCTAAACCACATGGATCCACTTGTGAAATTTTCATGTGTGTTCGTTTCCTAAAATAGATTCATCCACTAGAGACATTGCATGTGTGTTCTTTTCCTAAACCACATGGATCCACTGGTCACATTTATATTTGTGTTCTTTTCCTAAACCACATGGATCCACAGGTGACATTTGCCTGTGTGTTCTTTTCCTAAACCAAATTGATCCACGGGTGACATTGCATGTGTTTATCCTAAACCACATTGATCCACTGGTATCATTGCATGTGTGTTCTTTTTCTAAACCACATGGATCCACTAGTGACATTGCATGTGTGTTCTTTTCCTAAACCACATTGATCCACTGTTGACATTGCATGTGTGTTCTTTTCCTAAACCACGTGGATCCACAGGTGACATTGCATGTGTGCTCTTTTCCTAAACCACATTGATCCACTGGTGACATTTGCATGTGTGTTCTTTTCCTAAACCACATTCATCCACTGGTCACGTTGCATGTGTGTTCTTTTCCTAAACCACATGGATCCACGGGTGTCATTGCATGTGTGCTCTTTTCCTGAACCACATTGAAACAATTGTGTCATTGCATGTGTGTTCTTTTCCTGAACCACATTGATCCCTGGTGTCATTTGCATGTGTGTTCTTTTCCTAAACCACATGGATCCACTGGTGTTAATGCATTTGTGTTCTTTTCCTAAACCACATGGATCCACTGGTGTCATTGCATGTGTGTTCATTTCCTAAACCACATGGATCCACTGGTGTTTTTTTCCTAAACCACATTGATCCGCTGGTGACATTTGCATGTGTGTTTTTTTTCCTAAACCACATGGATCCACTAGTGTTATTGCATTTGTGTTCTTTTCCTAAACCACATGGATCCATTGGTGTCATTGCATGTGTGTTCATTTCCTAAACCACATGGATCAAGTGGTGGCATTGCATGTGTGTTCTTTTCCTAAAACACATAGATCCACTGGTGACATTTTCACGTGTCTTCTTTTCCTAAACCACATGGATCCACAAGAATCGTTGCATGTGTGTTCTTTTCCTAAACCACATGGATCCACTAGAGACATTGCATGCGAGTTCTTTTCTTCAACCACATTGATCCACTTGTGACATTGCATGTGTGTTCTTTTTGCTAAACCACATGGATCCACTATGAGATTGCATGTGTGTTCGTTTCCTAAACCACATGGATCCACAGTTGACATTGCATGTGTGTTCTTTTCCTAAACCATGTGGATCCACTTATGACGTTGCATGTGTGTTATTTTTATATGTGTGTTCTTTTCCTAAACCACATGGATCCACTGGTGACATTTGCATTTGTGTTCTTTTCCTAAACCAAATAGATCCACTATTGACATTGCATCCGTATTCTTTTCCTAAACCACATGGATCAACTAGTGAGATTGCATGTGTGTTCTTTTGCTAAACCATATTGATCCACTAGTGACATTGCATGTGTGTTCTTTTTCTAAACTACATGGATCCATTGGAGTCATTGCATTTGTGTTCTTTTCCTAAACCACATGGATCCATTGGTGTCATTGCATGTGTGTTCATTTCCTAAACCACATGGATCAAGTGGTGGCATTGCATGTGTGTTCTTTTCCTAAACCACATGGATCTACTGGTGATATTGCATGCGTGTTCTTTTCCTAAACCACATGGATCCACTAGTGACATTGCATGTGTGTTCTTTTCCTAAAACACATAGATCCACTGGTGACATTTTCACGTGTCTTCTTTTCCTAAACCACATGGATCCACAAGAATCGTTGCATGTGTGTTCTTTTCCTAAACCACATGGATCCACTAGAGACATTGCATGCGAGTTCTTTTCTTCAACCACATTGATCCACTTGTGACATTGCATGTGTGTTCTTTTTGCTAAACCACATGGATCCACTATGAGATTGCATGTGTGTTCGTTTCCTAAACCACATGATCCACTATTGACATTGCATGTGTGTTCTTTTCCTAAACCACGTGGATCCACTTGTGACATTGCATGTGTGTTCTTTTTCTAAACCACATTGATCCACTAGTGACATTGCATTTGTGTTCTTTTCCTAAACCATATTGATCCACTAGAGTCATTCCATGTGTGTTATTTTCCTAAACCACATGGATCCACTTGTGACATTGCATGTGTGTTCTTTTCCTAAACCACATGGATCGATTAGAGTCCTTTCATGTGTGTTCCTTTCCTAAACCACATTGATCCATTGGAGTCATTGAATGTGTGTTCTTTTCCTAAACCACATTGACCCACTTGTCTCATATTTATAGGTGTGTTCTTTTCCTAAACCGCATGGATCCACTGGTCATATTTATATGTGTGTTCTTTTCCTAAACCACATGGATCCACTAGTGACATTTGCATGTATGTTCTTTTCCTAAACCACATGGATCCACTGGTGACATTTGCATGTGTGTTCATTTCCTAAACCACATGGATCTACTAGTGATATTGCATGCGTGTTCTTTTCCTAAACCACATGGATCCACTAGTGACATTGCATGTGTGTTCTTTTCCTAAAACACATAGATCCACTGGTGACATTTTCACGTGTCTTCTTTTCCTAAACCACATGGATCCACAAGAATCTTTGCATGTGTGTTCTTTTCCTAAACCACGTGGATGCACTTGTGACATTGCATGTGTGTTCTTTTTCTAAACCACATGGATCCACTGGTGACATTGCATGTGTGTTCTTTTCCTAAACCATATTGATCCACTAGAGTCATTGCATGTGTGTTATTTTCCTAAACCACATGGATCCAATTGTGACATTGCATGTGTGTTCTTTTCCTAAACCACATGGATCGACTAGAGTCATTTCATGTGTGTTCCTTTCCTAAACCACATTGATCCATTGGAGTCATTGAATGTGTGTTCTTTTCCTGAACCACATTGACCCACTTGTGTCATATTTATATGTGTGTTCTTTTCCTAAACCACATGGATCCGCTGGTCACATTTATATGTGTGTTCTTTTCCTAAACCACATGGATCCACTAGTGACATTTGCATGTGTGTTCTTTTCCTAAACCACATGGATCCACTGGTGACATTTGCACGTGTGTTCTTTTCCTAAACCACATTGATCCACTGTTGACATTTGCATGGGTGCTGTTTTCCTAAACCACATTGATCCACTTGAGTAATTGCGTGTGTGTTCTTGTCCTAAACCACATGGATCCACTGGTGACATTTGCAGGTGTGTTCTTTTCTTAAACCAAATTGATCCACTGGTGTCATTTGCATGTCTGCTCTTTTCCTGAACCATATTGATCCACTGGTGTCATTGCATGTGTGCCCTTTTCCTGAACCACATTGATCCACTGGTGACATTTGCATGTGTGTTCTTTTCCTAAACCACATTGATCCACTAGTGACATTTGCATGTGTGTTCTTTTCCTAAACCACATTCATCCACTGGTCACATTGCATGTGTGTTCTTTTCCTAAACCACATGGATCCACGGGTGTCATTGCATGTGTGTTCTTATCCTGAACCACATTGATCCACTAGTGACATTTGCATGTGTGTTTTTTTCCTAAACCACATGGATCCACTAGTGTTATTGCATTTGTGTTCTTTTCCTAAACCACATGGATCCATTGGTGTCATTGCATGTGTGTTCATTTCCTAAACCACATGGATCAAGTGGTGGCATTGCATGTGTGTTCTTTTCCTAAACCGCATGGATCTACTGGTGATATTGCATGCGTGTTCTTTTCCTAAACCACATGGATCCACTAGTAACATTGCATGTGTGTTCTTTTCCTAAACCACATGGATCCACTGGTGACATTGCATGTGCGTTCTTTTCTTGAACCACATTGATCCACTTGTGACATTGCATGTGTGTTCTTTTCCTAAACCACATGGATCCACTAGAGTCATTTCATGGGTGTTCCTTTCCTAAACCACATTGACCCATTGGAGTCATTGAATGTGTGTTCTTTTCCTGAACCACATTGACCCACTTGTGTCATATTTATATGTGTGTTCTTTTCCTAAACCACATGGATCCACTTGTCACATTTTTATGTGTGTTCTTTTCCTAAACCACATGGATACACTAGTGACATTTGCATGTGTGTTCTTTTCCTAATCCATATGGATCCACTGGTGACATTTGCACGTGTGTTCTTTTCCTAAACCACATTGATCCACTGTTGACATTTGCATGTGTGCTGTTTTCCTAAACCACATTGATCCACTTGAGTAATTGCGTGTGTGTTCTTGTCCTAAACCACATGGATCCACTGGTGACATTTGCAGGTGTGTTCTTTTCTTAAACCAAATTGATCCACTGGTGTCATTGCATGTGTGCTCTTTTCCTGAACCACATTGATCCACTGGTGACATTTGCATGTGTGTTCTTTTCCTAAACCACATTCATGCACTGGTGACATTTGCATGTGTGTTCTTTTCCTAAACCACATTCATCCACTGGTCACATTGCATGTGTGTTCTTTTCCTAAACCACATGGATCCACGGGTGTCATTGCATGTGTGCTCTTTTCCTGAACCACATTGATCCAGTTGTGTCATTGCATGTGTGTTTTTTTCCTAAACCACATTGATCCGCTGGTGACATTTGCATGTGTGTTTTTTTTCCTAAACCACATGGATCCACTAGTGTTATTGCATTTGTGTTCTTTTCCTAAACCACATGGATCCATTGGTGTCATTGCATGTGTGTTCATTTCCTAAACCACATGGATCAAGTGGTGGCATTGCATGTGTGTTCTTTTCCTAAAACACATAGATCCACTGGTGACATTTTCACGTGTCTTCTTTTCCTAAACCACATGGATCCACAAGAATCGTTGCATGTGTGTTCTTTTCCTAAACCACATGGATCCACTAGAGACATTGCATGCGAGTTCTTTTCTTCAACCACATTGATCCACTTGTGACATTGCATGTGTGTTCTTTTTGCTAAACCACATGGATCCACTATGAGATTGCATGTGTGTTCGTTTCCTAAACCACATGGATCCACAGTTGACATTGCATGTGTGTTCTTTTCCTAAACCATGTGGATCCACTTATGACGTTGCATGTGTGTTATTTTATATGTGTGTTCTTTTCCTAAACCACATGGATCCACTGGTGACATTTGCATTTGTGTTCTTTTCCTAAACCAAATAGATCCACTATTGACATTGCATCCGTATTCTTTTCCTAAACCACATGGATCAACTAGTGAGATTGCATGTGTGTTCTTTTGCTAAACCATATTGATCCACTAGTGACATTGCATGTGTGTTCTTTTTCTAAACTACATGGATCCATTGGAGTCATTGCATTTGTGTTCTTTTCCTAAACCACATGGATCCATTGGTGTCATTGCATGTGTGTTCATTTCCTAAACCACATGGATCATGTGGTGGCATTGCATGTGTGTTCTTTTCCTAAACCACATGGATCTACTTGTGATATTGCATGCGTGTTCTTTTCCTAAACCACATGGATCCACTAGTGACATTGCATGTGTGTTCTTTTCCTAAAACACATAGATCCACTGGTGACATTTTCACGTGTCTTCTTTTCCTAAACCACATGGATCCACAAGAATCGTTGCATGTGTGTTCTTTTCCTAAACCACATGGATCCACTAGAGACATTGCATGCGAGTTCTTTTCTTCAACCACATTGATCCACTTGTGACATTGCATGTGTGTTCTTTTTGCTAAACCACATGGATCCACTATGAGATTGCATGTGTGTTCGTTTCCTAAACCACATGATCCACTATTGACATTGCATGTGTGTTCTTTTCCTAAACCACGTGGATCCACTTGTGACATTGCATGTGTGTTCTTTTTCTAAACCACATTGATCCACTAGTGACATTGCATTTGTGTTCTTTTCCTAAACCATATTGATCCACTAGAGTCATTCCATGTGTGTTATTTTCCTAAACCACATGGATCCACTTGTGACATTGCATGTGTGTTCTTTTCCTAAACCACATGGATCGATTAGAGTCCTTTCATGTGTGTTCCTTTCCTAAACCACATTGATCCATTGGAGTCATTGAATGTGTGTTCTTTTCCTAAACCACATTGACCCACTTGTCTCATATTTATAGGTGTGTTCTTTTCCTAAACCGCATGGATCCACTGGTCATATTTATATGTGTGTTCTTTTCCTAAACCACATGGATCCACTAGTGACATTTGCATGTATGTTCTTTTCCTAAACCACATGGATCCACTGGTGACATTTGCATGTGTGTTCATTTCCTAAACCACATGGATCTACTAGTGATATTGCATGCGTGTTCTTTTCCTAAACCACATGGATCCACTAGTGACATTGCATGTGTGTTCTTTTCCTAAAACACATAGATCCACTGGTGACATTTTCACGTGTCTTCTTTTCCTAAACCACATGGATCCACAAGAATCTTTGCATGTGTGTTCTTTTCCTAAACCACGTGGATGCACTTGTGACATTGCATGTGTGTTCTTTTTCTAAACCACATGGATCCACTGGTGACATTGCATGTGTGTTCTTTTCCTAAACCATATTGATCCACTAGAGTCATTGCATGTGTGTTATTTTCCTAAACCACATGGATCCAATTGTGACATTGCATGTGTGTTCTTTTCCTAAACCACATGGATCGACTAGAGTCATTTCATGTGTGTTCCTTTCCTAAACCACATTGATCCATTGGAGTCATTGAATGTGTGTTCTTTTCCTGAACCACATTGACCCACTTGTGTCATATTTATATGTGTGTTCTTTTCCTAAACCACATGGATCCGCTGGTCACATTTATATGTGTGTTCTTTTCCTAAACCACATGGATCCACTAGTGACATTTGCATGTGTGTTCTTTTCCTAAACCACATGGATCCACTGGTGACATTTGCACGTGTGTTCTTTTCCTAAACCACATTGATCCACTGTTGACATTTGCATGGGTGCTGTTTTCCTAAACCACATTGATCCACTTGAGTAATTGCGTGTGTGTTCTTGTCCTAAACCACATGGATCCACTGGTGACATTTGCAGGTGTGTTCTTTTCTTAAACCAAATTGATCCACTGGTGTCATTTGCATGTCTGCTCTTTTCCTGAACCATATTGATCCACTGGTGTCATTGCATGTGTGCCCTTTTCCTGAACCACATTGATCCACTGGTGACATTTGCATGTGTGTTCTTTTCCTAAACCACATTGATCCACTAGTGACATTTGCATGTGTGTTCTTTTCCTAAACCACATTCATCCACTGGTCACATTGCATGTGTGTTCTTTTCCTAAACCACATGGATCCACGGGTGTCATTGCATGTGTGTTCTTATCCTGAACCACATTGATCCACTAGTGACATTTGCATGTGTGTTTTTTTCCTAAACCACATGGATCCACTAGTGTTATTGCATTTGTGTTCTTTTCCTAAACCACATGGATCCATTGTTGTCATTGCATGTGTGTTCATTTCCTAAACCACATGGATCAAGTGGTGGCATTGCATGTGTGTTCTTTTCCTAAACCGCATGGATCTACTGGTGATATTGCATGCGTGTTCTTTTCCTAAACCACATGGATCCACTAGTAACATTGCATGTGTGTTCTTTTCCTAAACCACATGGATCCACTAGTGACATTGCATGTGTGTTCTTTTCCTAAAACACATAGATCCACTGGTGACATTTTCACGTGTCTTCTTTTCCTAAACCACATGGATCCACAAGAATCGTTGCATGTGTGTTCTTTTCCTAAACCACATGGATCCACTAGAGACATTACATGCGAGTTCTTTTCTTCAACCACATTGATCCACTTGTGACATTGCATGTGTGTTCTTTTTGCTAAACCACATGGATCCACTATGAGATTGCATGTGTGTTCGTTTCCTAAACCACATGATCCACTGTTGACATTGCATGTGTGTTCTTTTCCTAAACCACGTGGATCCACTTGTGACATTGCATGTGTGTTCTTTTTCTAAACCACATTGATCCACTAGTGACATTGCATGTGTGTTCTTTTCCTAAACCATATTGATCCACTAGAGTCATTCCATGTGTGTTCTTTTCCTAAACCACATGGATCCACTTGTGACATTGCATGTGTGTTCTTTTCCTAAACCACATGGATCGACTAGAGTCCTTTCATGTGTGTTCCTTTCCTAAACCACATTGATCCATTGGAGTCATTGAATGTGTGTTCTTTTCCTAAACCACATTGACCCACTTGTGTCATGTTTATATGTGTGTTCTTTTCCTAAACCACATGGATCCACTGGTCATATTTATATGTGTGTTCTTTTCCTAAACCACATGGATCCACTAGTGACATTTGCATGTATGTTCTTTTCCTAAACCACATGGATCCACTGGTGACATTTGCATGTGTGTTCTTTTCCTAAACCACATTGATCCACTGTTGACATTTGCATGTGTGCTGTTTTCCTAAACCACATTGATCCACTTGAGTAATTGCATGTGTGTTCTTGTCCTAAACCACATGGATCCACTGGTGACATTTGCATGTGTGTTCTTTTCTCAAACCACATTGATCCACTTGTGACATTTGCATGTGTGCTCTTTTCCTGAACCACATTGATCCACTGGTGTCATTGCATGTGTGCTTATTTCCTGAACCACATTGATCCACTGGTGACATTTGCATGTGTGTTCTTTTCCTAAACCACATTCATGCACTGGTCACATTGCATGTGTGTTCTTTTCCTAAACCACATGGATCCACGGGTGTCATTGCATCTGTGCTCTTTTTTCCTGAACCACATTGATCAAATTGTGTCATTGCATGTGTGTTCTCTTCCTGAACCACATTGATCCCTGGTGTCATTTGCATGTGTGTTCTTTTCCTAAACCACATGGATCCACTGGTGTTATTGCATTTGTGTTCTTTTCCTAAACCACATGGATCCATTGGTGTCATTGCATGTGAGTTCATTTCCTAAACCACATGGATCAAGTGGTGGCATTGCATGTGTGTTCTTTCCTAAACCGCATGGATCTACTAGTGATATTGCATGCGTGTTCTTTTCCTAAACCACATGGATCCACTAGTGACACTGCATGTGTGTTCTTTTCTTTAAACACATAGATCCACTAGTGACATTTTCACGTGTCTTCTTTTCCTAAACCACATGGATCCACTAGAGTCGTTGCATGTGTGTTCTTTTCCTAAACCACATGGATCCACTAGAGACATTGCATGCGAGTTCTTTTCTTGAACCACATTGATCCACTTGTGACATTGCATGTGTGTTCTTTTCCTAAACCACATGGATCCACTATGAGATTGCATGTGTGTTCGTTTCCTAAACCACATGGATCCACTGTTGAGATTGCATGTGTGTTCTTTTCTTAAACCATGTGGATCCACTTGAGACATTGCATGTGTGTTATTTTTCTAAACCACATTTATCCACTAGTGACATTGCATGTGTGTTCTTTTCCTAAACCATATTGATCCACTAGAGTCATTGCATGTGTGTTATTTTCCTAAACCACATGGATCCACTTGTGACATTGCGTGTGTGTTCTTTTCCTAAACCACATGGATCGACTAGAGTCATTTCATGTGTGTTCCTTTCCTAAACCACATTGATCCATTGGAGTCATTGAATGTGTGTTCTTTTCCTGAACCACATTGACCCACTTGTGTCATATTTATATGTGTGTTCTTTTCCTAAACCACATGGATCCACTGGTGACATTTGCATGTGTGTTCTTTTCCTAAACCAAATAGATCCACTATTGACATTGCATCCGTAGTCTTTTCCTAAACCACATGGATCAACTAGTGAGATTGCATGTGTGTTCTTTTCCTGAACCACATGCATCCACTGGTGTCATTAGATGTGTGTTCTTTTCCTAAACAACATGGATCCACTGGAGTCATTGCATGTGTGTTCTTTTTCTAAACCACATGGATCCACTTGTGACATTTTCATGTGTGTTCATTTCCTAAAATAGATTGGTCCACTAGAGACATTGCAGGTGTGTTATTTTCCTAAACCACATGGATCCACTGGTGTCATTTATATGTGTGTTCTTTTCCTAAACCACATGGATCCACTGGTGACATTTGCATGTGTGTTCTTTTCCTAAACCAGATGGATCCACCTGTGACATTTGCATGCGTGTTCTTTTACTAAACCACATTGATCCACTGGGGACATTTGCAA
Source organism: Avena eriantha (assembly GCA_910589775.1). Classification (NCBI taxonomy): domain Eukaryota; kingdom Viridiplantae; phylum Streptophyta; class Magnoliopsida; order Poales; family Poaceae; genus Avena; species Avena eriantha. The sequence goes on along the minus strand of OU342743.1, from coordinate 408,790,673 downwards.
GTGTGCGCTTTTCCTAAACCACATTGTTCCACTTGAGTCATTGCATGTGTGTTCTTTTCCTGAACCACATTGATCCACTCGTGTCATTCCATGCATGTTTTATTCCTAAACCACTTGGATCCACTAGTGTCATTGAATGTGTGTTCTTTTCCTAAAACCACATGGATCCACTAGTAACATTGCAAGTGTGTTCTTTTCCTGAACCACATGGATCGACTGGAGTCATTTTCATGTGTTGTCTTTTCCTAAACCACATTGATCCACTGGGGTACGTGTGTGTTCTTTTCCTAAACCACATGGATCCACTAGTGACATTGCATGTTTGTTCTTTTCCTAAACCACATGGATCCACTTGTGACATTGCATGTGTTTTCTTTTTCTAAACCACATGGATCCACTAGAGTCATTGCATGTGTGTTCTTTTCCTAAACCACATTGATCCACTAGTGACATTTGCATGTGTGTTCTTTTCCTAAACCACATTGATCCACTAGTAACATTGCAAGTGTGTTCTTTTCCTAAACCACATTGATGCACTGGTGTCATTGCATGTGTGTTCTTTGACTAAACCACATGGATCCACTAGATTCGTTGCATGTGTGTTATTTTCCTAAACCACATTGATCCACTGGTGACATTTGCATGTGTGTTGTTTTTCTAAACCACATTAATCCACCTGTGACATTAGCATGTGTGTTCTTTTCCTAAACTACATTGATCCACTGGAGTCATTGCATGTGTGTTATTTTCCTAAACCACATTGATCCACTCGTGACATTTTCATGTGTATTCTTTTCCTAAAACACATTGATCCACTGGTGACATTTGCATGTGTGTTATTTTCCTAAAGCACACGGATCCACTGGAGTCATTTCATGTGTGTTCTTTTCCTTTACCACATGGATCCACTAGTGTCATTTCATGTGTGTTCTTTTGCTAGACCACATGGATCCACTCGTGACATTACATGTGTTATTTAGTAAAACACATTGATCCACTGGTGGCATTGGCATGTGTGTTCTTTTCCTTAACCACATGGATCCACTAGAGTCATTGCATGTGTGTTCTTTTCCTAAAACACATTTATCCACTCGTGACATTTGCATGTGTGTTCTTTTCATAACCCACATGGATCCACTAGAGTCATTGCATGTGTATTCTTTTCCTAAACCACATGGATCCACTTGTGACATTTTCATGTGTGTTCATTTCCTAAAATAGATTGGTCCACTAGACACATTGCAGTTGTGTTATTTTCCTAAACCACATGGATCCACTGGTGTCATTTATATGTGTGTTCTTTTCCTAAACCACATGGATCCACTGGTGACATTTGCATGGGTGTTCTTTTCCTAAATCAGATGGATCCACTTGTGACATTTGCATGCGTGTTCTTTTACTAAACCACATTGATCCACTGGGGACATTTGCAAGTGTGCTCTTTTCCTAAACCATATTGTTCCACTTGAGTCATTGCATGTGTGTTCTTTTCCTGAACCACATTGATCCACTCGTGTCATTCCATGCTTGTTCTATTCCTAAACCACTTGGATCCACTAGTGTCATTGAATGTGTGTTCTTTTCCTAAAACCACATGGATCCACTGGTAACATTGCAAGTGTGTTCTTTTCCTGAACCACATGGATCGACTGGAGTCATTTTCATGTGTTGTCTTTTCCTAAACCACATTGATCCACTGGGGTACGTGTGTGTTATTTTCCTAAACCACATGGATCCACTAGTGACATTGCATGTGTGTTCTTTTCCTAAACCACATGGATCCACTTGTGACATTGCATGTGTTTTCTTTTTCTAAACCACATGGATCCACTAGAGTCATTGCATGTGTGTTCTTTTCCTAAACCACGTTGATCCACTGGTGACATTTGCATGTGTGTTCTTTTCCTAAACCACATTGATCCACTAGTGACATTGCATGTGTGTTCTTTTCCTGAACCACATGCATCCACTGGTGTCATTAGATGTGTGTTCTTTTCCTAAACAACATTGATCCATTAGTGTTATTGCATGTGTGTTATTTTCCTAAACCACATGGATCCACTTGTGACATGGCATCAATGTTCTTTTCCTAAACCACATGGATCGACTAGAGTCATTGCAAGTGTGTTCTTTTCTAGAACCACATTGATCCACTTGTGACATTGCATGTGTGTTCTTTTCCTAAACCACATGGATCCACTGTGAGATTGCATGTGTGTTCGTTTCCTAAACCTCATGGATCCACAGTTGACATGCATGTGTGTTCTTTTCCTAAACCATGTGGATCCACTGGTGGCATTGCATGTGTGTTCTTTTCCTAAACCACATGGATCCACTGATGTCATTGCATGTGGGTTCTTTTCCTAAACTACATGGATCCACTCGTGACATTGAATGTGTGTTCTTTTCCTAAACCACATTCATCCACTGGTCACATTGCATGTGTGTTCTTTTCCTAAACCACATGGATCCACGGGTGTCATTGCATGTGTGCTCTTTTCCTGAACCACATTGATCCAGTTGTGTCATTGCATGTGTTTTTTTCCTAAACCACATTGATCCACTTGTGACATTTGCATGTGTGTTTTTTTCCTAAACCACATGGATCCACTAGTGTTATTGCATTTTGTGTTCTTTTCCTAAACGACATGGATCCATTGGTGTCATTGCATGTGTGTTCATTTCCTAAACCACATGGATCAAGTGGTGGCATTGCATGTGTGTTCTTTTCCTAAACCGCACGGATCTACTGGTGATATTGCATGCGTGTTCTTTTCCTAAACCACATGGATCCACTAGTGACATTGCATGTGTGTTCTTTTCCTAAAACACATAGATCCACTTGTGACATTTTCACGTGTCTTCTTTTCCTAAACCACATGGATCCACAAGAATCGTTGCATGTGTGTTCTTTTCCTAAACCACATGGATCCCCTAGAGACATTGCATGCGAGTTCTTTTCTTCAACCACATTGATCCACTTGTGACATTGCATGTGTGTTCTTTTTGCTAAACCACATGGATCCACTATGAGATTGCATGTGTGTTCGTTTCCTAAACCACATGATCCACTGTTGACATTGCATGTGTGTCCTTTTCCTAAACCACGTGGATCCACTTGTGACATTGCATGTGTGTTCTTTTTCTAAACCACATTGATCCACTAGTGACATTGCATGTGTGTTCTTTTCCTAAACCATATTGATCCACTAGAGTCATTCCATGTGTGTTATTTTCCTAAACCACATGGATCCACTTGTGACATTGCATGTGTGTTCTTTTCCTAAACCACATGGATCGACTAGAGTCCTTTCATGTGTGTTCCTTTCCTAAACCACATTGATCCATTGGAGTCATTGAATGTGTGTTCTTTTCCTAAACCACATTGACCCACTTGTCTCATATTTATATGTGTGTTCTTTTCCTAAACCACATGGATCCACTGGTCATATTTATATCTGTGTTCTTTTCCTAAACCACATGGATCCACTAGTGATATTTGCATGTATGTTCTTTTCCTAAACCAGATGGATCCACTGGTGACATTTGCATGTGTGTTCATTTCCTAAACCACATGGATCTACTAGTGATATTGCATGCGTGTTCTTTTCCTAAACCACATGGATCCACTAGTGACATTGCATGTGTGTTCTTTTCCTAAAACACATAGATCCACTGGTGACATTTTCACGTGTCTTCTTTTCCTAAACCACATGGATCCACAAGAATCTTTGCATGTGTGTTCTTTTCCTAAACCACGTGGATGCACTTGTGACATTGCATGTGTGTTCTTTTTCTAAACCACATTGATCCACTGGTGACATTACATGTGTGTTCTTTTCCTAAACCATATTGATCCACTAGAGTCATTGCATGTGTGTTATTTTCCTAAACCACATGGATCCAATTGTGACATTGCATGTGTGTTCTTTTCCTAAACCACATGGATCGACTAGAGTCATTTCATGTGTGTTCCTTTCCTAAACCACATTGATCCATTGGAGTCATTGAATGTGTGTTCTTTTCCTGAACCACATTGACCCACTTGTGTCATATTTATATGTGTGTTCTTTTCCTAAACCACATGGATCCGCTGGTCACATTTATATGTGTGTTCTTTTCCTAAACCACATGGATCCACTAGAGTCATTGCATGTGTGTTCTTTTCCTAAACCACATGGATCCACTGGTGACATTTGCACGTGTGTTCTTTTCCTAAACCACATTGATCCACTGTTGACATTTGCATGGGTGCTGTTTTCCTAAACCACATTGATCCACTTGAGTAATTGCGTGTGTGTTCTTGTCCTAAACCACATGGATCCACTGGTGACATTTGCAGGTGTGTTCTTTTCTTAAACCAAATTGATCCACTGGTGTCATTTGCATGTCTGCTCTTTTCCTGAACCATATTGATCCACTGGTGTCATTGCATGTGTGCCCTTTTCCTGAACCACATTGATCCACTGGTGACATTTGCATGTGTGTTCTTTTCCTAAACCACATTGATCCACTAGTGACATTTGCATGTGTGTTCTTTTCCTAAACCACATTCATCCACTGGTCACATTGCATGTGTGTTCTTTTCCTAAACCACATGGATCCACGGGTGTCATTGCATGTGTGTTCTTATCCTGAACCACATTGATCCACTAGTGACATTTGCATGTGTGTTTTTTCCTAAACCACATGGATCCACTAGTGTTATTGCATTTGTGTTCTTTTCCTAAACCACATGGATCCATTGGTGTCATTGCATGTGTGTTCATTTCCTAAACCACATGGATCAAGTGGTGGCATTGCATGTGTGTTCTTTTCCTAAACCACATGGATCCACTAGTGACATTGCATGTGTGTTCTTTTCCTAAAACACATAGATCCACTGGTGACATTTTCACGTGTCTTCTTTTCCTAAACCACATGGATCCACAAGAATCGTTGCATGTGTGTTCTTTTCCTAAACCACATGGATCCACTAGAGACATTGCATGCGAGTTCTTTTCTTCAACCACATTGATCCACTTGTGACATTGCATGTGTGTTCTTTTTGCTAAACCACATGGATCCACTATGAGATTGCATGTGTGTTCGTTTCCTAAACCACATGATCCACTGTTGACATTGCATGTGTGTTCTTTTCCTAAACCACGTGGATCCACTTGTGACATTGCATGTGTGTTCTTTTTCTAAACCACATTGATCCACTAGTGACATTGCATGTGTGTTCTTTTCCTAAACCATATTGATCCACTAGAGTCATTCCATGTGTGTTATTTTCCTAAACCACATGGATCCACTTGTGACATTGCATGTGTGTTCTTTTCCTAAACCACATGGATCGACTAGAGTCCTTTCATGTGTGTTCCTTTCCTAAACCACATTGATCCATTGGAGTCATTGAATGTGTGTTCTTTTCCTAAACCACATTGACCCACTTGTGTCATGTTTATATGTGTGTTCTTTTCCTAAACCACATGGATCCACTGGTCATATTTATATGTGTGTTCTTTTCCTAAACCACATGGATCCACTAGTGACATTTGCATGTATGTTCTTTTCCTAAACCACATGGATCCACTGGTGACATTTGCATGTGTGTTCTTTTCCTAAACCACATTGATCCACTGTTGACATTTGCATGTGTGCTGTTTTCCTAAACCACATTGATCCACTTGAGTAATTGCATGTGTGTTCTTGTCCTAAACCACATGGATCCACTGGTGACATTTGCATGTGTGTTCTTTTCTCAAACCACATTGATCCACTTGTGACATTTGCATGTGTGCTCTTTTCCTGAACCACATTGATCCACTGGTGTCATTGCATGTGTGCTTATTTCCTGAACCACATTGATCCACTGGTGACATTTGCATGTGTGTTCTTTTCCTAAACCACATTCATGCACTGGTCACATTGCATGTGTGTTCTTTTCCTAAACCACATGGATCCACGGGTGTCATTGCATCTGTGCTCTTTTTTCCTGAACCACATTTATCAAATTATGTCATTGCATGTGTGTTCTTTTCCTGAACCACATTGATCCCTGGTGTCATTTGCATGTGTGTTCTTTTCCTAAACCACATGGATCCACTGGTGTTATTGCATTTGTGTTCTTTTCCTAAACCACATGGATCCATTGGTGTCATTGCATGTGAGTTCATTTCCTAAACCACATGGATCAAGTGGTGGCATTGCATGTGTGTTCTTTCCTAAACCGCATGGATCTACTGGTGATATTGCATGCGTGTTCTTTTCCTAAACCACATGGATCCACTAGTGACACTGCATGTGTGTTCTTTTCTTTAAACACATAGATCCACTGGTGACATTTTCACGTGTCTTCTTTTCCTAAACCACATGGATCCACTAGAGTCGTTGCATGTGTGTTCTTTTCCTAAACCACATGGATCCACTAGAGACATTGCATGCGAGTTCTTTTCTTGAACCACATTGATCCACTTGTGACATTGCATGTGTGTTCTTTTCCTAAACCACATGGATCCACTATGAGATTGCATGTGTGTTCGTTTCCTAAACCACATGGATCCACTGTTGAGATTGCATGTGTGTTCTTTTCTTAAACCATGTGGATCCACTTGAGACATTGCATGTGTGTTATTTTTCTAAACCACATTTATCCACTAGTGACATTGCATGTGTGTTCTTTTCCTAAACCATATTGATCCACTAGATTCATTGCATGTGTGTTATTTTCCTAAACCACATGGATCCACTTGTGACATTGCGTGTGTGTTCTTTTCCTAAACCACATGGATCGACTAGAGTCATTTCATGTGTGTTCCTTTCCTAAACCACATTGATCCATTGGAGTCATTGAATGTGTGTTCTTTTCCTGAACCACATTGACCCACTTGTGTCATATTTATATGTGTGTTCTTTTCCTAAACCACATGGATCCACTGGTGACATTTGCATGTGTGTTCTTTTCCTAAACCAAATAGATCCACTATTGACATTGCATCCGTAGTCTTTTCCTAAACCACATGGATCAACTAGTGAGATTGCATGTGTGTTCTTTTCCTGAACCACATGCATCCACTGGTGTCATTAGATGTGTGTTCTTTTCCTAAACAACATGGATCCACTGGAGTCATTGCATGTGTGTTCTTTTTCTAAACCACATGGATCCACTTGTGACATTTTCATGTGTGTTCATTTCCTAAAATAGATTGGTCCACTAGACACATTGCAGGTGTGTTATTTTCCTAAACCACATGGATCCACTGGTGTCATTTATATGTGTGTTCTTTTCCTAAACCACATGGATCCACTGGTGACATTTGCATGTGTGTTCTTTTCCTAAACCAGATGGATCCACCTGTGACATTTGCATGCGTGTTCTTTGACTAAACCACATTGATCCACTGGGGACATTTGCAAGTGTGCGCTTTTCCTAAACCACATTGTTCCACTTGAGTCATTGCATGTGTGTTCTTTTCCTGAACCACATTGATCCACTCGTGTCATTCCATGCATGTTTTATTCCTAAACCACTTGGATCCACTAGTGTCATTGAATGTGTGTTCTTTTCCTAAAACCACATGGATCCACTAGTAACATTGCAAGTGTGTTCTTTTCCTGAACCACATGGATCGACTGGAGTCATTTTCATGTGTTGTCTTTTCCTAAACCACATTGATCCACTGGGGTACGTGTGTGTTCTTTTCCTAAACCACATGGATCCACTAGTGACATTGCATGTTTGTTCTTTTCCTAAACCACATGGATCCACTTGTGACATTGCATGTGTTTTCTTTTTCTAAACCACATGGATCCACTAGAGTCATTGCATGTGTGTTCTTTTCCTAAACCACATTGATCCACTAGTGACATTTGCATGTGTGTTCTTTTCCTAAACCACATTGATCCACTAGTAACATTGCAAGTGTGTTCTTTTCCTAAACCACATTGATGCACTGGTGTCATTGCATGTGTGTTCTTTGACTAAACCACATGGATCCACTAGATTCGTTGCATGTGTGTTATTTTCCTAAACCACATTGATCCACTGGTGACATTTGCATGTGTGTTGTTTTTCTAAACCACATTAATCCACCTGTGACATTAGCATGTGTGTTCTTTTCCTAAACTACATTGATCCACTGGAGTCATTGCATGTGTGTTATTTTCCTAAACCACATTGATCCACTCGTGACATTTTCATGTGTATTCTTTTCCTAAAACACATTGATCCACTGGTGACATTTTCATGTGTGTTATTTTCCTAAAGCACACGGATCCACTGGAGTCATTTCATGTGTGTTCTTTTCCTTTACCACATGGATCCACTAGTGTCATTTCATGTGTGTTCTTTTGCTAGACCACATGGATCCACTCGTGACATTACATGTGTTATTTAGTAAAACACATTGATCCACTGGTGGCATTGGCATGTGTGTTCTTTTCCTTAACCACATGGATCCACTAGAGTCATTGCATGTGTGTTCTTTTCCTAAAACACATTTATCCACTCGTGACATTTGCATGTGTGTTCTTTTCATAACCCACATGGATCCACTAGAGTCATTGCATGTGTGTTCTTTTCCTAAACCACATGGATCCACTTGTGACATTTTCATGTGTGTTCATTTCCTAAAATAGATTGGTCCACTAGACACATTGTAGGTGTGTTATTTTCCTAAACCACATGGATCCACTGGTGTCATTTATATGTGTGTTCTTTTCCTAAACCACATGGATCCACTGGTGACATTTGCATGGGTGTTCTTTTCCTAAATCAGATGGATCCACTTGTGACATTTGCATGCGTGTTCTTTTACTAAACCACATTGATCCACTGGGGACATTTGCAAGTGTGCTCTTTTCCTAAACCATATTGTTCCACTTGAGTCATTGCATGTGTGTTCTTTTCCTGAACCACATTGATCCACTCGTGTCATTCCATGCTTGTTCTATTCCTAAACCACTTGGATCCACTAGTGTCATTGAATGTGTGTTCTTTTCCTAAAACCACATGGATCCACTGGTAACATTGCAAGTGTGTTCTTTTCCTGAACCACATGGATCGACTGGAGTCATTTTCATGTGTTGTCTTTTCCTAAACCACATTGATCCACTGGGGTACGTGTGTGTTATTTTCCTAAACCACATGGATCCACTAGTGACATTGCATGTGTGTTCTTTTCCTAAACCACATGGATCCACTTGTGACATTGCATGTGTTTTCTTTTTCTAAACCACATGGATCCACTAGAGTCATTGCATGTGTGTTCTTTTCCTAAACCACATTGATCCACTGGTGACATTTGCATGTGTGTTCTTTTCCTAAACCACATTGATCCACTAGTGACATTGCATGCGTGTTCTTTTCCTGAACCACATGCATCCACTGGTGTCATTAGATGTGTGTTCTTTTCCTAAACAACATTGATCCATTAGTGTTATTGCATGTGTGTTATTTTCCTAAACCACATGGATCCACTTGTGACATGGCATCAATGTTCTTTTCCTAAACCACATGGATCGACTAGAGTCATTGCAAGTGTGTTCTTTTCTAGAACCACATTGATCCACTTGTGACATTGCATGTGTGTTCTTTTCCTAAACCACATGGATCCACTGTGAGATTGCATGTGTGTTCGTTTCCTAAACCTCATGGATCCACAGTTGACATGCATGTGTGTTCTTTTCCTAAACCATGTGGATCCACTGGTGGCATTGCATGTGTGTTCTTTTCCTAAACCATGTGGATCCACTGGTGGCATTGCATGTGTGTTCTTTTCCTAAACCACATTGATCCACTGGTGACATTGTATGTGTGTTCTTTTCCTAAACCATATTGATCCACTAGAGTCATTGCATATGTGTTCTTTTCCTAAACCACATGGATCCACTGATGTCATTGCATGTGTGTTCTTTTCCTAAACTACATGGATCCACTCGTGACATTGAATGTGTGTTCTTTTCCTAAACCAAATGGATCCTCTGGTGACATTGCATGTGTTATGGGGTAACCCCTTGGGTGGCCCGATCTTCACGGATCTCGTGGTCAAATCGATGGGAAAGCGAGGGGAAAAGGAGAAGGTAGCGGAAGCGGACGCACACCACATGAAGAAGACGATGGACACACACAAAACTCACATGATACAAGGCCCATTGCTCTCGCCGGCGGCCACCGGTACGATAAAATCCTCGCAAGGAAAGTTCGGTCAACGTGCTCCCTCGATCCTACACAGAGAGGGAAGAACACCTTGGAGAGGGTCTTGATGTCTTGGCAAAGGGACACTGATGCCAAGGCCTTGTACAACGAGGGAGGCACGATGCAAACTCCAACGAGGTTGTGACGATAGTCGATCCCCTTTGGTAGAAGGGGATGAGGTAAAACTAGAGATTCCACAAAGGGGGTTGTCTTTAGTCTATCATCTATGCCTAAGGGATACAATGAGGGGTGGGGGATCTATTTATAGGCCAGCCACAAGTTCAGGGGTAGTTTGGGCATAAAACTAGGGTTTGGTGCGGAATAGAGGGGTACATGAGCCAAGGGCCCAGATGTTGGCTCACAGGCCCATCACTTAGGCCAGACAGTCCGAGTCGAGTTGACCGAACACTTTGGGGTGGCCGGACACTCCGGGTAGTGTCAGAACTGGCCTTCTGAATGTCCATGCCAGGTTGGGGCTAGGGCAGGCTGGACACTCCGGCTGCTATCAGGCAGACTCTCCGGGGCGATGACGGCGGAGACTCTGGTTCTAGAGCTGGCTGCTCCTGGACCGTCTTCTTGGTTGACTTGGTGACGATCTTGGGGACTTGGCGTTGTAGATGTAGTAGCGTCCGCAGGACGGGTTGCATCAGCTCCCCCCTTCAAAAAGAGTCGTCCTCGACTCTTCATGCTCATCACTAAGAAGATGATGTCGAGAGACCTTCTTGATCCTGGGGTTGACCATATAGTCGTCCTTGAGAAGCTTGATGTGGTAACTCTTCAATGTTCCTTCACCTTCCATGAAGCCTACAAAGCTCACAACAAAAGCGAAGCAACACTCAAAGAGTAGCCAATTCATGAAGATTATAGCATGAGTCCTCAAGTAGAGTGAAGTCACCTTATGATGTAGAGATAACTCGTTGAGGGGTAGCCATAGGTAACTCTCTACGGTTCGTCTTGTCAACTTATGGTCCATAGAGGTTGACGCGTAAACACTTGTACCTTCACATAACAAAGACCAAGCAACATATGTTTGTGTGTGATAGAGGACCATGGTATTTGTGGCATGTCCATTCTTGTTCACAACACGATTAACACAACTCAAGTATAGCAAACGGAATGCATATGCAAGGTTAAAGTGCATGGAAATAGTTTAAACATCATCCAAATGTGGGAACTCGAAAACTCCATATAACGTCTTAGTGTGGAACTCAAAGCAATGGACTAAAATATTGGTCAAGATCTTTGATGCAAGGATAGGAGAATTCGGCAAAAACACATGCGGAAGAATATCCAAAACAACATCATTATTTGTGCAAACCAACCATTGGAAAGAACAATTGTTCAATATGTTGGATGCCATACACATAATCATCAAAAGCCAAAATCATGGTGGTATGAGTATTGCATGCGGTAGCAAAAAAAACATGTTTGCAAACAAACCATATGAAAGAGTAAGTGGTCCTTATGTTTGTTGCAACAACTATACGAGAGACTTGGAAGCTCTCATGACAATACATGCTCATAATGGCATTATGGTTGCACACAAAACATCAGAAAGATAAATTGTTCAACATTATTGTTGCAACACACAAAGCATCAATATCCAATAGCAAAGAGACATGATTGTCACAAGGTGAAAGAATACCATTAACATGCTTGCAATCAAACCATAGGAAAGAGCAATTTGTCAACATGAAAGATGCAAAGCATGAAAAAGGTATCAGAGCTGGGTTCGATCTTGAACTCACTTGGGGGATGCTCTCTAGAGCTCTTTTTGTCAACTCGTGCTCAACCGAGGTTGACATTCTTGTGCGGGTACCTACACACATCATAAATAAAAGGAAGAACGTGTGTGCATGGTAGAGAAATACATCATCCATCATGACGTATCTCTTCTTGTGCACATCACCATTAGTGTCAATCAAGTATGAAAAATATGCATGGTGAGTATGCAAGTGGGGAACATGCTTATTATGGCAATCACCAAAATCTCCAAAATTTGAGAAAGCTATGGGGGCCATCTCAATATAAACCATATGAGAATTATCGTTGCAATCAAAACAAGTGAAAGAGCAATTATTTAACTTATTGCAAGCAATGGGACAAATTGTGAAGCACTCATGACAAAGCATTATCCGAGGAGTACCATTGGTAACATCATTACAAGCAAAACATTAGAAACAGCAATTGTTCAATAAAGTGCAAGCAATGATATCATCAATGTAACATTTAGAGCATATAATGTCTATGTCAACATCATCACAATCAAGTAATTTCACATGTTCAACATTAAGCAAAGGCAAAGTATCACATGGAAATACCAATGAGTCATATGTGATATCATAAACATCATCCATAGCATTCCAATCATCACAAGTCATCATGCCCACTAGTGGGATCATGGCATCATCAACACCCTTATTTTTACCTTGTTCATACCTCTCATATGAAGTGGGTGTTGTGGTAGCATTGGCCTCCATGTGGGCGACTTCTTCATCATGTATGGGGATGGCATCATCTTCATCCACCATGTTCATCTTCTCGGTCGGAGGCATCATCATGTCCATGCTTGGCGCTTCTTTATCCATGGAACCTAGCACATCATGGGATAACACACTAGAGGTAGAGGTTAAGTCGTTAGAAATCAAAGTGGTCTCACATGACCTATCAACTACCACTCTCAACTCACTCGGTGTATCACTCATGCCCTCCAAATGGAAGCACTCAATCTCACGTATGGTGGAGTTACTCATCTCACTCTTGTTTTCACTCAAGTGGGCTAAGTGGATCTCATACTCACATGGGATTGGTACCATATCATCACTCAAGCATGTAGGGATAGGCTCGATTCTCTTAACTCCATGCGCCTCCTTTGGTGAAGGGAAAATCCCATGCTCACCATTCTTGACCTTATCGTTGCGATCTTGTGGTGTAGGCCCTTATCTTGGAGCTTGCTCATCCTTTGCCATGGCCTCCTTGGCTTGTGTAGACATCTTCTTGGCGTAATCGTCCAATTGGCAAAGTAGAGGTCTTCGTCTTCCTCATCCATGAAGTTGCATGCCTCATCCAGGACATCAATTTTGGGCATTGAAGCTTGATGGCATGGAGGAGAGCTTGCTCTTGGTGCCATTTTGGTGGTGGCACGAGTAGTTGAAGGTGCCTTTGATGGTGTCGACGGAGGTCATTGGTGTGCCTTGCCAAAGGTTGATGTAGATGGCGCACTTGGTCATCCACATGATGCTCGCGACGGTGCTCCTTGTCCTTGGCACTCTTCTTGGTCAGGCGTTGTAATAAGCGCAAAGCATCATTAGTCTTGGCCATCATGCTCATGGTTTTGGCGAAGTCGTTGTCCATGTCGCGCTTGAAGTTGTCCATTGGATGGTGGAGCTTGTTGCTCTTGAGGTGGAGGCTCCATCTAGGTCGACGCGACTTGAGGAGCTTGTCGTTGTTGTCCTTGAAGTCGTCCATGCATGGGGAGTTATTGTTGTTGTAGAACTCCATATCACCCAAGCATGTGGAGCCATTGTCAGTGTAGTGCTCCATCATGTCACCCATGCTTGTGGAGGCATATGCATGGTGGCTCATCATGGATTCTTCATAGAAATAATCCTCGATTCTAGAGTCCCTAGACATGATTCACAACACCAAGTGGTGTATATGGAAGTGGTAGGGGGTTAGGAATGCAATTTTAAACCTTACTTTACCTTGGAAGATAGTATCGTGCAAGTGGCAACACTTGAGAGCAATCAAAACCAAGCAAAGTGAAGTTCACGTGGAACACCAAAACCAACTAACCACTAAAAAACACACACACACAAAGCTTGTGGTGGATGGGTATGGAAGGTGGCATGTCCAAGAACAATCCGAACTCAAGATGTCGTAATGGCAAGTAAAGAACCACAATGATCACAAAGCAAAACAAGTCAATCCCCAAGTAGGAAATATATATACAAGGAAACACACATGGTGGGATAAATGGGACTTGTGCGACGGAGAAAGTGAGCTAATAACCAAAAGATTACCTAGCGAAGACTATTAGCTCGTGTCGCACAAGTACAAGGAGAGCCGCTAGTTCGATTGCAAGAAAATTGGTAGGCTACAAGATATGCACAATAAGTACCACCTATTTGATGATCATCGAGCTTGCGCTTCCTATTTTATGATGCACTTGTTTGTTTCTTTCTTTTTCTTCTTTTTCTTTTTCTATTTTTTTTCTCTTTTTCTTTTATTTTTCACTTGCCTCTTCCTTGTGCCAACAACTATACAAGATAACTATATGAGATAGCGCGCTCACAACTTTTTCTTGGAATTCTACAAGGTATCAAATGTGCATAGCCCAAGCAATCATAGGAGGAACTAGTCTCAGTAGGTGTTTGTTGTTCGCAAAGATAGTGTAGCTCACAAGGGAAAGCAAGTGGGGAGAAGACGCGGAATGTTTATACCTTTCGTCGCTGATCTTCACCCTTTATTGGTGGATTCCTCCTTGCCCACATATATGATGATGCAGAGCTCCTTCTCCTCTTCAAAATCAGCTAAAGAACACCAAAAATCTGAGTTCGTATGCAAAAGTTATGCTCAAAACCGTGAAGCAGATTTTTCTGTCAGCAGGGGGGAGGACAGTCCGGAGCGCGCAGGTTGGACAGTCCGTCCGGGGCGGATATTGTGGGACCCCCGGATTAGTCCTCCGAGAATCCCTGTTATGCATACAACCACGATCCCATGATCAGTTAGTCGTGGCACATAGCCGACAAGTACCATTACAACATCCGAGATATACCAAAATACAAGACTTACATAAATGCCTTGATGGCTATACCATCTTCAGCAGCGGAACATCATCATGCGCAGAGCCCAATCATGCCTCAACCTACAGGCAGCTGACTGGGAGAACGTCCTAGCTTGCATAGTCGTCCACTTCACCTTCGTCTTGATATCTGACCACGTGAATAGCCAGGGACAATGCCAGTGAGTACTTTGAATGTACTTACAAACCACCTTAAGATAGCAATAATAACAAGAGAATATGCAATATGGCTGTGGTAGTAGGAGGGCTACAAGAGAGGTTCTTTTCTCAGTTAGTTTCTTTTGTAGATATATCAACTACATATCTTTGTTGAAAACTTTTGTAAACATTTTGGAAACCTTTTTATTTTGAAAAGTTTTGGAAAACTTTAGGACTAGGTCCCCCATTTGTTCCTGTTTTCAGGTCGTCCCACGACCAAGCTCCTTCCATACCCCTCTGACCATCCCATGGTCAAAGTAGGTATCCTTCCCGACCATCCCATGGTCAAAACATTTCTCTTGCGAAATCCTTTTTGAAATCAAAACCAGCACCGCTCTACAGCAACCTTCCCAACCGTCCATGACCGCGGACACGGCTATTCGAATAGATTTACACTCTGCAGAGGTTGTACACTTTACCCACACCATACACTACCCTGATCTTCATCGATCGTGGGTTGAGTAACCGATCAAGACTCTCCGGATGCCCACTCCAATATAAGTGCCTACCCTATGGGTGTTAATCCCCTCAACACCGGGACGTCGGGTGAGGACCAACCGGAGCGCTTTTTCCACTCCTCGAGAGTGTGCGCTTCAATGAGGGGCCCAAAGTAACGCGTGGAGGCCTGCCGACCCTTTGTTCCTTCTCCAGGTCCCACCTTTATCGGAGAAGGCCCACCCCCCAGGGATCCCGATCCCCTGTAGTTGTTGCGAGGCAGCAACACCAGAATAGACAAACATCGAATCCAGCCCTGTCCCATTCCAGAGTAATGTGGTTGCACATGGTTAATTGTTTTACCAAACATGAGAGAGCCATGTGCGTTTTCATAAACCTTTTGTCCTCCGGTTTTCCTTCAGCATTTTGTAAAACAAAACCTTTTTCTTTCTCAACATCTCTTGGGAGGTCCCACCTCACCAAGGTTTTATCATAAAACATTTTGTAAAACTTTTTCCGCGGTCTTCCCATCCTCTAGCTTTGCTTCGGCTAAATCCGGGTCTCCAAAGGAGTATGGTGTAATACACCATCTATTCTACTAGGGTCAAGTAGGTAACACCAAGGGGGTTGTACTTAGTAGTAAAAAGGTATAATGGTTTGGAGGAGCCAAACGACTACCGTATATATACATCAATATATAACAAAACAATGCAATTTTAATAAATAGTTGATAAAGCATGCATATGTAAAATAGTAGGACAAGACTTATGAGCAAGAAGGTGGCTTACTTGGGGATCAGCAATATGGCAATGTTGTCCCTGGACTTCTTCTTTAGAATACCCAAATATACCATAATATCAATAATAATACCCCTTCTTCTGTTCTCCGAGATAATCGCAACTATCGTCGTCCAGACAACACATGCAAACAAACCAAGCCTCAATCAACACAAGGCATACAAGCACCAATACATACATAAAAAAACGAACAATACAAGTGCACAGATCATTAGGTCCTAGGAAGAATGGATTTACTAGGATTGTCTTTGTTTTGGGAATATGAAAGGAAACCCTCTTAGGATTTATAGTCTAGGAAAAACCTAAGAGATGGATTTCTGGACAAGACCACATTCTGTATGGTACCATGGTAAAAACATGATACCAACAGATAGGTATTGATAAGATGAAGCCAACAAGAGTGGTTTCACTATTTTATCAATTACCAAAGATTTATTGTGATTTTTATAGTGAGTAAAACTCTAGTTTTAGGAAATAATTCACCAGAAAGGTTCTGGAGCTCCAAATATTATTTCCTTGGATGGTTAGATAGGTCTTGATGTACTTGTTCCCTGAGAGTTGGAATCACTCCAAATAAATTACCAAAATGCCCTTAGGAAATTCCCAAAGGCAGTTATGTACACAACTTGTCTTTTTCACCAGATTAATCTACAGTATATTTTGATTTGATTCCAAGGACACATGGTAGGTACTTTAAATACCTTTCTGTAGAAATTGGAATCAACATTTTTGGATTAGCAGAACTACTGTAGTGAATTAAGAGGTGAATAAACCATGCACAGAATAGTTTAATCGGCAGAAGAATATCCAAGACTCAATAAATCATGAGCTCCTGGATTTGGTTAGCTATTGATGTACCGCATCACTAGGATTTGGAATTGGTTCAAGTGGACTCATGGTTTGGTGTAGGGAATTTTCCAAAGCCTAACTGCATGGATATTGTTATTTTTACTAAAGACAATCTACTGTTCACCTTGGCATGGGACCAAGTCCATGAAATAGGTACAGGTAATACCTACCAGGGGCAGTTGGTATCACTCCAATTGGAGATGGGTAGCTCTGTGAGGAAATTATTTAGTGTAAATGACACCTTTTTGTATATTTAATTCTAGCAAAACAATAAGATAGATATTGGTATGAGACTAGCTCTGGGTGGTAGGGGATACTCCATATAACATGTAAAAATATATATTAGGTAGTTTGAGGTTGATTTGCATTTTTGAAAATATTTAAAGTTGGAGGCCTTTTTACAGATCTGGAATAATAGAAAAGAAATGGGAGGGGAGCTGGTCGGAACTGGGCTAAGATCTAGGGCACACTGGGACGAGAGGGGAGAAGCGGCCCACCCGGGCAGGGCACTGCGTGGGAGGAGGCGATTTCGAGCTGACGGGCGGGGCCCGTTTGCCAGCGAGGGCGGAGCGCCGAAAGGGTTACCGGTGGATCTGGACCGTCCACGCGAGAGGGATCAACATCACTGGGTCTTCTTCCTCGCGGGGTCAGAGGAAACAGAGGGGAAACCCTAGGGGGTAGCGACCGCGAGGTCAGGGAGGCTCACCAGGGGCTCGGTAGGCGCCGAGGAGCGGTGGAGGCGACGCGGCGCTCAACGGCGAGCCTGGAGAGGGGCGGCATGAGGGGTCTCCGCGCCGGGAATTGGTTCGTGTGAGAACTGGGCAGTACCTGGCCACAAAAACCACACCATCAGAGAGATGGGAGGGAGGGGAGTGTGGCATGTGACATGCAGAGAGGGAGGGACAGAAGAGAGTGAGCTTAGCTCGTTTTGGGGGAGGAGGCCGAGGCTCGTTTCCCTCTTCTTCTCGGGCAGCTCAGAGCAGGGGAGGGGGAGAGGGGTGCTCTGGGGGGTGAGGTAGAGGGGTAGGGGGCAAATGAACCGGAGAGGGGAGGTGGGGTGGCCCCTGGCCTTTATACCGAGAGGGGAGGGTGTACCATGGACATGGTCCATTAGGGGAATGGAGGGAGGTGCGAACCCAGGGAGTGGATGCTATGGGCAGGGGAGGTGGTTTCTGGTCTGTGCTGAGGGCAGAGGAGAGGTGAAATGGCTACTATAACTTGGTCCCACTTGTTAGTCTCTCTCTCTCTCTCTCTCTTTCTCTTTCTAGCACATGGGACAAGGGAGAGGGGTTGCTACAGTAGCTTAGCTACAGTGCACACGCCCAGGGTGAGTGCTGGGGTGCATTGCCTTGCAAGATTGGTGGTGGTTTTATATTGATTTAGCTCAAAACTAGCTAGGTTTGCCAAATTGAGTAAATAGGTGCTTGTGAAGGGAGTTCAAAATTTTGCATAGGACAAGGAGGGAAAATGGTACTGGTAGATAGATCAGGTCAAGATATACTTCCAGGATTTATTTGGGATTTTTCAGAGGATTTAAAGTCCACTTAAATCCATTTATTCAAAAACTACAGAAGTAGTTTCTAGAGGATCATTAGATAAATTTACATTGGGCAAGTGGAGTTTTTGATGTGGGATGATCCCCAATGTGAATACACACTTAGGGGAATTGTCCCACGATTTATTGAGGCTTAAAAGTATTTAAAACAATTATTATTCCATTTCTGCCATTTAAGAAAATAGGCAAAAAGAAATAATAAACCTCTTCAAGAATATTTATTTTTTAAGTGGGAAGATAGGGTATGATATATGGGCCTCAAAAGTGATTAGAGTTTGGGAAGTGTTTTGGTAAAAACCAAACTTTCCCTTATGAGAGGAGTTTTGGAGATTTTGACTATTAAAGAAATTAATTAGATTTGGAGCCAAAATAATTAGGGGTAATATTTGATAAATCTTGATGATCAAGGGATATGATGTAGGCAAGGTGTATCAAGCATTTTCAACCTTGGTATTGGAGAATCCAAGTTGATTTTGGTGAAATACCTTGGATTAAGGATCTAGGGTGGTGTTAATTTCATACCATCAAGACATGGTTGTAACTTGGAGTTCAGATCTCCCCTTGGGGAATGGGGTAGATGGTTGGATATACCAAGTAATTTAGATCAACATGGTACAGATTTTTGAGCTTGATCCTCCTTGAGCTCACCAAGACAAGCTTTCAAACTTTGAATAAAATAAGCCTGCCATAGCAGATTATCAACTATCCCATAAAACCTTGTGGGTTTAAGCAGCACAAAGTTCCACTTGAAACAAGTGAAGTAGGTGTTGATAGAACTATATGAGTAGAACAGAATCATGCAAAGATTTTGTCCGTAGAAGGTTGGATGGTGGTGTGAGCTTATACCAAAGTTGGCATGATGACTAGATTTGCGGGAAAAGTTATTTTCTTGCCTGCAAAACCATCAAGAACTAGTGGGTTGGAGGGTGGTCTAACAAAGGTCAAGAGTGGGTATTGGTAGTCCTTAGGATGTTTAACAAGATGGTTCAGGTGCATTTCCAAAAATGCACAAGGGTTGAGAAAGGGAGGCATTCAAATAGGTGATGTTGGAAACAGATTTCCAGACTCGGCAAAATTTGGCAGATTTAGGGTTTTTGACTAGAATGTTGGTGGAGATGATTTTGATGGGTTGCAATGTACCCAAGCATCATCAAGTGGATTATATTGAGGAGTATTTTGAGTAGAAGGGATCCATGCTTGATATTGTGCTTCATTGACTTGGAAGCTTCTAGCATAGATCACTACAGAATTGATCCGGGTAAGGGTCTCAGATGATCACCTAGTAGCTAGGGAATCAGATCTAGATTGTATCCTTGCTTAGGGTGGGATGATTTGGAGACATCTTGATCCTAGTTATGAGCTCCTAGAGGGCTCATACTATCTCCTAAGCAGACAATTCAAACAGCAGATCAAGGCAACTCATCAGACAGTAGATCAAGGAAACTCATCTTACAATCAAGCCAACTACTACTAGGGTTACCATCAAGCTTAGCTTGAGGTAAGGATGGGTGTTTTGAATAGGTTAGATTTGAATAAGATGAGAGTCTTTGGTATCTCTACCAAAAGTAAAATTCAAATGCTTCATAAAAAGGTTTTGTTAAATCTATAGATAAGAATAGTAGAAGGTTCTGTCTTGGAAACATAAGGAGATTATGTTATATAGCTCTCCATAGTTTGATCAATAGAAGCTACTAAAATAGTTTTGGTTACATAAGCATCTTGGCTCATGTTTTGAAATGCCAGAACATTTGAGAATATGGAAGTTAAGCCAAGACTGTTTTGGGAAGTAGCTTTGTCAACTGGTGTGGAGGTAAGGAGTATATCGTCTAATACACATTCACATGCATAAGCATATCCAAAAAACAAGCAAACACTTCAGCATTCAACAAGAAAAAGTTTTTGTTCCCCCAGATTTTTGCATTTTGGACAACTATTTAGGGTTGCCGAAATTGGGATGTTACAGATCTTTCCCCCTTAAAAGAATCTCGTCCCGAGATTCAGGAGAGTAGGGTTAGGGGAATTTTGAGTCGGGTTGATACTAGGTGTCTTACGCATATTATCTTACGGATTCCTTCTTGGAAAGTTACTACTCTGTCGGTGGAGTTGAGCTTCAGTCTTCAGGGGTGCACTGAGAGTTGAGTAGAGTCCAGTCTTGATTTTTAAAGGCGACCTTCTTTTCCTTCCGGACTCTATATCATCGAGGGATTAGACTGGGCAGAATATCTCGATTCTAGACTTCACGGAGTACTCGGCGGAGGATAGAATCTACAGCTAGGAGTACCTCTCTCTAAGGGTCCACAACTCTTCCTTAGGGTCGTAGCATAACCTATTTAACGAGGTTAGGGTTGGGACTCCTGAGGTTGCTCCTGGCAGAGGGTTATTCTATTTTGTGGGAAAGACACAGTCTTTCCCCCTTAGGATTTGACTAAGCTAGCTCGGAGATAACGCATTCCTTCCTTCTTGACTTCATGGGTGGCGGTTCTAAAGATTGTCGTCCATCTTTTTCCTGTTGCCGAGGTCTTCGGAAGGCGTTCATGGAGCTATGGCCTGCGGGCTTATATACTGCTATTATTCATACTTAGCCTGGTGAAGTCATTGGGGTCTCAAGTCCTCAAAGCATTAAGGACCTAGGGGTTAGCGGTTCGGTGGTCTTTTAGGTTGGTCTTTAGCTGAAGTAGCGGAGGGACTTTGTAGAATCTTCAATTATTTTCTCTTCTGATGTCTCACGAGTTGTTGTTTTGTGAAAAGACGTCGGATCCTGAGATCTCTTCTGAAGTACCTTCCGGTAGACCGTCTTCTGGAGATTGAGTTGGAAAGACGCAGTCTTTCCACCTTAGAGCTTCACTAAGGTTCATCAAAAAGGAGTGTGCGGATCTTCTGTCTGGGGGGGAGCTGTCCTGATGTTAGTGGATAGCTGCATCTTCCCGGAGTATTGAGCTGGGGTCTTCGGGTGACGCCTTATTCTCACAATCCTTGGTGGGGGTGGTTTCCTAACGAAGCCTTTAGGATGGTTAGCTCAAGGTAAAATAGCGGTTTACGACTCTTCTTGATAGTGCTTTGTCCGGGTAGAGTCATCTAGTTTTAGAGAGGTTGCCGTCTCTTGAACACTTGGGGTTGCTCCTGCTCGAGGATGGAGTAACTCGTTGCCTTCACGCTTCCTTAACATCTGGCTTTAGGGGTGGTTCTGACCTTCCAGGGAGGATCATTCCGATATTTTGGTTAGGGTCGAGTAGATTAGTTAGTCTACTAAGGCGGTCAAAAGCTCTAATACACTGAAGTTTAGTGTGGTTAGGTCTCCACTTCTTGTCTTGGTTGACTTATCGGGTGGTTTCTGGTGGATATTGAGGATCCTTCGATGATCGACCCCCGGCTTCAACGAGATTTTTGCTGTAGCAGCGCTGATGAACAAGGGAGGGTTGAGCTATTGACGAGTCTTGCGGGGTGAGTTTGACGAGGTATGCCATCCGGCTGGGGTGAAATCTTCGGATTGATTCTGGCTTGACGATGTCGAACTCCTGGGTCTTGCGATGTTTTTCCTCTCCTATACTCTCGAGGTTAGTCTGGGTCTCCTTACCAACAGCTAACACAGGAGTTTCCAGAGTTACTAGGTGGGTTATAGCTCTTCGAGTCACATTTTTATGGAGGTCAAGGAAAACCAGAACATACCAACAAGGCGAACAGAGCGAGGGAATCGCAATGTCCCTGGGCAAACAACACACATCAAGCAACACAGGATGCACTCAGGCAAGCAAACACGGTCAATGATAGGGACCAAGGAGTTAACTACTCGCGATATAGGGGAAATCCTAGTCTTAGGACTTATTGATCCTAGAGATCATGGGATTGAGGTCTGGGTCACTATCTTGCGAATGAAACCTTCGTCGTGACTTGGATGCTTCTTTATAGTGCACCTCGATGTCTTTTGATTGGGAGGACTCTATTGGTAGAGCGATATTGTAGTCTTCTTGTGTTTGCTGGAGGTTGCTTGTCTTCATTTTGTTCTCATTGTCTTCACCGGGTTCTAGATCCTTGATGTTTAGAATCCGTAGATTTGGAGTTTGGACGAGATTTAGAGTAAACCATTTTCGAAAACATTTACTTAGAGTAAGAGAAGAAGTAGAACTTTTTGAAACTCGTTTGTAAACTAGTTTTCGGAAATCGGGGTTTTCAAAATAAGGTTCCTGTCTAACGACCATGCTAACTAAGGTTCGCCTACAGTCAAGATGGCTCTGATACCAAGTCTGTGGGACCCCTGGATTAGTCCTTCGAGAATCCCTGTTATGCATACAACCACGATCCCATGATCAGTTAGTCGTGGCACATAAACGACAAGTACCATTACAACATCCGAGATATACCGAAATACAAGACTTACATAAATGCCTGGATGGCTATACCATCTTCAGCAGCGGAACATCATCACGCGCAGAGCCCAATCATGCCTCAACCTACATGCAGCTGACTGGGAGAACGTCCTAGCTTGCATAGTTGTCCACTTCACCTTCGTCTTGATATCTGACCACGTTAATAGCCAGGGACAATACCAGTGAGTACTTTGAATGTACTCGCAAACCACCTTAAAATAGCAATAATAACAAGAGAATATGCAATATGGCTGTGGTAGTAGGAGGGCTACAAGAGAGGTTCTTTTCTCAATTAGTTTCTTTTGTAGATATATCAACTACATATCTTTGTTGAAAACTTTTGTAAACATTTTGGAAACCTTTTTATTTTGAAAAGTTTTGGAAAACTTTAGGACTGGGTCACCCATTTGTTCCCATTTTCAGGTCGTCCCACGACCAAGCTCCTTCCATACCCCTTTGACCATCCCATGGTCAAAGTAGGTATCCTTCCCGACCATCCCATGGTCAAAACATTTCTCTTGCGAAATCCTTTTTGAAATCAAAACCAGCACCGCTCTATAGCAACCTTCCCAACCGTCCATGACCGCGGACGCGGCTATTCGAATAGATTTACACTCTGCAGAGGTTGTACACTTTACCCACACCATCTGGGTACACTACCCTGATCTTCACCGATCGTGGGTTGAGTAACCGATCAAGACTCTCCGGATGCCCACTCCAATATAAGTGCCTACCCTATGGGTGTTAATCCCCTCAAGACCGGGACGTCGAGCGAGGACCAACCAGAGCTCTTTTTCCACTCCTCGAGAGTGTATGCTTTCAATGAGGGGCCCATAGTAACGTGTGGAGGCCTGCTGACCCTTTGTTCCTTCTCTAGGTCCCACCTTTATCGAAGAAGGCCCACCCTCCAGGGATCCCCGATCCCCTGTAGTTGTTGCGAGGCAGCTTATACCAGAATAGACAAACATCGAATCTAGCCCTGTCCCATTCTAGAGTAATGTGGTTGCACAGGGTTAATTGTTCTATCAAAACATGCAGAGAACCAGGTGCGTTTTCGTAAACCTTTTTCCTCCGGTTTTCCTTCAGCATTTTGTAAAACAAAACCTTTTTATTTCTCAATATCTCTTGGGAGGTCCCACCTCACCAAGGTTTTATCATAAAAAAATTTGTAAAACTTTTTCCGGGGTCTTCCCATCCTCTAGCTTTGCTTCGGCTAAATCGGGGTCTCCAAAGGGGTATGGTGTAATACACCATCTATTCTACTAGGGTCAAGTAGGTAACACCAAGGGGGTTGTACTTAGTAGTACAAAGGTATAATGGTTTGGAGGATACAAACCACTACCGTATATATATACATCAATATATAACAAAACAATGCAATTTTAATAAATAGTTGATAAAGCATGGATAAGTAAAATAGTAGGACAAGGTATATGAGCAAGAAGGTGGCTTTCCTGGGGATCAGCAATATGGCAATGTTGTCCCTAGACTTCTTCTTTAGAATACCCAAATATACCATAATATCAATAATAATACCCCTTCTTCTGTTCTCCGAGATAATCGTAACTATCGTCGTCCAGACAACACATGCAAACAAACCAATCCTCAAACAACACAAGGCATACAAGCACCAATACATACAACAAAAAATGAACAATACAAGTGCACAGATCATTAGGTCCTAGGAAGAATGGATTTACTAGGATTGGCTTTGTTTTGGGAATCTGAAAGGAAACCCTCTTAGGATTTATAGTCTAGGAAAAACCTAAGAGATGGATTTATAGACAAGACCACATTCTGTACATTACCATGGTAAAAGCATGATACCAACATATAGGTATTGATAAGATGAAGCCAACAAGAGTGGTTTCACTATTTTATCAATTACCAAAGATTTATTGTGATTTTTATAGTGAGTAAAACTCTAGTTTTAGGAAATAATTCACCAGAAAGGTTTTGGAGCTCCAAATATTATTTCCTTGGATGGTTAGATAGGTCTTGGTGCACTTGTTCACTGAGAGTTGGAATCACTCCAAAATAATTACCAGAATGCCCTCAGGAAATTCCCAAAGGCAGTTCTGTACACAACTTGTCTTTTTCACCAGATTAATCTACAGTATATTTTGATTTGATTCCAAGTACACATGGTAGGTACTTTCAATACCTTTCTGTAGAAATTGGAATCAACATTTTTGGATTAGCAGAACTACTGTAGTGAACTAAGAGGTGAATAAACCTTGCACATAATAGTTTAATTCACAGAAGAATATCCAAGACTCAATAAATCATGAGCTCCTGGATTTGGTTAGCTGCTGATGTACCACATCACTGGGATTTGGAATTGGTTCAAGTGAACTCATGGTTTCGTGTAGGGAATTTTCCAAAGGCCTAACTGCATGGATTTTGTTATTTTTACTAAAGACAATATATTGTTCACCTTGGCATGGGACCAAGTCCATGAAATAGGTACAGGTAATACCTACCAGGGGCAGTTGGTATTACTCCAATTGGAGATGGGTAACTCAGTGAGGAAATTATTTAGTGTAAATGACACCTTTTTGTATATTTAATTCCAGCAAAACAATAAGATAGATATTGGTATGAGACTAGCTCTAGGTGGTAGGGATACTCCATAGAACATGTAAAAATTTAGATTTGGTAGTGTGAGGTTGATTTGCATTTTTGAAAAGATTTAAAGTGGCAGGCCTTTTGATAGATCTGGAATAATAGAAAAGAAATGGGAGGGGAGCTGGCCGGAACTGGGCTGAGATCTGGGGTACACTAGGCCGAGAGGGGAGAAGCGGCCCACCCAGGCGAGGCACTGCACGGGAGGAGGCGATTTCGAGCTGACGGGCGGGGCCCGTTTGCCAGCGAGGGCGGAGCACCGAAAGGGTTACCAGCGGATCTAGACTGTCCGCGCGAGAGGGATCAACGACACTAGGTCGTCTTCCTCACGGGGCCAGAGGAAATAAAGGGGAAACCCTAGGGGGGCAGCGATGGCGAGGTCAGGGAGGCTCACCGGGGGCTCGGTAGGCGGCGAGGAGCGGTGGAGGCGACGCGGCGCTCAACGGCGAGCCTGGAGAGGGGCGGCATGAGTGGTCTCCACGCCGGGAACTGGTTCGCGCGAGAACGCCCGAGGGATGATGCGTCGGAGCTCGACGCCGACGACGATCTGGGCAGTACCTGGCCATAAAAACCACACCATCAGAGAGAGGGGAGGGAGGGGACTGTGGCATGTGACATGCAGAGAGGGAGGGACAGAGGAGAGTGATCTTAGCTCGTTTTGGGGGAGGAGGCCGAGGCTCGTTTCCCTCTTCTTCTCGGGCAGCTCAGAGCAGGGGAGGAGAGAGGGGTGCTCTGGGGGTGAGGTAGAGGGGTAGGGGCAAATGAACTAGAGAGGGGAGCTGGGGTGGCCCCTGGCCCTTTATACCGAGAGGGGAGGGTGTACCATGGACATGGTCCATTAGGGGAATGGAGGGAGGTGTGAACCTAGGGAGTGGATGATCCCCATTGCACTCCAGAGGTGGGCGGCGGTTCTCGCCCGAACCCGCCATCATGACTTTGATGCTGCCACTGGCGACGCGCGAAGCGGAGAAACCAGGAGGCGCACCGGACACGGTGACGACCTCGTGAGGAAAGGCCTCGGCCATAGTGGCGACGTAGACGCGGTGCTCGCCGAAGTGCATGATAGAGCTGCCGCTTGGGAAGGTTCCCCCGGTGAAGCTGGATGTGTTGTCGACCACGCAGTCGAAGGAGCCGAAGGTGAGGACAAGGCCAGAGGGGACTCGCTCACCGGCGATGAGCGAAAGTCCCGTGCGAAAGATGATCCCAGCTGAAGCGTTGTGCCCCACGGTGGGCTCCAACAGTCATGGTGTGGAACACGATAGTACCATCGGTCATGGCATGGGAGGGGACAATCAGGATGCTATCGGTGGCTACATGCAACGGTTTGGGCATAGAAACTACAAATACAGCGATGTACCTAGGTTTGGAGCCCTCTTGGCGATGTAATGCTCCTACTCCTACAAGGATATACTATCAAGGGGCCGACGCCCAATACAGATGCTCCTTGAGCTGTTTTCCTGGTTACCCCTTGCTAGAAGAAGAAGAAGAGGAACTACTACACTTGTCCAATCTAGAGAACTTCTAAGTTGTAATTGTCTACCTAGAACCCTAGCACTACCCCTCCTTATATACTGGTTGAGGAGGTAGCTTACAGGATGAGTTCTAGGGTTTACTATTTGGATTTGGGCTTTACAAAGTGGGCTGGCTGGACAGGCCTGAACGCTAGGCCCGGGTCTAGTCAAGCCTCCAGTATAGGGGAGGACAACGCTATAATGTCTAGCGCCCTTGCTTTACTCGTCAGCCAGCTCTTTATCCATCAGCCAGCTCTTTATCCGTCAGCCGGAGCTTTACTCGTCAGCCCTTGTTTTACTCGTCAACTTCTAGCTTTGGCCTAGTTGTCCTGTAGCGCTAACCCGGTTAGCCAGCCTGTTCGGTCAAAGGTGCGCTCAGCAAGGAACATCACCCCCACCGTACCATGGCCAGCGGATCCGAGGCGGCCGGCTAGGAGCGGCCTCCCAGCAGGTTCTTCTGGTTACCCGGCTAGATGGGCTAGCCGGGGAAACTTGGATGTAGACCGGGTGGAGGGTTCCACCTGGCTGTGGTTCCTTGTCTTGGGTCCAGGCGGCCAGAGCTCTTTGGAGCTGGCCAATTGGTCATTTCTTGGCCTATCCAGGGGTCATCCCCCCGACAAGTAGTTTCATTGCATGTGTGTTCTTTTCCTGAACCACATTAATCCATCGGTGTCATTTGCATGTGTGTTCTTTTCTTAAATCACATGGATCCACAGGTGTCATTCCATATGTGTTCTTTTCCTGAACCACATTGATCCACTAGTGTCATTGCATGTGTGTTCTTTTTCCTAAACCACATGGATCCACTAGTGACATTGCATGTGTGTTCTTTTCCTAAACCACATGGATCCACTTGTGATATTGCATGTGTGTTCTTTTCCTAAACCACATTGATTCACTAGTGACATTTGCATGTGTCCTCTTTTCAAAAACAACATTGATCCACTATGACACTGCATGTGTCTTCTTTTCGTGAATCACATTGATCCACTAGTGTGATTGCATGTTTGTTCTTTTCCTAAACTACATTGATCCACTTGTGTCATTGCATGTGTGGTCTTTTTCTGAACCACATTGATCCAGGTGTGTCATTGCATGTGTGTTCTTTTCCTAAACCACATGGATCCACTAGTGACATAGCATGTGTGTTCTTTTCCTAAACCACATAGATCCACTACTGACATTGCATGTGTGTTCTTTTGCTAAACCACATGGATCCACTGGTGACATTCCATGTGTGTTCTTTTCCTAAAATACATTGATCCACTGGTGTCATTGCATGTGTGTTCTTTTCCTAAACCATATTCATCCATTGGAATAATTGCATGTGTGCTCTTTTAATAAACCACACATTGATCCATTAGTGTCATTGCATGTGTGTTCTTTTCCTAAGCCACATTGATCTACTGGTGACATTTGCATGTGTGTTCTTTTCCTAAACCACATGGATCTACTGGTGTCATTGCATGTGTGTTATTTTCCAAAACCACATTGATCTGCTGGTGACATTTGCATGTGTGCTCTTTTCCTGAACCACATTGATCCCCTGGTGTCTTTGCATGTGTGCTCTTTCCCTGAACCACATTGATCCACTGATGTCATTGCGTGTGTGTTCTTTTCCTGAACCACATTGATCCACTACTATCATTGAGTGTGTGTTCTTTTCCTAAAACACATGGATCCACTGGTGATATTGCATGTGTGTTCTTTTCCTAAACCACATGGATCTACTGGTGACATTGCATGTGTGTTCTTTTCCTAAATCGCATTGATCCACTAGTGACATTGCATGTCTGTTATTTTCCTAAACCAGATGGATCCACTTGTGTCATTGCATGTGTGTTCTTTTCCTTAACCACATTGATCCACTGGTGACATTTGCATGTGTGTTGATTTCCTAAACCACATTGATCCACTAGTCACATTTGCATGTGTGTCTTTTCCTAAACCACATTGATCCTTTGGAGTCATTGCATGTGTGTTCTTTTCCTAAACCACATTGATCCACTGGTGGCATTTTCATGTGTGTTCTGTTTCCTAAACCTCATTGATCCACTAGTGACATTTGCATGTGTGTTCTTTTCCTAAACCACATGGATCCACTAGTGACATTTGCATGTGTATTCTTTTCTTAAACCACATTCATCCACTAGAGACATTTTCATCTGACAATGGCAGCCATGGATCTTAACCCTAGTGACATGGGTATGATTACTCAGATGACTATGATTCGATACCCTATATTGGGTAAAAGGCTTACGACCCATGAAGGTTTCAGATGACAGCCCAAGGAAGCAACCGACAAAGACTTCGATTGTATTAGGAAAGAGACTATGAAACTGACATTATGTTGGTATTGTAATTACGCGTGTATGAAACCTATCCACATACAGCTTTGAGAACCGACCTATTGTATATAGGACGGTAGTAGCATAAGAGAGGGTACAGAAATCTAGAGGACAACTTGTAATAGTGTGATTACTCAATATTTAGGCGACTTTGACTCCACTGTTTTCCTGACATCCGACGAAATCCCCAGCATTCTATTTTCCGTGAAACCCCAAGTCCATCACCATGGGCATTGCCAAGGTTACCCCTCATCAATTGGCGTCGTCTATGGGAAACCTGAACGCTAGAGCCATGGATTCGGTCGGGCCGCTCTCCACCAAGCATCAACTCGACGAAAGCAGATCCACGCCCGCCCACTCCTGTATTGGTACCCGCCGATTTCAACGGCTGATCCAATCTAATCATCAGAAGCTTCCACTTCCAAGCAGACGACCCGCAAGAATCGCACCCTTCGGCCCTGATCACATTAGAACCGTCGGTGCAAAAACCTGCGCCTACGGCGACACCAGCATCTTCCGTCGGATCCTCCACAGATGTCACAACATAGATTGAATCAGGCGAAGAAGGCGAGAAAATTGAGATGGATCTGGGGGATCTTGATGGCCTACATGGTAATCTCTCCCTTAGGTCAGGTCATTAGCCAACCCCACCACGCGAAGCAAATTCGACAAACTCAGAACCCGAAGAAAGCAGCGAAAACATTGACTTCAAAGAAAGGATGGCGAAGATCTATCCAGAACTACGATCTCGGAATACTATCAGCACATCCTTTGAAGCAGAAGATGACGCCATCATGCCACGCATAACACGCCACCAAGTGTGTATGACCAACGGGGATACCTCAACACCACGCGACGAAAACGGTAATCCTATCCTCAACCCCGATGATATTTTATCAGATGACAATGCAGGAAACCACGACAATGAAGGAGACCACAGAAACTAAGGAGCAACAAAAGATAATCGCATAGTCCAAGGAAGAGGCGGAGAACCACACGGAGGAGAGAGACAAGGACTTCGACTACCAGCATCAGCATGGCAAAAAGCAAGGGAGGCAATTTCGGGAGCAGTCCTGATGACAGCAGATGCTTCACATGAGGATCTATTAGCATACATGTATCTGCTCCACCACAAGAAGAGAGACCTACTTAGGATGCAGAGGCAACTCGACGAAAGAAAGAGATTAGCCGACGAATCCAGCTTACTACGGGCACAGTTAAGCTCTACTCGAGGGTCAAGGAGCATGACAGGAGGAGCACCACCAAGAAGGGAAACATCTCGATTGCAGCATATCCCTGAAGCGGAAAGAAGTGGACTCATTCGAGATCTCAACCTGTCATTCATGACAATTGACCAAGTAGGAGACATTAAGGCAAAAACATCTCAGGCAACCATTGTGGCTGCGCAAACATATCTGATCACCACTCAACCCGCACCCAACGATCCGCATGCAGCCCTCCACCGCTCCGCCCTAATCAACCTTGGCATGGTGGGAGCCTCTCTCGCGGAAGCAGAGCAAGGAATCATGCGATAACCCGATAGATCCCCACAACGTCACATCAGTCCTCAGCAAGTGGGACACACCCGACGATCTCGATCGCCACACCAGGCGCATCTCGTAGGACCCGAGCCGCGAAGCAACACAAGAAACGACAACTCGCAACACAGGAGCGATGGATCAAGAGATGAAAACCGCAGTCGGCGATATCATGATGGATACGACGAAGACGATCAAGAGCTATGCGGGGCCAGCTGTTTCACGCAGCAGATTTGCAAGACCTCAGTACCCAAGAACTTCAAACTTCCACACGACCGCCACAAGTACGATGGGCTCCTGGAACCGGAAGCTTGGTTAGCAGATTATTTGGCCACTGTCAAATTACAGGGCGGTTCCACAACTACCGCAATGCAAAGCCTACAACTACATCTCACTAGCGCCACAAGAATATGGCTCAAGCAGTTACCCGAAGATTCCATCGATAGCTGGAACGACCTGGAAGATAAGTTCATCCAGCACTTCCAATCCATGTTTAAACGGCCAGCATCCTTGGAGCAGTTGCGAGTATGCAAATAAAAATCTGGGGAATCAATAAGAGCATTCATCCAACGATGGAATATCATCAAAAACTTAGCTGAGTCCACATCCGACGAAAGGGCCATCGACACCTTCAACGATAGCCTCCGCCGCCGAGAATTCATAGAAGAACTGGGACAGGTTAAACCCAAAACAATCTCATAGTTAATGGAAATAACAAATCGCTGGGTTGATGGGGAGGACGCGCTGCATAATAAGCGTGCGCGATCACGCGAAGAATACAGGGATAAGCGTGGCAAAGATAGAAGAAGAAGGAACAACGATGGAAACATGGGACCAAGTTACGTCGCAACATCATTTTGGGTGAAGGTAATTAATAGAAGCAATGACCACAATAGCGGATGCCACCAGAACAGGGATGACGTCGGAGGAAGCCAGTCCATACATCGGTATCCACTGAGGGCACGAGACCCACCTATGTCCCTGATGCAAATGCTGGAAGGACCCTGTAATATCCATTTTTACGTCAACTCAGCAGGCAGACGACAATCCAACCACCTCATGAAAGACTGCTGAACATTCTTGAAGATGCAGGAGCTATGTAATGCAAAAGCAACCGAAGCGGAAAATCGAGGATACGCATCCACGCCTGGTACACTAGCCATCGGCGCACCACCACCACCACTAGCACCACCACAAAACACCAATGATCAAAACAACGAGTACCCTAGGTCAAAAGAAGAAATGTCCATGATTTAGAAAGGGTGTCCATCCAACAGAATTCAGAAGTTCATCATAAGACAAATCAATATGGCGGAAACAACAACATCAACCACACCCTAATATCTCCACTGGTGAGAGCAAGAAATCACATTTAGCAGAGACGATCACCCGCTTTGGATCCCACGACCGGGCCACTCAGCCTTGATAGTCGAAGCACAAATTGGTGGGTTTGATATGAGCAAGGTCTTCATGGACGCAGGAAGTAGCATAAATCTGATCTACGCAAAAACACTGAGAACAATGGGCTACCCCTGGACAATCTCATGTCAATAGAATCATATTTCCATGGAATAGTACTAGGTAAAGCCAAAATTCCTTTAGGCAAAGTATTTCTTGATGTTGTTTTTGGTTCCAAAGTAAATTTCAGGCGAGAAAAACTCGAATTCGAAGTCATGGACTGGCCATCATAATACCATGCAATCCTGGGATGACCAGCCTTCAAACGGTTCATGGCAGTGCCGCATTATGCATACTTAGTCTTGAAAATGCCAGCACCAAAGGGAATTATCACAGTAAAGGGAAGCTTCACACGTGCCAACAATTGCGATCGGGAGTTCAACAAAATTTCTGAATCTTTCGGGATGGCAATGGAGTTTGAACAACTCAAAACCTCAGCAAACGCACAACCACTAGAAGTAGCGCGTGTCAATCCCGATCAATCTTTTGACACAGCAAAGGACACAAAAGAAGTAAAGATCCACCCCGTCAACCTGACAAAAACAATATTTGTTGCTTCCAACCTTGATCCCGCATAGGAAAGCACGCTCCTCGAGTTCCTCTGTGAGCACTGGGAGATCTTCACATGGCTACCTTATGACATGCTGGGAATTCCCAGGGAACTCGTTGATCACGCATTAAATTTGGATCCAAAGGCGAAGCCAGTAAAGCAACCGCTTCATCGCTTCGCAGAACCAAAGCGCAAAGCCATTGGAAAGGAGCTCCATCGCCTCGTGCCAATTTTATCAAAGAACTAACAAAATCAGAGTGGGTCGCAAACCCAGTGTGTGTTCCGAAGAAAAATACCACAAAACTTCGGATGTGCATCGACTTTACTGCACTGAACAAACATTGTCCAAAAGATCACTTCCCATTGCCACGAATCGACCAAATAATCGATGCAACTGCGGGATGCGGACATCTTTCTTTCTTGGATGCTTACTCAAGATATCACCAGATTAGGATGAAGGAAGAAGATCAGGAGAAAACAGCGTTTATCACGCCTTATGGTGTATTCTGCTACACAACAATGCCTTTTGGCCTCAAGAACGCCGGACCAACATATCAGCGGATGATGCAGAAGTGTCTGGGAAGCCAGATAGGCGCAAATGTGCAAGTATATATTGACGATGTCATAGTTACAACAAGCCAAGGATCTGTGCTGATCAAGGACCTCGAAGAAACATTCAAAAATCTCGATAAGTTTAGCATCAACCTGAACCCGAAGAAATGCTCCTTTGGAGTCCCGGCAGCGCAACTCCTCGGATATTTGGTATCAGCTAGAGGAATCGAAGATAATCCCGACAAAATACAAGCAATCTTAACAATGAAGAACCCAACAAATATACGTGGCATACAACAACTGGCAGGGCGAGTAGCGGCACTCGGTCGTTTCATTGCAAGGTTAGGAGAAAAAGCACTGCCATTGTATGCCCGCATGAGGAAATCAGAAAAATTCAACTGGACGGAAGAAGCTCAGTGCGCCTTTGAAGATCTTAAAAGGACACTTTCGACATCTCCCGTCGTCGTGTCGCCAAAAGATAAAGAGCCTTTACTACTTTATATCGCTGCCACAAATCAGGTGGTCAGCATGGTCTTGGTCATGAAGCGACCCAAAGAAGGGAAGACCCACGGTGTGCAGAGGCCAGTCTACTTCGTGAGCGAGGTTTTATCGCCATCCAAACAAAGGTACCCACATTACCGAAAACTAGCATACGGGGTATTTATGACAGCACGAAAACTACACCATTATTTTTCAGAGCATCCCATCATAGTGGTCAATGAAGCACCTTTATCAAGCATCCTCAACAATCAGAAGAAACTGGATGTGTGTCTCTATGGGGCATCGAATTATCCCCTCGAGATATCACATATGAGAAGCACAAAGCAATCAAGTCGCAAGTTCTACCGGATTTCATCATAGAGTGGACATAGTTGCAATGTGCGGGTCCACCAGACCTTTCTAGTGCTTGGACAATGTACTTTGATGGATCAAAAAGAACGGAAGGAGCAGGAGTCATATTAATATCACCCAAGGCAACAAAATGCGCTATATACTTCGGATGAACTTCACAAACTCATCCAATAACAAAGCAGAATATGAGGCCTTGTTGCATGGAATGCGAATGGCCAAAGCTTGCAGTGCAACTCGCCTCAAAATCTTCGGAGATTCCAATCTCGTGGCACATCAAGCAATGAACAAGGGAGACACTGTCAGCAAAAATATGATTTCTTATCATGATCTATATGGTGTTATGGAAGCTCAATTTGATGGGTGCGAAGTATCACATATAGGGCGAGCAAGCAACGAAGAAGCCGACAACCTAGCAAACATCGGGTCCTTGTGCTTACCAATACCACCTGTAGTTTTTTGGGAAGAAATAATGGAGCGATCAATCAAAGCAAAAAGAGTCTCTGAGGTTGTAGCACCAAAAACAGGAAAAAAGAAACATCCGCAAAAGACTCGGGGGTTCCATCAGAAACCAAGAGTATAAAAGAAGCCATCAAAGAAGAAGAATAGTAAATTGGAGAGGTCATGCTAATTGAGCCTACCTGGATGCAGCCGTATATAGCATACATGACTAAAGGAGAACTACCAAATGTGATAGAAGCCCGGCGAATCACCCGAAGATCGAAGGCCTTTCGAATAATCAAAGGAGAGCTATATAAGAGAAGTATTTCGGGCATGTTGCAGCGTTGCGTAACACCCGAGAGAAGGAAAAATCATACTCAAAGATATGCACGAAGGAGTTTGTGGGAACCACGCTAGTAGCCGAGCGATTGCTGCAAAAGCATTCAGGGCAGGATTTTACTGGCTCACTACAATTCAAGATGCAAAAGACATTGCCAGAACATGTGAGGCATGTCAATGATTCACAACAGAGCCTAGAGCACCCGCCGCTGAGTTAAATCCTATACCTTTGGCTTGGAGTTTTGCTCAGTGGGGACTCAATATGGTGGGAAATCTTCACAAATCATCGCCGGGAGGACACGTCTTTCTGCTAGTAGCAGTCGAAAAATTTACTAAATGGATTGAAGCAATGCCTGTCACCACCCAAGACGGAACTTCAGCTGTGAATTTTATTAAATCCATAGTATTTCGGTTTGGCATACTCAACAGCATCATCACAGACAATGGGACCAACTTCACTTCCAATGAGTTCAAGGAGTACTGCCAGGAGATGGGCATCAAAGTAAGCTACCCTTCGGTAGCTCACCCGCAAACAAATGGATATGTAGAAAAAGCCATTGGACTAGTTACTGCTGGACTCAAGAAAAGACTACTAGCACGGCTTGACAGAGCAAAAGGAGCATGGGTTGATGAATTGCCATTTGTGTTATGGAGTTTACATACAACTCCAAACTATTCAACACAAGAGACACCTTTCTTTTTGGTCGACGGTGCAGAAGCCGTGCTTCCTGTTGAGGTGTCACACGAATCCCCAAGAGTAGCTGCATATGATGCAGAGGAATCAAGAGAAGCACTTGAAGATGATGTGGATGCACTTGATGAAGCTTGAGATGAAGCCCTCCAAAGAGAAACAATGTACCAGCAAAGCTTGCGCAATTACCACAGCAGAAGATTGCGGCCTAGGTCCTTCGCAGTAGGGGACCTAGTTCTTCGCCTCAAACAATATGGTCACAAGAAGTTGGAATCGCCATGGGAAGGACCCTACATTGTCACAGAAGTTATTCCCGGAGGAGCATATCGACTACAAGACAAGAGGACATGAGTAATTTACTAAAATCCATGGAACATAGCACAACTACGACGATTTTATGCATAAGATTACTTACAATATGAAAAGAGTTATAGTTTGGCTTCTTAAGCCAGAATATACAAGTCAATGGCTAGATGCCATCCTCCCAAAGAATAATGTATCATCGAATTTTTCGCCTTATGTATAAAGAGATAAGTTTTTTGTGCCTTAAGCTCTTTGTTATTATTCAAAAGATTTATGTTTTTCATCAAGCTAACAACAACTATGAGCCTATGTCCAGATATAGGCATCCGAACATAGCCTCGAGGGCTACTCCCATCGGGGGTGCTGGTGCACACCCGATAAAAAGACAATTATGTATAAAACAAGATATTTATGATTAAAAAGTACCTTTGGGTCTTACATCAATGTATCCTCAAAAAGGTATCCTCGAAAGAAAGATTACTCCCATCGGGAGCCAGTATAAAGCACTAAAACTATTTAGTAAGTCAGCTCAGCAGGGCAACCGCCAAAAAAGCCAAAAATCTCAGATCACGCTCAAACGCGACAAAAATCCGAATGCCGTGTTTAGAAACATGAAGGTAAGACCCCAAGATTCATCCTGTGTGGCCTAGTAATTGCACAAGAATGCGCTCTGCCAGTAAAATATCCGTATCAACGATACGATGAAAAATCCGGACGGACGTGTTGGGTACCCGATAAAATAAGAAGCTGGAATTCAGTATTCGGTAAGACCTCAGCGGCCCAAACTAAATTACACCAGTAACAAATTCCGGATTCGAGCTTGGGGACTTGAATTTGATTAACTGATTCGACCTCAGGACAACCTTGTTTTTTCCCAAGAGCAATTAACTGATTCTCGATCCATCGGAAGCATCAGACTCGTTGTACCAAATCCCTACAAAACACAAAAAATGATAAAAGTAAAGGAAAAGAAACTTTGAGACTCAACCTGAAACTACGGTTCAAGTAGAGTCTGGGGGGCTAATGACATGGGTATGATTACTCGGATGACTATGATTTGATACCCTATATTGGGTAAAAGGCTTACAACCCATGAAGGTTTCAGATGACAGCACAAGGAAGCAACCGACAAAGGCTTTGATTGTATTAGGAAAGAGACTATGAAACCGACATTATGTTGGTACTGTAATTACGCATGTATGAAACCTATATGCATATAGCTTTGAGACCCGGCCTATTATATATAGGACGGGAGAAGCCTAAGCAAGGGTACAGAAATCTAGAGGACAACTTGTAATAGTGTGATTACTCAATATTCAGGCGACTTTGACTCCATTGTTTTCCTGACATCCGACGAAATTCCCTGCGTTCCCTTTTCCATGAAACCCCAAGTCCATCACCATGGGCATTGCTGAGGTTACCCCTCGTCACCTAGCATCCAATGGTAGCCATCTAATCGGGTCTTCTAGAAGGTCCGAGCAGTTGCAGGTTAGTTCTGTGTCCCGATTGTTAGGCACTGTTGGATCGGAGAGCATGGACGATAAGGATGTCCTGCATAAGGGCGATCCACGAGAGGTCTGTTCTACGACCTGATTGGCAGTGGCAACCACGTGTGGGCCTATGTCCTTGCCCTTATCCCCGTAACCATGGGGCTGAAGCTTAGACCGTGTTCCTTCATCACCATGGAGAGACCCAAACTCAGCTTGTACGAGGCTCAGATGTTCACCCACTATGATATATGATACGTCCAAAATGTATCTACTTTCCCGAACACTTTTGCTGTTGTTTTTCCTCTAAACTTGTGTGAATTGGATGCAACTAACACGGACTGACGCTATTTTCAGCAGAATTACCTTGGTGTCTAGTTTTTGTGTAGAAAATAAACTATCAGGAAAAATCCCGGAAAATATGCCAAAAATCCTATTTCACTAGAAGACTCCCGGAGCCAGAATATGAGACGGAGTGGGGATGGGGCCCAACCACACTACCTGGCCACGCGGGCTAGGCCTGGCCGCGCCAGGAGGTGGTCTGGCCGCCCCATACACCCCCTCGGTCTCCCTCTTCGCTAATAAGATGCCTTCTGACCTAAAAACTCAGGGGGTTCGACGTTTTTCTAGAAAGAGTTCCGCTGCGCCACCACCACCAGATTCCATGAAACAGCACCAGAAACTCCGTTCTGGCACCCTGCCGGGACGGGGAATTGAGGAGATCATCGCCATCATCATCACCATCGCTTCTCCATCGACCATCCATGTTTCCCCCATCTATGAGTGAGTAATCCCCTGCTTTAGGCTATGGGGATGGTAGGGATTGGATGAGATCGTTCATGTAATGGCATCGGATTGTTAGGCCATGGTGCCTAGTATCTACTATTAGTGCTTTTTGACTTTGTTGTGACTTGTTATGCTTAATGCTTGTCACTAGGGCCCGAATGCCATGATTTCAGATATGAACATGTTATTGATTCATTATGATAGTATTGTTTTTGGTCTTACCTGCAAGTTGTATACACACATTATTGTCCGGAACCAATGGCCCCGAAGTGACAGCAATCGGGATAACCGGAGGGAATGGCTTTGATGTGAGGATCACATGTGTTCATGGAGTGTTAATGCTTTGCTCCGGTGCTCTATTAAAAGGAGCACCTTAATTGCCAGTAGTTCCTTTGAGGCCTCGCTGCAAACAGGCTAGCAGGACAAAAGATGTTGTGCAAGTTCTCATTGCGAGCACATATGCCTATATATGGAACACGCGCCTATGATTATCTAGTACTTGGATGCTTTATCTTATTTATCTGCAATTGTCGTATGTTCTGATTGCCATGTGAATTGTCTTGTCCATACAACGCCCGTCCATCCATCCCTATGCCTACCGCACTCGAATCCTACTGTTTGCTGCAGTTGTTACTACTGTCTTTACTTTCACTACTTCTATTACTTTGCTATTGCTACTACAAAACTCTTGCTACTGATAAACTGTTGTGAGCAAGATTGTTTCCAGGTGCAGCTGAATTGACAACTCATTTGTTAAGGCTTATAAATATTCTTTGGCTCCCCTTGTGTCGAATCAATAAATTGGGTTTCACTTCCCTAGAAAATACTGCGATACACCCCCTATACTTGTGGGTCATCAAGACTATTTTCTAGCGCTGTTTCCGGGGAGCATAGCTTTATTTATCAAGTTCACTTGGATTCATTATTGTTCGCTACCATCTGTCCATCATGGGTAAGTCTCGTGATGGCAAGGTTCCTATTTTACCATCCACTACAAGAAGAGGTACAGTTCTGAACACCTTTGTTGCTCTTGATTCACCATCTATTATGAGTAAGCTCGTTACACCACCACATATACATGATACACATACTGCTACTACCGCTGAATCTAAAACTTCTGATACTTATGATGCTGCTTCTACTATGCTTGATAAGAGTGGTTCATTAGGTCCTTTCCTAGATGCTACGATTGCTAGAACTATAGCTGGAAATACTGAAACTCCTAATGAAGACACTACTACACCTGTTAGCTCACCTGAGTCTAGTGAGAGTTATGATATTAAAGACGGTTATGTTGAGATGACCGATGAATTTATTAAAGAATGCAAAAACACCCATGATAGGAGCGCTGCTAAGAATCTCCTTGAGAGGCGTACTATTAGACCCAAATTATCTCCTAATGCTAAGTTTGCTGCTTCTCCCATAAACATTAAAAATAATATATTATGATTTCTCTCTTGACCTATCTTACATAGCTATTGTTGAGAAAGAACCTTTTTGCAGGACTAAGAATGAAAGTGCGGTAGCACATATGCTGAGCTTTCTACCATGAGTGACTTATTTTCTGATGATATTAAGATGCGTACTTACTTTGTTGCTAAGATTTTCCCCTTTTCATTGAAAGGAGAAGCTAAAACTTGGTTTAGTAATTTACCTCCTAGATCTATTGATAGCCATGATTGCTTGATTAGTACTTTCCTATAGAAATATTTTCCTCCTAGTGCTAGACATGCTATTTTGCAGGAACTTTTTGATTTTAAACAGGGAGAAAAAGAGATATTGCCCGAATCTTGGGCAAGGTTTTGTGCTTTGATTCATGCATAGGCTGGATGCTAGGACATACCTGGATAGCTGTGCTGATTGCGTTTTCAGGAATAGGACAACCAAGGAAGCTGGAGAATTAATGGCTACAATAAGCAAGAACTATGAAGATTGGACTCCTCCTGAACCAGCTACACCTGAAGTAATTATACCTGAACCAGCTTTACCAGCGCCTATACCATTATCTAAGAAGAGGGGAGTTATTGAATTGAATGATGAAGTGATGAAGGAAGCTAAGAAATGTCTTAAGGAGAAGGGAATTAAAGATGGAGTTGTCAAGAATTTACCTCCTATAGAAGAATTATGTAAGCCAATTCCCCATTCATCCACTATTGAGGTACACTCTCTCCAACACTTTGATGAAGGTGATATCCCTTACTCTAAACCTCCTGATCAATGCTTAGAAGAATTCGATATTTTCATTGTTAAGCGAGATAATTTTAATAAAAGGTGCAAAATCATCTAATGGAAAACTCAAGAGCTATTATTGAGTTGAAGGATATTGTGGAAAGAACCTCTAATGATGTTAAAATGCTTGTTAAACATTTTCAAATGATTCGAACTCAAATAGATCAACTTATTAAAGTGCAAAAAGACTTGCGAGTTAATGCTAATAAAGAAAAACATGCTTATGAGGTTACAACAAGAAGTGGTGCTACTACCCAGGATCTTCTATATCCTGAGGGGCATCCCAAAAGAATAGAGCAGGATTCTCAACAAGCTGAAAATAGTGGTACTACTCGTAAGAAAAGATAAAAGAAACATAAAACTATTGTAGAACCCTCTGAACCTGCTAAAGATCCTAATAGTATATCTATCTCTGATGCTGAAACTGAAAGTGGTAATGAAGAAAATGAAGTTCCTGATCAAGAAAAAGTTGAAGAAGAACCTGAAAACCACACTAAGAATAGTAAATACACTAAAGGAGATTTTGTTGCTAAGAAACATGGTAGTGAAAGAGAGCCTTGGGTCCAAAAACCTATGCCTTTACCTGATAAGAAACACAAGTCAAAGGAAGATGAACACTATAATAAGTTTTGTGAGTGGATGAAACCTTTATTCCTGCAAATTCCTTTGACTGATGCTATTAAATTAGCTCCTTACTCAAAGTATATGAAGGATATTGTCTCGAATAAAAGGAAGATCCCTAATGAAGAATTTTCTACTTTGCTTGCTAATTATTCCTTTAATGGTAAGGTTACAAAGAAACTTGGAGACCTAGGGATTCCAACTATTCCTTGCTCTATTAAGAATAGTTATGTTACAACTGCTGACAAGGGTTTAACTCATCAATGCCCATTGTTATGGACTTGGGTTTTGTAGAAGGAGGGAGCGCTGGAAGTCTCGATCAGCTAGCAAACAAGCACACAGGTGACACGAGGTTTACCCAGGTTCAGGCCTTGTAGAGGACCCTACTCCTGCTTGTCTGCTCTTGATTGATGATGATCTGGAGGATTACAATGCCGCCGATGGTGGTCTTGCGCAGATTGGATCTGGCATATGGGAGATCGTAGATCTATCTATTGGGGGAGTCACGATCTCTAGATCTATTGTGGCGTAGCGTGTCCTCCTCGTTGGACCCTCCTAGCCTTTATATATGGGGAGGCTAGGTCTTAGGTAGCAATACGAGTTGGTTACAAGTTAGATTAGAACTCTAGTCTTAAGCTTTTCTTGTCTTGTACGTTGGGAGTCCATGTCCATATGGGCATCATACCACTCGAACCGTCATAGGCATCATGGACCTTGGCAATTCATCGAGTGCGCCTTCCGTCGAGCCGCACCAGGTACACTGTAGTTGGGTGCCTTCCGAGTGCCTGGTTGAGTCGAAGACTCAGGCAGGGACTAAAGATCTTTTGCGACTGCTGTCGTCTTCTGTTTGCTCGTTTCAGTCGAATATGCTTTCAGCGCTCCCTATGGGAGTAACCTGAATCCCACAATCAAATCGTAGATTCGACTGAAGGGTTTTCATAATGCTTGGATATCTTCACAAATTTCTTCGGGCACCGCGGCCAGCGCTCCCTATGGGAGTAGCCCCCGAGTCCTTAGTCGAATCGTGGACTCGAGTGAGGATGCAGAGCGTGTCACTCGAGGATCTTGTATATGCGCGTCCAACGCTCCAGTTTGGAGCAGCCTCCGAGTGTCTGGCGGAGTCGTAGACTCGGGCAGAGACTCGAGACTTGTATCTTGTAGACGCAATTGAAAATCATGCGAGGAGGATCCGCTGACCTGGAAGTGCACCGAGTCAGCGTCTCACGCATAAGGAGCTTGAATCGAAGATGCAGTTGGGCTCGACATAGTCACTTCTGTCGGGTGCGTCGCTAGCATCGCGTCTTTGTAGTATCAAGCAATGCAACCATCCGAGGAGGAACTCGACTCGGGTCTTGAGTGTATGTCGTAGCCAGTTGTTTTGTCGACACCTATTGGAGGATCCGACAGAATAGCTCGACGTAGTCGACATCTTTGTAAGCTGCATAAAACATTAAGGAATTGTGAAGTACTTGCATCTTGCCAATCGAGTCGACACTTTTGCACGGTATGCTAGGCCTTTTCATTAGCCTGATTACCCTTAGTCTCAGTGCCTTGCCGAGGTACTCGGAGTTCAAGGATTCGACGATCAGGCAGAATCAGCTACTCGAGCTGTCGCGTTCGAGGTGCTCGAGTGCGTGGAATCGATGGCACATTAGGTTATTCGAAGAGGGCAAAACCCCTGAGTGTTTCGAGTGCGATTAAAGTAAGAAAGAAATCATCTCTAAGTAGAGAACTTAGCTTTATGGGTAGTTGTCGTGGACGAAATTGATGTGGACGTGGACGTAGTCGACGCGGTAGCAGATTGCGGGAGTCAAAGGTTGTAGCAGGTCGCCACACCTGATGGCGTCACGGTTTGCCATTGCCGAAGGAGGCAACATCTCGCCGGAGTCGAAGGACGCAGCGAGTCGCTGGGTTGCCAATGCTGAGGAAACCCCCGAGTCGTTGGAGTCGAGGACCGAAACTGATCGCACGACAGAGTCGAAGGACCGAAACTGGAATCAAAGACCGCGGCGGGTCGTCGCAGCCGAAGGCGGCAGCAGGTCATGCGACGGAGTCGAAGACCATGGCAGATCGTGCGGCAGATTCGACGCAGCCCCTGGGTGTAGAGTCAATGAGATTGTGTAGTCGAAGTCGATGGACCGGAGTTGTCGCGATGAAGGTAGAGTCGCACTGCGGACAAGGTCGAAACTACGATAGCTGGAGCAGCGATGAAGTGGACCATGGTAAAGCGAAAGTGTACCGCGGTGGCAGTGCTGAAGTCGAGCCACCAGAGTACCGAGCAGTCGCCGGTTTGAGTGCTTTGACGACGTGTCGACTCGTTCGATCTAGTCGAGAAATCCACTTGGAGTAGGCCACGACGGGGCCGTACGTAGCCACCTGTATTCTGTTTTAATTCCTCTTTTCCTGTTTTTTTATTGTGCATGTGGCACGGCACACACATTAATCCGATTGCCCGTCGATTCAGTCCTCCCCGGCCTGCACGAGCGCGTGCGTGT
Organism: Avena eriantha; assembly: GCA_910589775.1. NCBI lineage: Eukaryota > Viridiplantae > Streptophyta > Magnoliopsida > Poales > Poaceae > Avena > Avena eriantha. The sequence continues at coordinate 408,746,668 of OU342743.1, read as the reverse complement.
ACCGATTTGAAAAGGGACGTCTCCTTCCAATAAGTGTGTATTCTGGTGTCCTTTGTTTTTTATAGTACCAATCGATTGGCCCTTTGTCAGGGGGATGATCCCCAGGTACCCCAACCGAGTAAGAAACAGGTCAGTCGGATCGCGTCCGGCTGACTAGATGCAGCCGGACAGGGCAAGACAGGCCGGCTATCCCCCAGTAGCCGGATCAGCAAGAGGCAGCCGGATACGGCGACGTAGCCGGACTCAATCAATGGGACAGGGCGACGTGTGTATCAGTGCACGGTACGCCCTGTACGGTGACAAGACTGGCAACTACCCGGCCATATCGAAGACTTTGCATGGGTGACGTAGGAACAGTGGCCGGTGCTGATGACAAGCTCGCACGGCATCCATTGTGCCTACGACAGCCATACCGCTCATACTCTGATGAGACAAGCCATACTGGACACTATAGATGACTAGTTGGCTGGGACCCGCCTATGGGGCCCGCCAGTCGGACTGGCCAGTGAGACCTTTGCCTCTCTGCCTATATAAGGAGAGGCAAGGACTCAGTAGAAAGGGTTGGTCTGACAGCATTTAAGGCAGTAGCTAGCGTATACAGCTCGAGGAGCACTTGTAGTCCTGGTATTCCACATAGTCAGATCCGGCAGGAGTAGGGGGTTTACCTCACCACGAGGGCCCCGAACCTGGGTACTTCTTGTGTCCCGCTACGCTCGCTTGTATCCAATCCCGCCTGCGGACGCCGTCGATAGCTTCCCTGCTAGTCCCCACACCTCTATCTAACCTCCTTAGGTACTACCGTTCCCAATACAACGACAGTTGGCGCCCACCGTGGGGCAAGATGGCTTCGACCGGAGTCACGTTTCGCACGGGACCCCGCACTTCAGCCGGTGAGCGTGTGGCCTCCGGCCTGGTGCTCACGCTCGGCAAGTTCGACTGCGTCATCGACAACGCTTCCTGCTTTGCCAAAACCTCTTTCCCGGTGAACGACACAGTTCTGCTATTCGGCGACCTCCCCGTTTACGTCGCCACCGTCCCGGAGCGTTTCCTTAGGGAAATCGTCTCTGTCGTGGAGCTGCCATGCTCAGGCGGCAGCGCCTCCGCCACGCCTCGCGGCGTAGAGGTCATGATGGCCGGCTCCAGCTCCCATCCCCGCCAGCCGCGGGAGCGAGGCGCGGACGAGGTCGGAACTTCCGCTCCCCTGCAGCCCCGGAACCCGGCGCGAGTACGACCGCGCGCACGGCCTCACTCCGGCTACCACGGAGCCGAGCCGGCGTGGCTAGGTACGACGTCGGGGCGGCGAGCTTGGCGATAGGTTGGAAAAGGACGGGGAGCCGGATCCCGTGCCCGCCCTCGCACGACCCACCTATAGCATGCCTATCAAGAACTTGTGTGCGGCGCGAGCCGAGGCAGAAGAACTACCTAGCCTGGAGGGCGAGGAGCGAGCCCGCCAGCATGCTCGCGTGCAGGAGCTCCTCCGCGTCGCGGACGAGCAGGCTGGTGCCAACCGGCAGATGCAGGAAGACCTTAGCTACTCCAGGAGGAGCGAGCTACTGGCCAACAGCAGGGGCGCGCCGCACGACACCCAGCAGGCATCCTCCCCTCAGCCGCCCAGGGGCCGCAGCAGGCGTCGCAGCTCTGGCAACAGGGGCCAGCCGCGCCAGGAGCAGACAGTGAACAGCAACCCACCACCTTCCCCTCCGCCAGCCGGAGCGCCCAGACCAACCGGTTCCCGCCTCTCGGGCCGGGTGGGAGCGCCCAACCCGGATTGTCCGGATGCCCGCGACCGCATCGAGCTCCTCGCTCAAGCGCGTGTCACGGAGGAGGAAGATTCTACCGGTCCGGTTTGTTTTGGACCCTGCATCCGGAAAGAGCCGTTTCCGGATAAATTCTCCCTGCCTAGGGACACCCCCAAGTACGACAGTAGCATGAAGCCGGAAGACTGGTTGACCGACTACGCTACGGCAGTCGGCATCGCCCACGGGAACAAGTGCACAGCCGTGCCCTACGTCCCCCTCATGCTAACCGGGTCGGCGAGGACATGGCTCAATAGCCTCGCGCCCAACAGCATCAACGCCTGGCCTGACTTCGAGAAGGTGTTCGTCCGCAACTTCAACGGCACGTACAAGCGCCCAGGGCGCCCGCGCGACCTGGCCTTGTGCGTCCAGGGCGACCACGAAACCGACCGCGAGTACCTCGCCAAGTGGACGGAGTTGCGCAACACTTGTGAGGGCATCCTGGAGAGCCAAGCCATTGGTTTCTTCATCGAGGGTTGTCGAGAGGGCACCATGCTTCGCCACCGGCTACTGTGTGACGAGCCTAAAACCATGGCGGAGCTCATGACGGTTGCGGACCAGTACGGCACAGCGGATGCCGCCATGAAGAAGCCCCTCCGAGTAAACGCGGATGGCCGTCCGACTCCCACGGAGCCAGCTCGCGACCGACCCAGCAATCCGACTGGAGAAGCTGGATCCTCCAGACGGCACGGCAACGACAACCGGTTCCATGGGGACCGCCAGGCCGGACAACATAAGCCTCGCTACCACGCGCGGCAGGTCAATGATGTGGAGGGCGCGCCTGATGCGCCGGCTAATGAAGCAAGGAGGCAGAAGCCACGGCTCACCTTCGACCAGATGTTCGATGGCCCGTGCAAGTGGCATAGCGGTCCCTTCAAGCCGGCTATGCACACCACCCGGAACTGCAGCTGGACCCGCCAGCTAAAGGACTAGCGCAACCAGCCTCATCCCCCGCCTCCCCCACCAGGTGGACCTCCACCACCGGCTAGGGCATCTGGCAATGATGGTAATGGCGGGCAACGGCGGCAACAACAACAACGGCTACCCCCAGCCGCATGCCGCCTACCACATCTTCGAGACGGAGCAGGACGACAAGCACAGCCGCAGGCGACGCTCCAAGGAGGTCAATACCATCGCCTCTCCGGTCCCCCAGTACCTGAACTGGTCGGAAACCCCCATCACCTAGAGCCGGGCGGATCAGCCTGAGCATCTACCGACTCCCGGGGGCTACGCCATGGTGCTCAACCCCCTCATCGTCTCCAACGCGCGCACTTGCCGATTCTCGCGCGTCCTCATCGACGGAGGCAGCAGCCTCAACCTCCTCTACCAGTCCTCGCTGGAGAAGCTGGGCATTCGCGAAAGCGACCTGCGCCCGACTACCACGATGTTCCACGGCGTACTGCCGGGGCCAGACTACGCCCCGCTGGGGAAAATCCAGCTGGACGTCATCTTCGGGACCGAGGAGAACTTCCGCCGCGAACCAATCTGGTTTGAGGTGGTAAATCTGACGAGCTCCTACCACGCTCTCCTCGGGCGCCCCGCCCTCGCCAAGTTCATGGTCATCCCCCACTACGCCTACCTCAGGACGAAGATGCTGGGACCCCACGGCGTGATCACTGTCACCGGCTGCTTCAGGCGATCAATGGAGTGCGCTTCAGCCGGTTCTAAACTGGCAGAGGCCCTCATCATAGCCGAGGAGAAGCGCGTGATCATGCGCAATGTGGCCATGGCCCAGCAGGACATTCCGGCTAGCAGCAAGCCGGCTGGAGAAGGAGCCTTCCAGCCGGCAAAGGAGACGAAGAGGATCCTGCTCGACCCCTCCGATCCGACCAAGTTTGTCACCATTGGCACTGGCTTGGACAACAAATAGGAAGGCGCGCTCGTCGACTTCCTCCGTGAGAATCGAGACATCTTCGCGTGGTCCCCCAAGGACATGCCGGGTGTGCCGAGGGAGTTCGCCGAGAACTCACTTCACGTGCGTCCGGATGCCAAGCCGGTCAAGCAACCTCTGCGCCGGTTCACAGAGGAGAAGAGAAAGATAATCGGTGACGAGATCACCCGGCTCCTTGCAGCTGGATTCATCACGGAAGTGTACCACCCGGACTGGCTGGCGAATCCAGTCCTAGTGCTGAAGAAGAACAAGACCTGGCGCATGTGTATTGACTACACCAGCCTGAACAAGGCGTGCCCGAAAGACCCCTTCGCCTTGCCCCGTATCGATCAAGTCATCGATTCCACGGCCGGCTGTGATTTGTTGTCTTTTTTAGATTCTTATTCCGGGTACAATCAGATCCGGCTGAACCCGGCTGATCAGTTGAAGACATCATTTATCACCCCTATGGGGCTTTCTGCTATGTAACTATGCCTTTCGGCCTAAAGAACGCAGGTGCCACCTATCAGCGATGTATGCAGAAGTGCTTGCACTCGCAGATAGGCCGAAACGTGCATGCTTACGTGGATGACGTGGTCATCAAGACCAAGGAGGAGCGCACCCTCCTCGAAGACCTGGGAGAAACATTTGGCAACCTCCGCCAGTACCAGATGAAGCTGAACCCAGAGAAGTGCGTCTTCGGAGTACCGTCCGGCCAGCTCCTCGGTTTCCTCGTTTCACAGCGAGGCATCGAGGCCAATCCGGAGAAAATCGCGGCCATCGAGAGGATGTAGCCGCCCAGGAACCTGCTTGGAGTCCAGAAGTTCACCAGATGCCTGGCTTCCCTCAGTCGCTTTGTTAGCCGGCTGGGGGAGAAGGCACTCCCGTTGTACCAGCTGATGAAGAAGACGGACAAGTTCTCCTGGACTTCGCAAGCCGACGCCGCGTTTCACGGCCTCAAGCGCATGCTATCCACAACACCGGTTCTAGCCACGCCGGCTAGTAAGGAGCCGATGTTGCTCTATATAGCAGCCATCAACCAGGTCATCAACGTCGTCCTGGTGGTGGAGCGCCCTGAGGAAGGCAAGGCTCAGCCGGTTCAGAGACCCATCTACTACCTCAGCGAGGTTCTCTCCCTCTCCAAGCAGAACTACCCCCACTACCAGAAGATGTGCTACGGCGTGTACCTGGCATGCAAGAATCTCAAGCACTACTTCCAGGAGCATGCGATTAAGGTTGTGTGCACCGCACCCCTTTCGGAAATCATCGGCAACAAGGACGCCACCGGCCGAGTCGCCAAGTGGGCCATCGAGCTTGCCGCCTACTCCATCCAGTACGAGCCCCGGCTCACGATCAAGTCGCCGGCGTTGGCGGACTTCCTCGTCGACTGGGCCGAGACCCAGTATCTCCCACCGGTTCCGGATTCGAACCATTGGCGGATGCACTTCGACGGATCGAAGATGCTCGGGGGCTTGGGAGCCGGCATCGTGCTCACCTCGCCCAAGGGGGACAGGTTGGAGTACGTGCTGCAGATCCACTTCAAGGCCTCCAACAACGTAGCCGAATACGAGGCACTAGCGCACGGGCTCTGGCTGGCCAAGGAGATCAGTGTCAACCGGATCCTGTGCTTTGGTGATTCGGACTTGGTGGTGCAGCAGGTATCCGGAGAATGGGACGCCGGAGACGCAAACATGGCTCTCTACCGGTTCCACATCCAGAAGCTGAGCGCCTCCTTTGATGGGTGCGAATTTCACCATATCCCCCGCGTCAACAACGAGGCAGCCGATGGGCTCTCCAAGATCGGCTCCACCAGGAAGGCCATCCCACCGGGGGTCTCCTTGGAGCACCTATGCAAGCAATCCATCAACCCATCGCCAGAATCGGACTCCATCGTCTGGGCAGGAACCGTTCCGGCTGACGGAACGACGGGAGCGGAGCCGGCAGAGCCGCCAAAGAAGAAGACCCGCACCAATTCCGGCCAGGCAGCGCCTTCCGGCTCGCAAGACCCGGGGGCTGCCGGCTCGCCTAGCGGCTCGGGGGCTGACGTTCCGAACACGCCATCCGGACGACCCCCCGACACCCGTCAACCGGAGAACATGAGCGTCCTCGTCATCTGGGAAGTGCCATCCTGGGCACATCCCTTCATGAGCTACATCACCGATGGAGAACTTCCGGACGACGAGGTGGAGGCCAGGCAAATCCGGCGCCGCGCGCACATGTACACCATCATAAACGGCGAGTTGTACAAGCGCAGTGTATCCGGTATCTTCCAAAGATGCGTCGATGTGGAGACGGGCAACCGGCTACTCAAGGATATCCACCAGGGCGAGTGCGGGCACCACGCTTCGTCAAGGGCGATAGTCGCCAAGGCATTCCGCCATGGTTTCTATTGGCCTACCGCCCTCGAGGACGCTGAGCAGCTGTTCCGCACATGCAATGGGTGCCAGCGCTTCGGGCAGCTGAGGCACATGCCAACTTCGGTACTCAAGACCATACCGATCACCTGTCATTTCATGGTTTGGGGCCTTGACATGGTCGGTCCCTTCAAGCGAGCACGTGCGGGCATGACCCACCTGCTGGTGGCGGTGGACAAGTTCACGCAGTGGATCGAGGCCAAGCCTATCCGAAAGCTGGACGGGGCGATGGTTGTCACCTTCTTCACCGACATCATCAACTGTTTTAGCTACCCCAACAACATCATCACCGACAACGGCACGGACTTCGCCAAGGGGGCCTTCGCCCGGTTCTGCAGCAACAAGGGCATCCGACTGGACCTCGCCTCCATCGCGCACCCGCAATCCAATGGGCAAGTCGAAAGAGCAAACGACTTGGTGCTAGCCGGCATCAAGCCACGTCTCATCGAGCCGTTGGAGCGTTCACCCGGATGTTGGATCGAAGAACTTCCGGCTGTGCTGTGGAGCCTCCGAACCCGCCGAATAGGTCAACCGGCTACACGCCATTCTTCCTGGTTTACGGATCGGAAGCCGTCCTCTCCGCTGACATCGAGTTCGACTCCCCTCGCAAGCTCCTCTACAATGAAAAGGCCAACCAGGAGGCACGGGAGGACGGAGTGGACCTCCTGGAGGAGGCCCGCAAGCTGGCCTTGTCTAGATCAGCCCTGTACCAGCAGCGACTACGTCGCTACCATTCAAGCCAGATCCGCCCAGTCGCACTCCGCGAGGGCGACCTAGTCCTCCGGCTGGTGCAAGACACGAGGGGCATCCACAAGCTATCGCCAACCTGGGAGGGCCCCTTCATCATCAGCCGGGCGCTGCCCAACGACTCCTACTACCTCATCGACGCGCAGCAGCCACGCAAGAACAAGATGGACAAATTGGACGAGGAAACCGAGCGTCCCTGGAACGCGGACCTGCTGCGCCCATTTTACACCTAGTCGCCAGGCAGTGTATGTATCCCGAAAACCCTATGAATGAAAATGCGGACCCCCACAAGAATCTCGGGGGCTCCTTGCGAAAAATGTGTATGCATCCGTTTTCCGGTTATGATTTTCCGGCTTCGGCAACCCCTACCCGGGGGCTCGCCGGCTGGACCGGCCTGCTAAGTCAACAAACCGGCTGAGTACTGTGCGACGATGTCAGAGGCCCACTCTTCATCTCAGCTACAGATCGCAACCCGACTGTCTGGCTAGCAAGAGCAAAAGCCCGAGGCATCCCACACGAAAAACGGGGAGGAGACACGACAGATCGGGGGTCTCGGCCCTACAACTAGCTCGAACCAATCTAGCTGCTAAGCCATTAGTACCGTGTGCAATGCACTGTTAGCTCCCTTCGATTCCGGCTGCAGACCGCAACTCGGCTGCCCAGCAAGGACGCAGCGAAAACAGCAGAGCGCACGGGAAAGCGACTAAGTGTCTACAAAGGGACAAGCCAGTTTTCGAAAAAACAAGCCGTTTTCTGGCTACAATTTGGCAGACTAACCTACTAACCTATGTGGGCATGTGTGTATGCGTATGTACGTTTTATCCGACTACCTAGAGTCGGAATTCAGGAGAAGGAAAGAAGATTCGAAGTCCTTGCCTTCATCAAGCGCTCCGAATCTCGGGGGCTACACCCACTGGGTGCGCTCGCGTGCCCCCAGTGGAATCTTGTGGTTCCTGACCGGCTAAAGGCGTTTAGCCGGTCGATCGGAGCCCAGGTGAGGGCAAGGGATGGAGCAAGAGAAGACAAGGAAGATTCGAAGCACCTGGCTACGCCAGCTACTCCGAATCTCGGGGGCTACACCCAGTGGGTGCGCTCGCGTGCCCCCACTGGAATGTTAGTTCCCCCGGCTGAAAGTGTTCAGCCACCGAAAGCAACCGACTGAGACGAGCCTAGTCGGATAAAGATAGAAGAATTGGGAAAGAAGGAAGATTCGAAGCACCTGTCTTCGCCAACTACTGCGAATCTCGGGGGCTACACCCGGTGGGTGCGCTCGCGCGCCCCCACTGGAGGTGCGGTTCCCCTGACTAAAAGTGTGTAGCCGGGCAAAGTTAACCAGGAAAGTATGGAAATAAAATTTGAAGCGCATAAGTTGAAGGAAATCCAAGCAAGATCAATATTAACAAACAAAAGATAGACGAAGCTCCCATAAGTTACCCGGCGTCAAAGACGGCCAGCACAAACAGAGAAGGTTCACAGGTATATAACACAAGACAATTACACCCGGCATCCCGGGGCAGCAACTAAATGGCAGGGCCCTTGCCGCGAGGGAGATCTTGGCCAGCAGAAGCTTCGGGCGGCGGAGGAGGCGCGGAGCTTGATCCGGTTCTGGCACTGGCAGGCGGCGGCATCGGGGCCTCCACATCAGGAGTGCCGACGGACTCCGAGTCGGTGAGCACCTCGTCAGGGTCCATGTAGTCGGCGATCTTGATGGCGGACACGCGGAGCTCTAGATGGGCTTGGCGGATAGCGGCAAGGTCGGCTCTGGCACGGAAGCCTCCGTCGATCTTCTCGACGCGGGCGTCCTTGTACCAGGAGAGCATTAGAGCCAGGGCCATCTCCGCTCCGGCCCGCGCCGCCAAGTCCCGCAGCCGGTCCACCGCAGCCGGCACCTCTCCCACCTTTGCAGCTAGTTGTGCCATTGTCTCCGGAACCGGAGCCTCTGGCCATACGAAGGAGAAGACATCCCCCGCCGCCTGGCAAAGCTTGGCAGCTTCCTCGCCAAGAAGGACAACGAGCTCCTGGGCCGTCGGCTGTGCTCCCGGCCAATTCTCCTGCAGCCGGTTGTAGGCCAGTAGGTCTATGCCGGGATAAAAGGATGTCAGAAAAGAGAAGTCAGATCCGGCTACCGGATCCGGAAAGAAAAGAAGACGTAAAGAAAACTCACCCTTGGCAGTGTGGCCGGCCTGCATCAGCTCCTCCACCAGCGCCTTCTCCTTGAGCGCCAACCGTTTAATCTCCTTCTCTTGGTCCTTGTTCTGGGCCTCGAGAAGGGAGAAAGCTTCGGTCTGGCTGGCGAGCGAGGCGTTGTGCTCCTTGATGGTGGCCTCCAGACCATCCACCCGCGCGTGTCAATCCTTGTTTTGCAGCCGTAGAGTGGAATTGGACTTGCTCAGCCGGTCGTTCGCCTTCTTCAGGCGATCGATCTCGCGCTGAGCGCACACGAGGATGGCTGCAACGAAACCGGCTATCAGTAAAAAAAAGAGAAGAAGCCGGGTGAAGCGAACTTACTCTGGGAGGTCTCGTTGGCGGCAGCGAGCTTCTGCTCCAACGACCGGTTCCCGCCGGCTGTGGCCTCCAGCAGCCAGATCTCCTTCACCGCCAGCTCGAGCGTGGCGGCAAGGTCTGACAGCGAGGCGGCGGAAGAGGCGTCGTCATCCACGGCGTTGATGGCGAAGGACTCCTTCGCCGCGACCACAGCCGTCTGCCATTCCTCCTCGGGCTCCTCGTCGGAGTTGTCGTCGCCAACGATGATGAGCTCCTTGCCGGCAGCCCCCCGCGCGCCCGCAGCGGAGCCTTCCGGCTGGGGGACTTCCGGCTGGGCGGAGGCAGTCGGCTCAGCCCGAGGGGGAGGTGAAGGCTGCACCTCAGAAGAAGGAGGGGCGCTGGTCGGCGCAGCCAAGTATGGGGCGGTGACCCGGCTGGCGCGCGTGTCGGGCTCGCGGCTCCGAAGGAAACTAGCGTGCTAAGGAGAAAGCGAAGAAGACAAGAGCAAAACAAGCCAAAGTCAGAAAAGGAGGAAAAAGGCAGGCAGACAGAAAATAGGCAGAAAGGGAAGGGGTAGAAGAACATACCCCGGCACAACAGGAGGTGGCCCTTTCTTCCGGCCGAGACGGCTTGGCGGCAGGGCGCCGGACCGGCTCCTCTTGGGCGCCGGCTCCTCCGTCGCAGGGCGGCGGGAGCCGGAACGGCTGGAGCCGCTCCCACCCGCTTCCCCGCCCGTCGCGGAGCGTGTCGCCGGCTCCATGGTCGGCGCGGCCTCCTCCTCGTGCACCTCCGCGTGCGGGTCGGCGGCCGGCTCATCGTTCCGGCTGGGGAAGGCGTCGCCGTTCCCATCCGATTCCTCGCCGGACCGCCGAGCGCGCGGCTCGGGCAGGTCGGGCGTGAATTCCTCGAGGGCCGCCACGCCCTCCTCGCGGATGATGCAAGGGAACATCTGCCAGACACAAAAGTCAGCCAGACGAAAATAAAGAACAAGTACAAGAAACACCAAAGGAGCATCTAGTTAGAAGAGCTTACCCGGGGCGCGCGGTTCTCCCGAGTATAGGGCGCCAGGCTAAACTTCCAGTTCTCCGGCAGCCGCTCCTTGGTGATCGTCCACACCCACTCCTTCAAGTTGTGGTAGCGGGGATCGCGGCGTGACAGCCGGGTCGGGTCCAGCCGGCCAGAGTAGTAGCACATCTTGTGTGCTCGCTGCTGCAACGGCATCCTCAGCCGGGACATCCAGCTGAGAGTGACGTCCAGGCCGGTCAGCCGGCAGTGGACGAGGGAGCGCATGCGCTTCAGCAGCTCGTCCGTCTTCGCCTTGTCGCCGTCGAACTTCAAGTACCAGTTCTGCCAGCTGGACTCGATGTCCTGGAAGGTCGGCAGATTGATTGGGTCAACGTTGGTGAGGTTCTTCACATAGAAGTACGACTGCTGCCACAGTCGTACCGTATCGTGAAGAAGGAACTTGGGGTAGCCGGTCTGCGAGCGGGAATAGATGGAGGCGCCGCCGCAGACGACTAATGGCCCCTGGGTGAACTGCACCTACGGCCGGACTCAAAAGAGCCGGCAGAAGAGCCCGAGATCCGGCTGGATCCCGAGGTAACTCTCCCAGAAAGCTACGAAGTGCGCCAATGTTCCGATTGCATTGGCGCCGAGGTGGTGGAGGCGAAGATCGAAGAAAGCGAGGAAGGTCAAGAGGAACGGGTTCACCGGGAGGGCGAACCCGTGGGCCAGGTGGGAAAGGAATATGACGCACTCTCCCTCCGCCGGATGCGGCGACACTTCCCCGGCCGGCGCCAGCCGCACCGCCACCTCCTCCGCCGGCGGGAGGACGCGGGTGGCGCGGTACTTCGCGATTTGGTCCTCAGTGACGACGGAGCCGCACCAGGCCCCGTGGTCGGCGGCCATTTCCGGTTGACGAGGGGGAGCGGCGACGGAAGATTGACGGTGGCCCGTAGCGTCGACGAAGGCGAGCGGGCGACGCAAAGAGCAAGGGCGCTGGAGCGGAAGCAACGAAAGAGAAGGAACTGCAGCGGGGGAGCGAAGGAAAGAAATCGCCTCCCCGCGGCATCCCTTTAAAGAGCCAGAAGGGCAACCGTCGACGGGGCACGTGGCGCGCATCCGGGCGACCCACACCCCAACCTCCGCCTAAGATCCCATGTGCCAGAGCAGGATGCGCAGAAGATCCTGGAGCGAGAACCGAAGCAGTTTCCCAAGGCGACGTGCGACGGGATGTTACGCTGCCCGCCGTAGAGTAATGATGGCGCATGCGCATGTGGCGGGCATCAGCACTGACGTCACGGGTAGCGCAACCGCCAAGCTCAGCCGGACACAAATTCAAAAGCAAGAGGAAGCACGCGCACATTTCGCCTAAGCGCGGAATCCACACGCGCTCGGGGGCTAGTGTCAGGGGGATGATCCCCAGGTACCCCAACCGAGTAAGAAACAGGTCAGTCGGATCGCGTCCGGCTGACCAGATGCAGCCGGACAGGGCAAGACAGGCCGGCTATCCCCTGGTAGCCGGATCAGCAAGAGGCAGCCGGATACGGCGACGTAGCCGGACTCAATCAATGGGACGGGGCGACGTGTGTATCAGTGCACGGTACGCCCTATACGGTGACAAGACTGGCAACTACCCGGCCATACCGAAGACTTTGCGTGGGTGACACAGGAACAGTGGCCGGTGCTGACGACAAGCTCGCACGGCGTCCACTGTGCCTACGACAGCCATACCGCTCGTACTCTGATGAGACAACCCATACTGGACACTGTAGATGACTAGTCGGCTGGGACCCGCCTGTGGGGCCCGCTAGTCGGACTGGCCAGTGAGACCTTTGCCTCTCTGCCTATATAAGGATAGGCAAGGCCTCAGTAGAAAGGGTTGGTCTGACAGCATTTAAGGCAGTAGCTAGCGTATACAGCTCGAGGAGCACTTGTAGTCCTGGTATTCCACATAGTCAGATCCGGCAGGAGTAGGGGGTTTACCTCACCACGAGGGCCCCGAACCTGGGTACTTCTTGCGTCCCGCTACGCTCGCTTGTATCCAATCCCGCCTGCGGACGCTGTCGATAGCTTCTCTGCTAGTCCCCACACCTCTATGTAACCTCCTCAGGTACTGCCGTTCCCAATACAATGACACCCTTGGAAGCAACGCGAGCATCTGAGGTCCTTTGCTTTTTTCTTCGAGCTGATCTGATTCACAATCCTTTTTGCTTGAAAATATGAGGCAGTTCACATGAATTTCCTTGTCATATTCCTCTTCTCCGTTGGATGGCATAAGCTCCTTTGATTTTCTAATCTAAGTTGAAATAGGCATATCTGTACGCACTAGCGACAAACATTGGAGTTTTAAGTAACCACCCATCTTGCCTGCTTTCGATCTGCTATTTGATCCACTGCTAATCACGTGGAAGACCATAACACTGTGTTTTCCTTCTTGCACTAGGTCGAATCAAAGATGAATACAACTAGCTGTTTGCATGTTGTGATCCGATACTGATAGCCTGGCAAAGACGAATCGACCTGCGATTTGATTTATCTCATTGTGCATGTATCGATACGCTTTTCTTCTTGGTGTTTCACGAACATACCTGCTTTTGACTGACTCCAGGACGCCCTAAGGTCGAAAACGAGACGTGTCGCGGCGGACTTATTGATGAAGAAGCTCAGGTCGCCCAGGCAGATGAATCTATGGGATGTGATCGGACACCGTTTGATGATGAGAGATCCGAATCAGATCTGGCCTCCAATAGACAACGAATCGTAGATCGCAGGTGCTGAGGCCGCAGAGATCGCAACATCAGTGCTCCCGTTTCCCACAGACGGCGCCAATTGACGAGGGTTTAACTCATCAATGCCCATTGTTATGGACTTGGGTTTTGGAGAAGGAGGGAGCGCTGGAGGTCTCGATCGGCTAGCAAACAAGAACATAGGTGACACGAGGTTTACCCAGGTTCAGGCCTCGTAGAGGACCCTACTCCTGCTTGTCTTCTCTTGATTGATGATGATCTGGAGGATTACAATGTCGCCGATGGTGGTGTTGCGCAGATTGGATCTGGCGTATGGGATATCGTAGATCTATCTATTGGGGGAGTCGCGATCTCTAGATCTATTGTGGCGTAGCGTGTCCTCCTTGTTGGACCCTCCTAGCCTTTATATATGGGGAGGCTAGGTCTCAGGTACCAATACGAGTTGGTTACAAGTTAGATTAGAACTCTAGTCTTGAGCTTTTCTTGTCTTGTACGTTGGGAGTCTGTGTCCATATGGGCTTCATACCACTTGAACCGTCATAGGCGTCATGGACCTTGGCAATTCGTTGAGTGGGCCTTCTGTCGAGCCGCACCAGGTACACTATAGTTGGGTGCCCATCGGGCATACCCATGTCAACTGATTTGTGTGATTTGGGAGCTGGAGTTAGTGTTATGCCTTTTTCTCTCTATAAGAGACTTCAACTAGAAAAATTAATACCAACTGATATATCTTTACAAATGGCTGATAAATCTACCACTATTCCTGTTGGTATATGTGAGGATGTGCCTGTTCAAGTGGCTCATAGTTGCTTGATATTAACTGATTTTGTTGTGCTTGAAATACCTCAAGATGATAATATGTCTATTATTCTTGGGAGACCTTTTCTTAGTACTGCAGGAGCTGTTATTAATTGTAATCAAGGAAAGGTGACCTTCAATGTTAATGACAATGAACATACTGTCTATTTCCCCAAAAAGATTGATAGGACTTATGGTTTGAATTCAATTGAACATGTTGACGGCATTCAAGTTGGAGAAATATATTGTCCCATACCAAGAGAAAAATTTGAAACTATTATGATTGGGACCATTGCTATCAAGGTTGAGGTAACATAATCATTAGTGGAATACAAAGTTTTGTTTCATATAAAATTGTTTTGGTAACAAGACATGATCAACCTTGTTAACAAAAGGATTTCATTGAACAAAACAATGTTTTCACCGTGATTATCTCCGCTTGCTTCTATTCTATCCACTTTAGTTTTTGCTTTCGTTTAGTTTTCTTTTCTGTTGTTAGTTGCTTGCATATTAGAGTGTCTTAGAACTTCTGAAGTTCTAGCCTTGTTTTGTCATTGCATCATTCCAAAAACCTTTTTTTGTCAGAAAAATCATTCATCTATACCTAAAAATTTCCCAAAAATAAAGTGTCTCGAAAAATTCCAGAAAATTCATATTAAATTTTTACGTGAAAAAAGGAGCAGAGGAGTGTTTGGAAAGTACCAGGGGGCCCACCAGGCAGGCACACCACCTGGTGGCGTGGCCAGCCCTGGGGCGCGCCTGCCTATCGCGTGGGCCACCCCTGGCCCTCCACTCACTCTCTCACTTGCCACTTTCTTCTCTCTTCCGAGTAAACACCAGTTCATTGCTCAAAATCGCGTTCTTGCTATGCTTGCCCTCAATTTTTCGATCTCCTTACTCAGCCCATCTTTGCTGCTGAAATTTGGAGCATTTGTTCTCCGGTATGTGACTCCTCCGATTGTCCAAGTAGATTTGTGTTTAGTGGTTTATATCTTCAGTATTTTGCTGCTGTAGGTGACAGGTTATGAGAGCTTGTAAGCTTGTTTGATGCTTAGAGATATAGTTTTGATGCATGTTTAGGCCTCTTACAAGTCCCTATGAGTAGTGCCCTTCATTATATATTCCCTTTGCAAACACTTGTTTAATAGATGTTTAAATTTCAGAATAGAAGATGAATGAGCATCAACTAAACCAACATGAACTGAGGGTGTCTGAGGTTATGAAGGTTCACCGAGAGGAGGAAGTTTCTCCTTCCATCTATCCATGCTCCGAATTCATGAGAGCTGCAGGAATTTCGCAGGACTTCCATACTTTGGTTGCTAATGCAGGATTAGAACACTTTTTGGAAGATGAGCCTTGTCAATTTGTGAAACTAACGATGTCTGTAGTCCATGACGTTCAATTTAGTTTCTCTTTTCCTAACCCCATGGTCCACTACAAAATATACAATATAACTGTCGACCTTTCTCTCGATGATTTTTGTGCAGCTATTAAGGTACCTCAGTGGGGATCATGTGGAAGGATTAAAGAGCGACATGCACCACTCATGGACTTGTACGCATAGATTGCTGGGTCACGTAGAGATAAACAAAACTTTTTCCCTACGCGGTGATCCCAAGATCCAGCTCAGGTAGAAGGCCACGAGGATTACCACTAGACACACAGTTGCGGAATTGATGAAGCACGTCGCTTGATGCAGTACAGTCCTCGCGATCCGTTCCGGTTCCACGATCTGTTCCTTCTTCACGATCGTCGAAGTGCTGAACATATATCACCTACGCCGGTATCCAAACGTACGAGGAGGAGCGCCGGCGATGGACTGCTAGGTCCGGTACGGCGGCGACATGACGGACTGGGGCTAGGGTTTCCAACACATGGAGTGACCTAATGCTTGTGCTCTAAGCACCTGCACCCCAGCTTATATAGGGAGTGAAAGTGGGCTCCACTCACTTGTGGCCCATTCACTTAAAAGGCCTATATTAGCCACTGCAAGTCTCACTTGCTGACTAAGTCCATGTCTCTATTTGGGTCCAACCCAAATAGGTTTCCTGTTTGGGTCTAACCCAAACTTGCTCCCGCTCTTAAGTGTGTGACCCGACAGGCTCATGGTAACCCGGACACCATTCCGAGTCTCACTCATGATCGATCAGTTGGTAGCAGCTCCTAGCAGAACGTGCCAACTCCCAAGTACCAATAAGTCATGACGACATACCTTCCAATGCGACTTTCGTCTGAGTCCCTTTTGCCTCACGATATACCTTGTCGGACTATAGGTGAATGATCGTCATCCCTTAAACAGTCCGACTCTCTTTCTCGATCCGAGATAAGTGATTCATCCGACTAACTCTTAGTTGGTTGTCTCAGTTAACACTTAATCCGAGACGCACATGGCCATGCTTTCCGAATCATATCTTCCGAGAGGGCCTAGAGAATATCTCTCCGGATGGAGGGGCAAAATCTTGTCTTGGTTATTCACATCACGCAGCTTGATTCTCAGACGACCCGAACTCCGCCTTTATAACTGCCTAGTGACGGAACAGCGTTTGACAGAACCTAAGTCGGAGATCCTCAACTCGGATTGTGCAATAATCTCAGGTCTAATGATTACATTGATTGAGACATGCAAATGACGACTTGTTCGTTGCATATCAATATGGGTCAGTCCGACTCGCTAAACTCTTTAGCCGAATCTGTGTAAGTCGGAATAGCATCTCCATGCCCATGACAAGTGGAACCTAGTCATCTGCCGACTTTCACAATGGTCTAAGTTGTGTGTCCGGCACAACCTCAATGACCAAGGACAATTAGTATGAACAACACGAATATGTAGTTCCACAATCAAATCACATATTCGATGATACATATCAGCAGTTCATACATGGACCATAACCTTATGAATACATAGGAATATCATCATTCATGATTTCCTCTAGGGAATATTCCCAACAGTCTCCCACTTGCACTAGAGTCAATCTTCCGACATCACATGTCCAGGCATCTGATGCCCATTGCTCTTAGGTGCGCCTCATGCTTCGGCTGTGGAAGTGGCTTTGTCAACGGAACCGCAATGTTTGCATCCGTGTGTACCTTGCATAACTTGATATCACCTTGATCCACGAACTAGCGAATAAGGTGGTCCCGCATGAGTATATGTTTGTTCTTCTGGTGTTGTCTAGGTTCCTTGGCTTGTGCAATAGCACCATTGTTGTCAGAATACACGTCTAACGGATTGGACGAGCCCTGAACCACACCAAGATCCATGAGGAAATTCCTCATCCAAACGACTTCTTTTGCCGCCTCCCAGGCAGCAATATACTCAGCCTCTGTCGTAGACGCATACACCGTTTCTTGCTTGGAACTTTTCCAGCTCACAGCCCCTCCGTTTATCACAAACACATATCCGGATTGCGAACGAGAATCATCTGAGTCAGTGAGATAACTCGCATCCGTGTAACCCTTTACACTGAGTTCATCCTCACCTCCATAAACCAGGAACATATCCTTAGTCCTTCTCATGTACTTGAGGATATTTTTAGCCGCTGCCTAGTGGATCTCTCCAGGGTCAGCCTGGTATCTGCTCACAACACTTAGAGCATAGGAAACATCCGGTCTAGTACAAATCATAGCGTACATGATGGATCCGATTGCAGAAGCATACGAAATCACACTCATCCGACTTCGCTCATCAGTTGTCGAAGGACACTGAGTCTTGCTAAGTTTTGCACCATGGGACATCGGTAAGAACCCCTTCTTAGGCGATTCCATGTTGAACTTATTCAACACTTTGTCCAAATATGTACTTTGACTCAATCCAATGAGCCGCTTTGGTCTATCTCTATAGATCCGGATTCCTAGTATGTAAGTCGCTTCACCCTAGTCTTTCATCGAAAAACTCCTTTCCAATGATTCCTTGGTCTCTTGCAACATCTGGACATCATTTCCAATCAGTAATATGTCATCCACATATATGATCAGAAAGTTTACTTTGCTCCCACTAAACTTCTTGTATAAACAAGAATCATGATCGCTCTTGATGAAGCCAAACGATTTGACTACCTCATCAAAACGAATGTTCCAACTCCAAGATGCTTGCTTCAGCCCATAAATGGATTTCCGAAGCTTGCATACTTTGTCAGCATTAGCCGGATCGACAAAACCCTCGGGCTGTATCATATACACGTCCTTGATTAAATTTCCATTAAGGAAAGCCGTCTTGGCATCCATCTGCCATATCTCATAGTCGAAATAGGCTGCTATAGCTAACATGATCCGAACTGATTTAAGCATCGCTACATGAGAGAAAGTCTCATCATAGTCAACTCCTTGAACTTGTCGGAACCCCTTCGCGACAAGTCGTGCTTTATAGATAGAAACATTTCCATCCATATCAGTTTTCTTCTTAAAGACCCATTTGCACTCGACGGGTCTTGCACCGTCTGGCAGATCAACCAAGTTCCAAACTTGATTTTCATCCATGGACTTTAACTCGGATCTCATGGCTCCAAGCCATGACTCGGAATCAGAACCCACCATCACTTCCGAATAAGTTGTCGGGTCATCACTGTCCAACAGCATCACATCCGAACACTTCGCAATCTAGCCGATCTTCGTAGTGTCGGTGCAGTTTCCGGCTCAGGTACCACGTCCGGCTCAACCTCTAAGGCTTTTGCCGACTCGCTGCTAGCCGGCATCTCTCGAATTTCTTCGAGATGCACCGTAGTCCCACTGACTCCCCGACCGAGAAAGTCTTTATCAAGGAAGACACCGTTTCGAGCGACAAACACTTTGCCCTCTTCTCGGTTGTAGAAGTAGTAACCCAAGGTTTCCCTCGGATACCCCACGGAAATACACTTATCCGACTTAGCTGTAAGCTTGTCCGACTGAAGTCGCTTGACAAAAGCTTCACAACCCAAAATCTTAAGAAAAGACAAACTTGGCTTCTTGCCAGTCCACATCTCATGCAGTGTCTTCTCTACCGACTTTGATGGTACTCTGTTTAGTGTGAACGCTGCAGTTTCTAGACATTAACCCCAGAATGATAAAGGCAGATCTGTCTGACTCATCATTGATTGTACCATGTCCAACAAGGTCCGATTCCTCCTTTCCGACACACCGTTTCTCTGCGGCGTTCCTGGAGGAGTGAGCTGGGGCACTATTCCACAACTCTTTAGATGGTCATCAAACTCATGGCTCATGTACTTGCCTCCTCGGTCCGACCGAAGAAACTTTATTTTCTTGCCAAGTTGATTTTGTACCTCATTCAAGAATTCCTTGAACTTTTCAAAGGCTTCCGACTTATGTTTCATTAAGTAGATATATCCATACCTACTCAAATCATCAGTGAAGGTAATGAAGTACTCATAACCACCTCTGGCTGTCGTGCTCATTGGGCCACATACATCACTATGTACCAGTCACAATAAGTCAGACGCCCTTTCACAACTCTTTGCAAAAGGTGTCTTGGTCATCTTGCCGAGAAGGCAGGATTCGCATGTCTCGAACGACTCCAAGTCGAACGAAGTTAGGAGTCCATCATCATGGAGCTTCTTCATGCGTTTCCAACTTATATGACCAAGCCAACAATGCCAAAAGTAAGTCATATTCAGATCATTTTGTTTTAACCTTTTCACATTTATGTTATAGACAGATTCACTATCAAGAATCAAAATAAATAACCCATCCCGGACGGGTGCAAAGCCATGAAACATATCATTCAAATATAAAGAACAACCATTATTCTTAATATTCGACTCATAGCCCTGTCTCATCAAACATGAGGCAGAAATGATGTTTCGACTAAGCACTGGAACATAATAACAATTATTTAGCTCCATTATGAATCCAGAAGGTAAATGAAGTTGCATTGTGCCGACTTCCAACGCAGCGACCCTCGCTTTTTTTCCGACTCTAATGCCAACCTCGCCTCTTGCAACGCTCCTAGTTCTTACCAGTCCCTGCAACGAGTTGTAGATGTGAATGACTGATCCGGTATCATATACCCTAGAACTACCAGGTGCATCAGCAAGATAAATGTCTATAACATTGCAAACAAGCGTACCTAAGCCGGAAGTCACACCTCCGCTCTTGGCTTTATCAGCCAGATACTTGCTACAATTCCTCTTCCAGTGGCCATCCGACTTGCAGTAGAAGCAAGTGGATCCAGCTGTAGGAGATGGCTTAGTCCCCGAGGAAGCGCTTTGGACTGGGTCCTCCGCCTTACCTCCTGACTTTGCCTTCTTCTTCTTAGTCCAAGAACTCTTCTTGAACTTAGCCTTGTTTTGTACCATCAACACTTGACTGGCACCTTTCTTGAGATCCGCCTCAGCCTGCTTGAGCATCCTGTGTAATTCAGTGAGCTTCTTATCCATACCATGCATGTGGTAGTTCGATATGAACTGACCATATGCACTAGGAAGAGAGTTCAGAATTATGTCTGTAGCGAACTCTTCGCTTATGGGGTAGCCAAGTCTTTCCAGAGACTTCACATAACCAACCATCTTGATCACATGCGGACTCAGTGGATCGCCATCCTTAAGCTTGCAACTCAACAAAGCCTGAGAGACTTGATAACTCTCAGTCTTTGCGTGAGCCTGGAACATACTTTTGAGGCTTTCGATCATATCGTAGGCCTCAACATTCTCGAGCTGTTGCTGCAAGTCCGGCTCCATGTGAGCAAGCATAAGACAGCTAATTTCCGTGGATTCATCACAAATCTGACGCTAGGCATTGGTGGCTGCGACAGTCGCATTCTCATCCGGTTCAGATGGAAGTGGGTTGTCTAGGACACGATCCCTTTTTTCTTGTTTGAGAACAATTCACAGATTACGATACCAGTTGGTGAAATTAGTTCCATTCAGCTTATCTTTCTCTAAGATGGTTCTCAAAGCAAAACCGGAAATCTGAGGAAGACTGCTAGGTGCCATTGATCTACAACAGAAAATATGCAAAACACTTAAGACATGTATCCATAAAAGAACAAGCATATTAAACACTTTAATATTTATGCTCCCACTAGAACCAACACCCCTTCGATGGTTACTTAGTGATTTAGAACCCTAAATAAGCAAGTCGACTAGTGAGCTTTAGCATCACCGCTAGCCGTCAAGTGATCTAGGTAGATAACTCCTTGTCAATCGTATCTCATACGACTCCTGTTGGATGGGTGGCATCACATGCCCCGGCTCCCATCCGACTTTTCCCCAAGTCCCACAACCGTTGTGATAGACCTATCTAGATTACCAAGTGCTTCCACTATAAGAGTCTGACTCGAACCCACCTAGTCGGAAAGAATTGATAGCACCTCAATTTTATGAGCCCACTACCAAAAATGTCCGACTTGTGATGGTGCAGCACTTGGCGGGGAAACCGACTAGACCTTCTTTGAGGGATTATATTCTACCAACTATCTAATAGAGGTAAAACAGAGACATAACAATAACACAAAATAAAAGCAATTATAATGTGAAATGGTATGGCTCTCTTCATGGCGATCTGCATCTCCATAAAGCCTGTAATCCGACTCGTGTCAACTCTTGTCACGTGCCGTCTTACACCATGTAGCCAACATGTATACCGACTTGCATGCCATCTGGATTCTCCAAACAGCTACACTAGCTAGTAATCCAAATTACACAAAGAATCCGACACGCAGGCCGTTATACAATAAGATGACAGCACCTAGGCTCCAGCCGGCTGACAAAAAACCGTGATACGCAGATCACGTATGGATTACACACATCACATGCACATAAGACATACCATTCACAACATCATCCTGCAATAACAAGTTATGCATAGATACGATATTTACTGGCGTTGTGAAACTCGCAACGACATCTAAGGCGCTACGACAGGGCATCCGGGTTTACGTGTCACAGTCCGGACATGGATTTCATCTGCATTCCGGACATGGATTTCCAAAAACGCAGATCTCATCTGCATTCCGGACATGGATTTCATCATCGGATAAAACAATCCGGACTTCGTTTCGATCAAACCCTTTGATCTTCGATCACCGCATCCGGGTTTACGTGTCACAGTCTACCCCGATGGCGGAAACTGACCGGTAGGGGTATCTCGTTCCACGACCTTAGCAGTTAGATCACGGAAACCAGATCATCCATTCCCCGAGTACAGTTGATCCAATCAACTTTGTACAAAACCGATCTATCTCATAGATCGACCACCAAAACTGCAATTAGATCCAATCTAACGCCAACCAGAAGCTAACGCTCTGATACCACTGTTGGGTCACGTAGAGATAAACAAAACTTTTTCCCTACGCGGTGATCCCAAGATCCAGCTCAGGTAGAAGGCCACGAGGATTACCACTAGACGCGCAGTTGTGGAATTGATGAAGCACGTCGCTTGATGCAGTGTAGTCCTCGCGATCCGTTCCGGTTCCACGATCCACGATCCGTTCCTTCTTCACGATCGTCGAAGTGCTGAACGTACAGCACCTCCGCCGGTATCCACACGTACGAGGAGGAGCGCCGGCGATGGACTGTTAGGTCCGGTACGGCGGCGACAGGACGGACTGGGGCTAGGGTTTCCAACACATGGAGTGACCTAAGGCTTGTGCTCTAAGCACCTGCACCCCAGCTTATATAGGGAGTGAAAGTGAGCTCCACTCACTTGTGGCCCATTCACTAAAAAAGGCCTATATTAGCCACTACAAGTCTCACTTGCTGACTAAGTCCATGTCTCTATTTGGGTCCAACCCAAATAGGTTTCCTGTTTGGGTCTAACCCAAACTTGCTCCCGCTCTTAAGTTTGTGACCCGACAGGCTCATGGTAACCCGGACACGATTCCGAGTCTCACTCGTGATCGATCAGTTGGTAGCGGCTCCTAGCAGAACGTGCCAACTCCCAAGTACCAATAAGTCATGACGACATACCTTCCAATGCGACTTTCGTCTGAGTCCCTTTTGCCTCACGATATACCTTGTCTGACTATAGGCGAATGATCGTCATCCCTTAAACAGTCCGACTCTCTTTCTCGATCCGAGATAAGTGATTCATCCGACTAACTCCTAGTCGGTTGTCTCGGTTAACACTTAATCCGAGATGCGCATGGCCATGCTTTCCAAATCATATCTTCCGAGAGGGCCCAGAGAATATCTCTCTGGATGGAGGGGCAAAATCCCGTCTTGGTTATTCACATCACGCAGCTTGATTCTTAGACGACCTGAACTCCGGCTTTATAATTGCCTAGTGACGGAACAGCGTTTGACAGAACCTAAGTTGGAGATCCTCAACTCGGATTGTGCAATAACCTCAGGTCTAAGGATTACATTGATTGAGACATGCAAATGACGACTTGTTCGTTGCATCTCAATATGGGTCAGTCTGACTCGCTAAACTCTTTAGCCGAATCCGTGTAAGTCGGAATAGCATCTCCATGCCCATGACAAGTGGAACCTAGTCATCTGCCGACTTTCACATTGGTCTAAGTTGTGTGTCCGGCACAACCTCAATGACCAAGGACAATTAGTATGAACAACACGAATATGTAGTTCCACAATCAAATCACATATTCGATGATACATATTAGCAGTTCATACATGGACCATAACCTTATGAATACACAGGAATATCATCATTCATGTTTGCCTCTAGGGCATATTCCCAACATAGATTTTCCAAGGGAGCAGCTTCTCGAAGGAGAGCGGGAAAATCCGTAACATTCATCTCCCCTCCATTCGCTACTTTGCCTACTTTATTGCCAAGTGTGTTCTTGCTAGGAAAACTGCCAATAAGTTATCTTCATATGATCTAGCAATCATCTCTGCTGCTCTTAAACGAGATAGGTCTTACAACTGGGTGCTTTGATAGCTTTCCGTCTTGCTGCTAACCGCGAGAAAGGTGGAATTTGTGGGGGCCTCATTGCTTCTCGTTTACTAGCATTGCATGGTTTAGTGCCTCATCATCTAGACCTACAGTTTCCCATAGAAAGGCTTGATCTTAATTCCATGATACAACATAAATTTGTTTCTTCGTGGGCTAGTTTGAGTGAGTTGTCTTATGAAATAACCTTTCTCAAAGCTGGTTGGAGAAGGAGCAAGTCCGAACATGTTGTTCTTTTGCCTGCACCTATTTTGTTTAACCTTGATAATAGGGTAGGATGGTCCCTCACGGAGGAGGAGTTTAATACGTATTTGGGAGAGCTCTCTCAACAGGAGCAGGATACTAGAAGGGAGGTCACGGATGATTCGGTCCAGCCCTCGAATGAGGGGGAGTCTTCATATCAACAGCCTACCTATGATTGGGGAGCTTCTTCTTCTTACCAAGGGCCTAACTACGATCATGCTTACAATGACCCGCCTGCTTGGAACCCTTACTCGTATCTGGCCTGATACCCACTTAGGCCAAAAGCCTAAGCTTGGGGGGAGGTACACCGACATCGCACTCATCTCCATATCATTTTGTATTGGCACTTTGTATATTCATGTTTCGTTCTCTTTTTAGTTTTCGTTATCTCTTTGCTTTTGCTTTCTAAAACACAAAGAGACCAAAAATATTTATGTTGTTTCTCTTTGGTTTGCTTCTTCTGTTTTTGCCTTAGTTTGCTTGCTTTGTTGAACTATTCGAAAAACCCAAAAATATTTTGCTTTGCTTGTTCTTCCCTTTTTGGTTCTTTTTTTAAAAATTGAAAACACCAAAAATATTTGTTGTTCTTCTTTGGTTTTGTGAGTTTTGTTGCAGGGTTCAGCAGTCCTCAGTGGGATTTGGTTTCATGTTACTATTCAAGCCACACAAGTGAGGGGAAATAATGAGGATTAGTGACAACTTGAGGTGTGGTAAGAGGCTGGTAACGAACTCGATTTGTTTTCATTTTTGTACATATACACATCATTGTGGGCGTGCTTAGTCTGTTCATGTAGGGTGTATGTTGTTCATGGATGCTTAGTAGTTCTTTCTTTCATATGATTTGTTCCAGCTTGCTAATAGTTTGTAGCATGTCATATGAATGTTTGGTTGCATTACTCTATTCATAACTTGGTATGACACCGTGGTATCCTCCTTTGAGTGTTTCACTTGAATTGACTTGGCACATGCTCACACATGCATATGATTGAAATAATCAGTTAAGCCTCGATGAATTATTTTGCCTTGAGGGTCTTGAATCACTTTCATGCCATGATTAGTCCTGTTTTGTTGCAAGCATGATTATGACAGTTATTGCACTCTCGGTTGTCGCTCCCTTTCTATTGCTAGCCTTCACTTACACTAAGTATGTTTTACTCATGTTTCCAACTCCCTAAAACCAAAGATCGCCAAAAGTGTCAACCAAATCTACCTATCAGCATCATTTGCTGTTCTGTGCATATTAAGTATGCCATGTTTTCTTCCGAATAAAATGTTTGCTTGTTATGAGAAAGTTAGTTAGTAAAGCTCTCACGAACTTGATGACACACTTTATTTCCTGCACTTAATAAACCTGAACCATTGTGACTGTTCATGAAAGTTATATGCTTGCAAATTATAGGCTGGGGATTAGAAGAACCGTGCTATCACGGGGAACGCTTTCAACACCTGTAAATATATACCTAGTTGATATCATGCTCTTTTGTTTTCGGATGTCGTCGGTGTGAAATAAAAGGGGAACTTGTAAGTCCATGGAGTTATGAATGTGTGTTAGAGAAACGCCTAGGCCGCCGGTCTAATCCATGCCTAATCATGTTGGAAACCTGCAGCGTAAACATAATGAGTATCTATGAAGCATTCTTCTTATAAAAAAAGGAGATAGCTATTGAGAAAAGAAAAAAAAAGATATGAGAAAATAGGAAAGAGAGAGAAAAGCACCATTTTCCCATGGTAAATAAGAAGATTGCTGAGATACTCGTTGTATGCTTGCCTTGTTATTTTGATATGGGAATTCTTCCGTATCATCGGGCAAGGGGTACCTCGTTGGAGGTTCTCTATGATACGCACGTATTTACTATGACAAGAACTTACCGGTAACTAAAGTTGAGTAGCATGAGGAGCGACCCTCGTACTCAAGGGACATGAGATTTCTAGTTTATAGTCTGTCAAGCATGTAAATCAGATTGGACCTCACTTTTACCTTGACCATATTAAAGATGCGTATGATAGGGCAATGAGAGCTCGAACCTAATAAGTACCATACTTTCAGCATTTGAAAGTCTTTCAAACTATTCAAAACCTTTTTCATTTCCTTGTTGAGTCACCACCTATTCTTTGAGCACTTCCTTGTGAGCATACTTGTCATTCTTTGTGCTTGTCTCATTACTTGATTATTTGTGTTATGACTTTGATGCTTGTATCTTTGATATCTTTACTTCTAGTCTTCACTTGAACTTCAGAGGTGCCTTGGCATTCACAATCAAAGGCAAGCGAGATACCACTCTATCATACCTTGTTATGAGCATCGTAGTGTTGCTTATGTTTATGTTTCATGCTACTTATTATTTTTGAGTTGGAATCTCTTCATAGCTTGCAATGACTATTAAGTAAACTCAGTAGCATACTCCTTATTATGAATTGTCTAAGTAGTTGATCACATGCTGAGAATATATACATCATATGAAGCAAATGTGTTCGTGAAAGTTCTTTTATCACACTCAGTTTTCAACTGAATTGCTTGAGGACAAGCAATAAGCTAAGCTTACGGGGAGTTCATACGTCCAAAACCTATCTACTTTCCCGAACACTTTTGCTGTTGTTTTTCCTCTAAACTTGTGTGAATTGGATGCAACTAACACGGACTGACGCTATTTTCAGCAGAATTATCTTGGTGTCTAGTTTTTGAGCAGAAAATCAACTATCAGGAAAAATCCCGGAAAACATGCCAACATCCTATTTCACCAGAAGACTCCCGGAGCCAAAATATGAGACGGAGTGGGGCTAGGGCCCAGCCACACCACCTGGCCGCGCGGGCTAGGCCTGGTCGCGCCAGGGGGTGGTCTGGCCGCCCCAGAAACCCCCTCGGTCTCCCTCTTCACCTATAAGATGCCTTCTGACCTAAAAACTCAGGGGGGTTCGACGTTTTTCCAGAAAGAGTTCCGCTCCGCCACCACCACCAGATTCCACGAAACAGCACCAGAAACTCCGTTCTAGCACCCTGCCGAGATGAGGAATTAGAGGAGATCATCGCCATCATCATCACCATTGCTTCTCGATCGACCATCCATATTTCCCCCATCTATGAGTGAGTAATCCCCCGATGTAGGCTATGGGGATGGTAGGGATTGGATGAGATCGTTCATGTAATGGCATCGGATTGTTAGGGCATGGTGCCTAGTATCTACTATTAGTGCTTTTTGACTTTGTTGCGACTTGTTATGCTTAATGCTTGTCACTAGGGCCCGAGTGCCATGATTTCAGATCTGAACATGTTATTGATTCATTGTGATAATATTGTTTTTGGTCTTACCTGCAAGTTTTATACACACGTTATTGTCTAGAACCAATGGCCCCGGAGTGACAGCAATTGGGATAACCGGAGGAAATGACTTTGATGTGAGGATCACATGTGTTCATGGAGTGTTAATGCTTTGCTCCGGTGCTCTATTAAAAGGAGCACATTAATTGCCAGTAGTTCCCTTGAGTCCCCACTGCAAACAGGCTGGCAGGACAAAAGATGTTGTGCAAGTTCTCATTGCGAGCACGTATGACTATATATGGAACACATGCCTATGATTATCTAGTACTTGGATGCTTTATCTTATTTATCTGCAATTGCCCTATGTTCTGATTGCCATGTGAATTGTCTTGTGCATGCAACGCATGTCCATCCATCCCTATGCCTACCGCACTCGAATCCTACTGTTTGTTGCAATTGTTACTGCTGTCTTTACTTTCACTACTGCTATTACTTTGCTATTGCTACTACAAAACTGTTGCTACTGATAAACTGCTCTGAGCAAGATTGTTTTTAGGTGCAGCTGAATAGACAACTCAGTTGTTAAGGCTTATAAATATTCTTTGGCTCCCCTTGTGTCGAATCAATAAATTGGGTTTCACTTCCCTCGAAAATACCGCGATACACCCCCTATACTTGTGGGTCATCAATATACTCGTGCCGCCTCTTGCGAGGCTACCGGCTAAGTTTGAGCTCAGATACACTGGGATGCATGTCGTGCCGCTCTTGCATGCAACGCGTTGGCAAGGCAGATCGAGGAGCACCGCCGCCAGCTGCCAGAGCGGAAGAGGTCAAGTGTATGGTACTTGCGCACGAGCGCGTACTGGCCAAAGTTGTTCAAA
This sequence comes from Avena eriantha, assembly GCA_910589775.1. Lineage (NCBI taxonomy): Eukaryota > Viridiplantae > Streptophyta > Magnoliopsida > Poales > Poaceae > Avena > Avena eriantha. Next base: position 408,718,584 of record OU342743.1, on the reverse strand, counting down.
TAGGAGTGTATGGCGTTGCTTGAGCTGTGTGGAACCCACCGGCAGGAGATCCACTCAGATCTGCGAAACCCCAAAGGGAGGCAGCACTTCTAGGCAGTGCCTGGGCGTACGACGTCCACCGTTATCGAGGACGCGCGCCATGAAGAATTCATGAGGATGAGGAACACGGTCAGGAATGTCGGCATCGATTCTGACACGGAGGAGGCAGACGGCGACGCGCACAACATCGTCGATGATGGAGACAGTGGGAGTGTCATAGTCGATTAGGGCCACTTAAGCCTAAATTTAATCTATGTACGGTAGCTTAATTCCCTTTTTGGATTAGGGTCACTTCAGTCATTTTCGATTAGCGTAATAATCTATATATTGGCCATGTTTTAGGTGTATTTTCCTTTGAAACTAATCGAAAGTCGTTTGATCCTAAAAGTACGTGTGTCCCTAGCACATCGGATGGGACAATACACTGACTCTGCTCCCAGCACTTAATGGCACAACCATAATTTTGGAGTGCGCCAGAGGAGAAGAGGACGAGCGTGTTGTAATAATGTACTCCTTCCGTCCAGAAATAACTGACTTAGCTTTTTTTTAGATTCAAATGTATCTATACACCAAAACATATCTAGATACATACGGATCTAGACAAATTCAAGTAACTTATTTCTAGATGGAGGGAGTAAAAATATTTTTTGAGGAATAATTTCTGAGGGCATATATTGGCCATTTTTAGTCTTCTTTGTCTTTCAAACTAATCAAAAGTCATCTGATTCTGAAAAACAAAGTTCCCGCGTTCCTACCACATCTGATGAGACAATACGCTAGCTCTGCTACCAGCACTTGATGGAACAGCCATATTTTGGAGTGCGTTAGAGGAAATGGGAATCTAAGGGAGATGGGAACTAGTGGTTCCATCCATGCGTAGGTAAAAAATTAATGTAATAATATTTAAATAGTTGTAATATGGTCCACATGACCCCATCGCAGACACGTTGCATCCGCCAAATATAAATAAAGACGACACAACTAGTTCAGTTTCAATGATAATTCAAGAAACAACATTAGTGTGCTCTCTTCTATCTGCTCCTCGTATTAGTCTGCTAGCCCAAGTTGCATTAGACAACAGTTGATGAGGATGAAAAATGATCAAAATGGAAAAGCTTACCTTTCATATGGAGAATCGTACAAAGATGAAATTGGCAGGGATTTATTATTTATCCTGCAATTAGCCGAAAGATCCTCAAGAACATCCTCAATCACCCCTGCAACTTCTTCATCTTCTAATACACCTCCATTATTTTCCTTTTCCTTCCTGTTCCGCTTACCCTTTTGTTTCTTTTCACCCCCTATCCTCACCGGCACCTCCACTTCTTCATAAATTTGCTGCTTACTAACGTTTTCTTCCAAATGCTCATCACTATTTTCCTCCACCTGCTGTACTTCCTCAAGTTCTTCATCTTCTCGCTGCTCTTCCTTTGGTTCTGGCTGAGAAATCTCATTTTCTGCCACATGGGTGTGAATAGGGACAAGATCATGTGGAACTGGGTTTTTGCACAACCTCTTGATATGGCTGAATCCTCAACATCGTTTGCATTTCCTTTTCCTTGATCCTAGCCTTGAACCTTGATCAGTGGTGGCTTTGATCCATAGCTTATGAGGCCTCCTAGGTGGCCTCCTAAGAATTGGTGGTCGAAGTTTGAACCCTGGATTGACAATCCCAATCATTTTGATCAGCCATAGGTGGTATGTTTTCTACATAAGTTGTAGCAAACTTGTCCACGGAGAAATAGTTGTCAACATAATTCTCTATTTGATCTCCGCTACCTCTCATCCTTAAGATGAAGTACAGTGCATGGTGACATGGCAGACCCGTAATCTGCCACGTGCTGCATGAACAAGTCTTGTTTTCAATGTCTATAGTATACCTCTGTTCAGTTCCATGCTTGTATTCTGCATAAACCTCAGCCAATGTACTAGAACTTCTGACCATCCTCATATTTATCATTCTCATTACCCTGGTTCTTGCATTTAGTAGCATAACCACCTTTGGAGCTATTTTATGGCCTAAAATTTTTCTTGCACAAATTCTTTGCCTTAAATCTATCTTCACCATTATGCACTGTCTTACTGCATCCAACAAAATAACAATTACAAGTGTCTTCATGCTCGAAATCTATGCATTGAAACTCTCTGCCAAATTATGGCAAACAAAATCCACCTTGCTTAACTCACCAAACTTGCTTCTGGCCCATAGCTTGGTGTGATGTTCTTCAAGGTATTTTTTCACCTTTGGCACTATATACATGTTCTACATGTAAGTTGCATGCGTGCTTGGGGTGTATGTGTATGCTGATCTCCACAAGTCCTCTTCAAAGATCTTTCCTTTGAACTTCTTCGTGAAGTTAGTAGCAAGGTGTCGCATGCATTCCCTATTCTCAACCCTAGGAAACACACCATCAAAAGCATTCTCAGCCCCTTGCATGCACCAGTGTGTATCACCAAGCCTTCAGGGTGACCAATTACTGCCCGTAGTCTCTACATGAACCATGTCCAACTTTCATTTGATTCACCCTCAACAACAGCATAAGCTACAAGAAGAAGCCAATTATGCGCGTCCATAGCACAAGCATAAGCAACATGTCCCCTGAACTTCCTTGTTAAAGAAGTTGCGCCTAGTGCTAAATATGGCCGCAGCTATCTAGGAACCCCTTCTAGCATGCCTTCAGGAAGACAAAACATCTCCTGAAGAATTTCTTATATGCCTGCTTATACCTGACCCCCTTGAGACCTTTTGTCTTCCTTTCATAACCTCGTAATCGATGTCAAAAACACTACCAGGTGATGTTTTCTCTAACTCAGCTTTGAAACTATACAACATGTGAATACTGTCATTCCACTTGCCTTGAATGAAGTCTAGAGACATTTCCTTCCCATCAAAGACTCTGTGGTAAGGAATCAGAACATTAAACTTTTTTCTAATCTTTGCTCTTAGTTCAGCAGATCCAATGTTATGATCATGCCTCACCCAGTCAAGTACAGTAGCAGCAATCCACTTGGTAGTCAGGTCTGATTTTATCACTTAAAAAAGTATTAGGGCGGATGTGTTTCTTCATGTTTACCTTGATATGCATTTGATAAGAATCCAAATAAATCAGAGGTATTTATAAGCAGAATAAATATGAGAAAGACTGAAACTAAATGTAGCTATTGCAACCTGAAATGGGTGTCCACCCTGCATTGGAGATGCATGCAATCTCCATTCACACACATTACTTTCCCTAAAATGCACCCTAAATATCTTTGGGTCACTCTTTTCAATGATAAATTCAAACCTAACTCTAATTGCATATGTAGCAACTGTATATCTATAGTCCTCCATAGTCTCAAAAATAGGCCCCGTGTCAATTGTACGATTGTCCCTGTCAAAGTGTATCACTGGACTATCCTTGTCTTTGTCATCGTATATGCATCCCATTTCCACATCTTCACATTCCTCTTCCTCATTAGTCCCATAGTCAGACTCAAAGTTCGAATCAAGCAAATATTCCCTACTCTCCATTCTATCAGGGTCAGCAGCCACGTCTAGATATGCTTTCTCATCATCATTAACATCTTCGAGCACAAAATCATCTGCATCGCCACCCATTTCAGTGTCTTCATGCTTGCTTGACAAAGCATCATGATCAAGGACAAGTTGTACAGACCTCCTGCCGTTACCAACACATATCCTTGCCATCACCACGGGACTAGATACGCTAACTAGGGTATGCAGAAAATAAATTACAGTACTTACCATCAATGAGGACGTACGACACCTTGACCAGGCTTCAGACCTCCAAAGCTTTTCACCCCACTTCCTCTTCCCCTGTTTCGTTCTCCTCTATGCTCTCCAGACTTGAAGGAGATTCGAGCTCTCCAGCAGCGCAAGACCCATCCACGTGTTCTCCAGCCGCACAGGATCCATCTCCGAGCAGGATCTAGATTATCAGCGTTGTTGGGTGCCTAACCCAACTACTAGCATTGTTGGGTGCCTAACCCAACACCCGACTCTTGGTTTTTGTTTCCAGACACGCCTGTGTGGTGGACGGCGGCAAGGAGACAGGGCAGGGAGGGGAGGGGAGGGGATGGAAGTGAGGGGAAAGCGAAAGGATGATGACCCAAGGGGAGGACGAGAGTGATGCATGACTGAACGGAGTGGCGGCAGCAGGACCAGAGGAGCGGAGCTGGGAGTGACAAAACATGGAAAATTGCACAATAATGTGTTGGGGTGAGCACTAGTCCTCGAACATGGGATGTGCGCCATCGACGGTGGAGGAGGAAAGCCCACCAGTCAGAAAACACGCCACATCATCATCCCCTATTTCTGATGCCCTTTAAAAAAAGAAAACATGGCATGTCGTCATCCCTTGTTTCTGATGGTGTTGCTACAATTCGATGGTACATATGGCACATAAATAATATCATATAAACATAAGTGCATAGTCGTAGATAGTTTTAAAATGGAACCCAGTTTGTTTCATCACCGACCTGTCCTAGTACATTTCCTGACCAGGTGGATAGCCACGACCGATATTTTTAATAACTTCACACTCTTATGCTAAGAAGGAAAATAAAGATTGAGCCGTTAATGCAACACGTGTTGAACTATTACCCTCTCAGGAAATAGGAGATGGTTATTTTCATGCATGCCCAGAGTTCACACCTATTGTCAGTCTGTCACTCCCCTTCTTCGACAAACCACAGTTCCCCTTGCGCAGCTCCGCCATGACGCACGACCTAGGGTAACATGGCCCCGCCTAAGCAGCCCTGGCCGTGGCCATGGCCGCTGCCGAAACTAGGGTATTTGGCCCCTATAATGCAGGCCATGAAGCTATACTTTGAGGCTTGTCTCCCATTGCCATGCCAGGCGGATGATTTCGCTCAATGTGTTGCATCGGCTCCGGCTGCAGCGACGTTGTTGTCGTCGGCGGCGGCGGCGGTGAGAAGGGCCAAACAAGCGTTGTGCAGAAAGCGCGTGACGACATTATGGCGTGCTCTACGCAGGGGGAACAAGGTACGTGTCAAATTGTTCATGCGAGCATGCTGCCGAGGGTACACACCCTCGAACAGGGTAGTGCCAAGGTCTAGGAACTCTCGCGTCCATGCTTCGGCGCGAGCGACCTAACCGTAGTGGGGGAGGCTAGGAACACGCCGTCTGTGGCAAAGACGCTCCATCCAACACACCGTCAGAAGCTAGACTGCGGCATCGACCAACCATCTACACTCAGCCTGTTGGATTGTTCGACAGCTAGAGCCGATGGCGGGCAACAACTCAACACCAGAATTCAGGTTCCAATTCACACGAACCTACGATCCCTACTATGAGATGCCGAATTTCATGTTTGAAGAAATCGTTGCAGTGGTGCGAATGGTCCTACTGAACCGGGACTGGTGCAAGCAAAGCGGTCATGCATGAACGATGCAGATTTCTTATAGTTTGGCGGGAAGGCAAAAGATCAGTTGGAGTTAAATGATCACTGAACTTACGTCATCTCAAGGCAATTGGCCAACCAACTTTTATGGTGGAGATCTGCAGTTTCTTCAGTGAACATAGTTAAGTTCAGACTGAAGAATGACTTGTCTAGATGAAATGCTGACGCATTGTTCTATAAACTAGTAGGAAATTTAGCCCACTTTTGTGCAGATAGCAGACCCTTTTGTATGGAAGTACTACTGATGTAAACAAATACTATCAAGTATCTATTTCCTTCAATTACTACTCATGGTTAAATCCAGTTAACTGCCATTTTTTATCCCAGACAGATAAAATTCAGGCAACAGTTTATGTACTGATTTTGTATCTACTATCTGTGATGTAAACCATATTTTTTTGTCTTATGCTGTCCGAAAAATGGTCATGTAGTTCACCGTGTTACAAAACCATTAGACAGTGTTATAAGGATCATTATGTTATCTTCGTCTGAAACAAGAATCATTTATTGTCTTCCGGAACGCTCATCACTTGGCACAATAATCTAGCTACCTTGTACTTGAAGAGGAGATGAATTACATTTTCCTGGCATCCACAAAATTGACATTGCTCATTGCCAGTCCACCATCTTTTCATGAGGTTGTCCTTGGTTATTCACAGAAATTATAAAGCATGGTGTTCAATACAGATGCATTACACACGCATACTTCAAATTCATTACCCACACATACTACATCAATTCAAACTATTACATATTTTTAGTCCAGGCTAACTACCTGCTATGCTCTCCATACTACAAATTCATTAGCCACACATACTACATCAATTCAATAGAGCTCTATCTTCACTCGAGGGAAATCCGAACCACCAGCTTGTCCACGCCCAGTTCCCCCACCGAAACTGTGGGTGTTGTTGCAAAACAGTGGTGGTCCTATGCCATCGATCCTTCTAGGCCAACACTGCAGGCAACGATGATGCTTTATGGCCACCTTGGCAGGGTCCTAAATGCCATGTATCGATTCCAGAACCTCCTCTAGGTGGATGCTGACCGGTGCTTCCAACAAAGCTTTCGTCCTTCCCTGCTTGGAATCTCCACCTCGTATATCTTAGGAATAGCATCAGGATCTTTCAGCCGCGCCTTTACCTCAATGATCCATCTGTCGCTCGGTGGCATGATCTCCACCAGCTCGCCACCAAGGCTACTAACGACCTGCTTGAGGGCCTCTGGCTCACAAGCATCCAATGGGAGGCCGTTAAAGCTGAGTTTGGAGAACAAATGAAGCTGCCCCAAGCGATTGTCCCATCCACAGGCGCGATGACAACACATGAAGCTCATTTTCTCCTCGTAGCACTTGAAAGAACGGGAAGAATGTAGAATGCATTCGGTGTCTGAGCTTTGCTCGAACTGAATGAAAAAATCGAATGGCGGCGTGCATACCTCAATCTTGACCACATTTCATCTGATCCCGAAACGAGACCTGAAAGCCGACATCAAGTCTGCCAGCGACACGGTGGGACGGATGCCTAGCATGGTGGCCATGAGAGCGTGGTCATCAAACTATTGTGCTAGGGCTACCATGCTGGTGGTGCAGGACAGCATGCAACCGCCCAAGTCTGGTCGCCGGCCAGGATCGCCTGACAAGACGCGCTCCGCCATGCAAGAAGGACTAGCCAGAGGCGAGAGACTATTTCGGGGACGCGAAGCTTCGAAACGGCAGATGATGCGACGACGACGGCTGTGGGCTTTGATTAAGAATAGGACTATGGGATCCGGAGTGGCCCAAATCAATGCAGAAATCGCTAGAAAAACTATGGGATAGGACTATTGAGTTGAAAGAAGCCATAGTGAGCTCAATTACTGAGAGTGCTGAGATGAAGTTACTGGACTAGGGTGACACAAACAAGCTTCACCGTGACCTTAAGAGGGTGCAAGACAAGGTTAGCAAATTCGGGGAGGAGAGGGACGTGGCGCTGGCCCTGAAGGCTAAAGCAGAGCAAGATCCAACTAAAGCAAGGATTGAACTTCACCAGGCGAAAGTCCACCAGGCTAGAACTACGGCTACGGACAAGTTCATGAGGATGAATGCAGAGAAACAATTGAATATGTACAAGGAGGATGCTAAAAGAATGGCACAAACGATTCATACCTTGAGCTCATAGGAATATGTGCATCGGGCTAAGATTAGGAAGATCAAGGATATGTGTGATAACTAGTTCGATTTAGCTAGAGCACCATACTTTTTTAATTGTAATAGTATTTGTTGACCAAGTGGTCTGAACTAGTAGGAAGAGCCCAAGCCGAAGCATGTCTATGGCTTTTGAGCTGTGTCTAGGAGTCCTGGGAGAAAAAATTGGTCGTCCGTTCCTCTGTCTTAGCCCTTCATTTCTTCCTTTTGTCTGATGGTTATAATATGACTTTGGTGGTTTGTTTATACGTAATATACATGGTTCTTCCACATGCAAATGGAACAAACATAATTTATAAAGTGGAAGTATGTACAACCTGTTATTGCACTTAACATGACTATCTACATTCTCATTATAGCTCATCAAACCCATTACAATTATTGTACTCGCACTAAACACAACTGAATTGCAACTAGCCTAAACAACATCTAAACCTAGATCACACCACTATCGTCGGAGTCCACCTCGATTGGTGACCCTACTTTGCCCTTCCCAGTGACATCCAGACACGCCCATGGCTTGCCCTTCACCAATGTCGGAGAAAGTGCCCTGTGAAGGAACAATGGGTCCAACAAGCACTGAGTTTGAGAGGGGGATGAACATGCGTTTTGAGCTTCTCAGCGACGGTGGAGACGGCAGTGCACGAGTACAGTAGAGAGGGCGACACAACGTTTTTTACCTAGGTTCGAGACCCTCGTGAGGAGGTAAAGCCCCTAATCCTACTTGGTTGTATTGCTCGCGGTGCTTCGTGAGGGTACAATGTGGTATCAATGTCTAGGGTTACAGATCACTGGGATCGACCTGTTCTAAGGTAGGAGAGGGTCTCCTTATATAGGGGCGTTGGGCCTCTTCCCCCTAAATGTTGGGCGGGAAGGGTTTCCACAATGCCGCCCACCAGTGTCTTGGTCTATCAGAGTACTTTTTGTGGACTCGGCCTATGCCGCCTTGAAGATGCCCGTCCTCTTCATGTCTTCGGTCATTGATGACGTCCGCCCCAGGGGCGCGTCAGCCTCTAGCCTCTTTCCTCGAAATTGAGAGACATCGCCTTAGCTGTCGGGACCTTTACCAAAGGCACCTCTGATCACCCGGGACCCCTTGGACTGTCCCGGGTCAGTATCCGATGTTGTCGCCAAGGTTACTGTCTTCCACCAAGGCGCGCGCACGTGCCTTGCCTCTCTCGAGGGACCACCGCTCATTCCCCTCTAGAGGGCAATATCTCATGCACACTCCACCCTCTAGAGGGTTCCCCGAGAGACCTCACTGAGGATCTCTCGTAAGGGCACCTAGCCCTCATGAGACACCTAGATGATCCATTCAGAGACCAAGTCGACTAGGGACTCAGGGTACCCCTATTGCCATTGGTTCGACAGTAGCCTCTGGGCGCCCGGCTCGTGCTCTCAACTAAAGGAGCAAAGGGTCAGGCGACCCAATGGTCGGTTGGTGCCGCTAGGACGTGTGTCGCTCCTGCTTCCTAGGCGCCACCCTCACGGGGCCGCGCTCCTTGCCTCAGGAACTCAGGCCCACACCAGGAGAGAGGCCATCCTTATAAGTTCATGTCCCTTCCCACTGAGTTCTCTCGATTCCAACCACCGAGCCACCACTTCTCCCACTCCCTTTTGCTTGATTTCCGGCCTCGTCAACATGAGATGTCTCTCTAGAGAGCCCCCGCTGCCAAAACAAGGCCCCTTCCCGCTAAGCCTTCCAGGGTGGAGGACAAAGAGGAGGAGACCAGAGAGGTGATGATCCCTTCCACCATTCGCCTGGACTCAGGGATTGACAAGTTCCGCTCGCAGCTCGCCTCGAGTTAGAATGAGTGGGGGAGACCCGAGGTGGCCCATCGTGGGAGATCCAGTGAGTCTCGTCAGTTCAGTGCACCCTTTCTTCTACCACACCGTGCTCGAGGGGTTGGTTCCCATGTTCTCTCCTTTATTTATGGCGGTCCTAGAGCACTACCAGATATCCACCTTGGAGCTCCACTCCAACTCCATCACCACCCTGTCCATATTCGCCTGCTCGTGTGAGCTTTTGTTTAGGGTGAATCCCTCTGTGGCACTGCTGCGCCGTATGTACGCCCTTCCTCTCAACTCCACCTCCCGTAGCGCTGGTTGCGTCTCCTTTGTGAAGGAGGGGACCTTCGGGTTCCCAATGGGATGGACGAAACAGGTGGAGGACTTCAGGAATCGTTGGATCTTCATGGATGTCCTAGAGGACGATCCACGGTTTCATCTCCCTTCCACCTTGGCTGAAAAGATTAGCAGCTGATGGTCCGCGACGGAATTGGAAGAGGACAAAGTCGACGACCTGGACACACGCATTGATCAGCTCAAAGCCTCCGGCCTGACTAGGGCCCCTGGTAGTCATGGAGTTCCTCCGACGCTGCATAGCTCCGCTACATAAGTATCACAAGGATCTGTGGACCTCAAAGAGGAAGTTAGTGTGTCCCTGGGGATGGCATTACTGAGGACTCCACTGTGGGGAAGTTCCTCTACGAGCTCCTCCACACCTCCACCGCGTTGGAGCTCCCTGCGAGAGTCTTGCCCCTTTGCCTCGACCCCCAGAAGGCCGAGATCTAGGCATCCCTCCCCCAGTTCGACGAATGGGGGTTTCTCCCTGCTGGCCACGTGGGGAAATGAGAGAATCACTGGGCCCGGCTTCCATCTCGTGTGACGAGGGGGTTCGTCGTGCCACATCCGGGGAAGCCACGGAGACTAGAAGTAGGGCCAGCAAGACCGACCCTCAAGAGGCGTCCTATCGGAAACGCGTCAGGTTGCCCGCTCCCGACGGCCTCACGAGGCTGGTGCGCCGGTGCGAGTGGGGGAAGGACATCGGGGCTCGCCGTCCTGCTTGTGGAAAAACGGGGGAACTGGGGCTCCCTACTCTCGTCAGCTGGCACCTCGAGGTAAGGCTCAGTCGTTCCCCATTCTTCTTGATCATGGGACTTTACGACTGAGCTATTTCGTGCTTTGCAGTAGTGATCCTCTCCAGAAACGACAGGTGAAGCAAACCTCCTCCAGGAAAGCTCGCTCGGTGGTTCGCCCTAGAAACCTCGCGGTTCAACCTGCCAACGCGCCCATCCTGCTGGCGGCCCTTGAGGAGGGGGAGGTTGTCACATCAGCGTGTGCACACCCTTCCCCCGTCCTTCCGCGTTCTCCCACAGTGGAAGGCGATGCGTCGGGTGGATATCCTAGGCGAAACAACCCCCTGACCACTGCCCCGCCTATAGCAGAGGGCGTGCAGGGAGTCTCCCCCGTGGCTAATGCTACCCCTCCTCTAGGGTCCCCGAGGGCAGGCGCGCCCTATGCTAGGGTGAAGCCTTGACCTCGGGCCATGCTGACCGGGAAGACCTCCAAGCAGAGGACTTAGGCGAAGGCAGAGCTCATGGGTCAGCCCTGGCGGCCGCTGCTTCCTCTAAGGGAGTCGACCCTGACTCTGGCTCTAGCCCAGGACCCCTCCAAGGCCGGGGCGGCCTTCGAAGCCGGTCACGCTGAGTCCCAATCATTAGTTCTGGCCATGCCAGAGCTTCTAGGCTTCAGCCAGGTCGGGCGCCTGGGGAGACTCATTTCCAGCATTCATGGGGAAGTGTACCGGTTTTTGGCAGACGCCACGAGGGAGGACCTTCAGCTGGTGCTGGACCGGGAGCGGCTCAGCGAGGCTGAGAGGATGATGGTGGCGGAGTAGGAGAAGGTTCGCCTCTCTATGGAGGCCACACTTCTGGGCGCCTCGGTGTAGGTGACAAAGATTATCGCCAACACAGAGGCGTGTGCTTCTTCCCAAGATCAGATTTATCTTCTTGCGAGGAGGTTGTTTCCTCCTGGGAGGCGGCCATGGACAAACATCAGCAGGGGCTCGATGTTCAGCCCTGCAAAGCTAGCGCTAAGCTGGATGAGGTCCAAGGCTCCTTGACCAAGGAGCAAGAGGAGAGATCCCAGCTACGGCAGGCCTAAAGGCCGTGGGGAAGCGTCGGGACAACTCGCTCCACGAGGTGGAGGACCTCAAGGGTGAGGTCGTGGCCTTGAAGAAAGATATTGCTGCCGCCGCCAGGGCTCGTGAGGAGAATGAGCAGCTTGCTCGCGAGGCGCTGGAGATCCAAAAGGATTCTTTTCCACCCTCGTGAAGAAGAGCACATAAATTCTCCCCGCCCTTGGCGTCAAGAGCTTCCTGGGTGTCGTGGGGAGGGCACGCTTCACTAACCTCTTGCAGTTGGCCCCTGATGTAGACTATGCCCAGGCCATGCGATTAGTAGCCGTTGTAACTGCGCTAGAACCTAGGGTCTCTGAACTCGTGAATCTGCAGATCAGGGAGTTTCCACGCTAGGTGGACGAGGGGACATACAATGGGTCTGATGGCACCGAAGGTTCTACTACCCTAGGAGTCGGTCTAGGTGACCCGGGCACTAGAACCGCAGTCGGGGATGCTTGACATTCGCCTATGTAATGCCCGTGGGGCACCCTAGAACTTGTCTTTCCCAACCAGGACTGTAAGAGTACTTCCCTTCTTCGATCGTCCTTGTTCTTGCCATCTTGCTCCTTGGCCCCTCGGGAAGGTGACCTTGCACTAGCCTGTCAACCCCTCGAGGAGGTGGTCTTAGGCTCCCGCATTGTTTGGGCCGCTTGAGGTGGGCTTCCTCGTGGGCTTCCCCACTTACCTCCCGATGAGAGGAATGTGAGGCTTGTAGGCCCGTCGTGGAGGTTGCATGTAGGCTTTGTATGTTCGGTTCCGTCCCGTAGGCCCCTCGAGGAGGGTGCCATATGACACATACTTTCCTTTTATAGTTCCTTAGGAAGAAAAACCTAGGTTCCGCATGGTGAATGCTTTCCCTACGCATGCAGTGTGAGGATTATCGAGCACGAAGAACTGTGGGTGAGGTGACTTGTCATCAGAGCTAGTTCGTAAGTTCAGATCTCGACACTTTAGGTACCAATTTCGATCGGGAGTGGCGACGGCGGCATGCACCGTGCCTCACGTGACTCACGCAAGGGAAAAACACCACATGAAAATAAGAAGCAATGAAAGCAACATCAAGGAACACCAGAAAACTAGCAATTGTTCTTGAGTTTTCACATGATGGATGAGAGAAAGGCTCGTTACCACCACTGGCATTGGTGGAGCTCAAGGGTGGAACTTGCGGAGGTGCTGGATGTTCCACACGTTATGGATCGGAACTCCCTCTTCCATCTCCAACCGTACCACCCCGGGCCTCGAGACATGAGTGACCCTAAAAGGGTCATCCCACATAGGGGAGAGCTTGTGGAGTCCTTCGCGAGAGAGAACCCATCGAAGGAAGAGGTATCCCACCTCCAGGGTGCGGGTTCGCACGTTGTAGCAGTGGTAGCGGCGTAGCGCCTGGCGGCCCGAACATTGACCTTGTGGTGGGCCTCCTCCGTGAGGACGAGGTACTCTTGTCGGATAGGGATGGGCATATTAACCGAGGACAGAAATAACCTGGACCGAACCCGAATATACCGAAACCAAAAATTCTGGTCATTAATTCGGTCAGCATTTCTAAGTAATCAAAATTGGGTAGGGAATTTCAGTCATTTGCCTCGGTTGATCGATAAACCGACAAAACTGAACAGATGTTCACCTGGTCGAAAGTCTAAGTAATCTAGACCAAAAGCCCATAGCTCAACACCTCTTATTCACGTGATTACCTTCCTTTTCTAGTAGGCAGCCCCGTATAGCCCAGTACTTCTAGTCCTGCACGTTTCTGCCTCCCGACTCCCTATTCCCCACCATAGCCGATGCGTCGTCTCTCCTTTTATTACCACAGCGAGCGGCGGCGGCAATGAGCCGACGGTCCTCTCCACCCAAGACGGTCCTCTCCACTCAAGCGACGGTCCTCTCCACCCAAAGGGCAAAGGTGGCTATGGACTGCATCTAGATCTTGCGGCTTCCCTTATGCTTCATCCTGATGGCATCTTTTCTTTATGTGATTTGGAGATTCTCGACAATACAAGATGCCAATGACTTCACGTGATGGTTTTGTATGTAGAATCTGGTTTTTAATCATAGGATCTTACTTCTTGTGTGGTGCTTCATGTTTGCTTCCGAATCAATTTCAGATGTGTGTGTTTTTACTTCATTTTCTCTATTCTATCGGTCACTTCGGTGTTGACCGAGGACCGAACCGAACTGTCGATCACCTGATTGCTCGGTTAACAATATTTGTGATGAGCAATCGGTGATTACTTTTCTGTAACCGAATATCTTGGTAACCCGAAGACCCGAACCGATTGGTTCGGTCTAACCGAACGCCCAATCATATTGTCGGAGCTCCTCTTGCACCACCTCATTGAAAGCCAAGACCTGCGGGGACCAGTGCTTCAGCTCTATAGGGATAACAACTTCAGCTCCATAGACGAGGAAGGATGGGGTCTCACTAGTTAGCTTGGTCGTGGTGGTGCGGATGGACCAAAACATGCCCGGGAGCACCTCGATCTAGCCCTGGCCGCAATCCTTAAGCTTGCAGCAGAAGCTCCTTGTCATAAGGCCCCCTCAGCAGCCCTACGTTAGCCTGTTCAGCTGGCATGTTGCTGCCGCGGGTGTGTAACGGAGGCATAGAATATCTTGGTCCCGATGTCCCTGCAATAGGACTTTTGAATTTCACACTCGTGAACTGGCTGTCCTTATCGGTGATGATGCGGTTAGCCACACCGAAACGTAACACTATGAACTTGACAGCTGACCTTGTCGGGATTGTTCTGGCGGGCTCCACCTCAGCCTACTTGGGAAATTTATCGATGGAGACGTAGAGGTCCTGGTATCCCTTGGGCGCTCTACGAAAAGGCCCCAGGATATCCAACCCCTAGACCACGAACGGCCATGAGAGTGGGATGGTCTATAGGTGTCGAGCGGGCTGATGGATGTGCTTCGCGTGGTATTGGCAAGCTTCGCAAGACTTGACCAACTCTATGGCGTCGTCGAGCGGCATGAGCCAATAGAAGTTGTTGCGAAAAGCCTTCCCCGCAAGGGTGCGTGCCGAGGCATGGAGGCCATATTCCCTAGCATGAATGCCAACCAGCAGTTCGCGGCCCTCCTTTGTCGGGATGCATCGCGGGGCGACACCATTAGGTCTACGACAGTAGAGCTCCCTGTCCACCATGTAGTATCTCTTGGCACAACCGATGAGACACTCAGCCATGTCTTCATTGTCTGGTAGGGTGTCGTCCTTCAGATAAGCCTTGAGCTTGGTGATCTAGTATGTCCCCTTAGTGGCAAGCGGCAAGATGAGGCGGTCTCCTGAGGGTAGTCCACAATCCGTGGGGCCTGTTGAGGGCGGTGGGGGTAGGCCCTCCAGAGGGCTGTCCTGGCCCTTATTCGGTGTCGAGGCCAATGGCTCAAAAAGACTTTCCTCAAAGACCCCCGTCCGCTATGACTCTTGGCGAGACATGCGCTTGGTGATCTCGTCGGCCTCCTGGTTTTCTCCCCGTGGGACGTGGACCAGGTCCATGCCTAGGAAGTGCTTTTCCAGTCTTTGCACCTCCTTCAGGTAGGCCGCCATGTGCTCGTCCATGGGCTTATATCTTTTATTGTGACCCGCTTGATGTCGAGGGAAATGGAATCCTTAAGGCCTGCGATTAGGCCCTCATACTCGCGATGTTGTTGGAGTGCTTGGCCTCGTCCCTGAATCTCAGTTGTACGACGTGGTAGAGCTTATTGCCGGTTGGGAACGTGAGTACCGCTGCTGCCCCAGATCCATCACCATCGAATGCTCCGTCAAACTTTATGACACACCGCCTTGGGGCTAGCTTCCTAGGTAACTAGGACATTTCCTCCCTAACTTTTCTCCCACCAAGGTCCGTCCATTCTATGACGAACTCCTCGAGGGCCCTCCCCGGATGGTGGGAGTGGTACCGAACGTTAGCTTAAAATCCTGTACGTAGAGGAACTTCTGCTGCATCGAGTACCGCTCTCGGGCGTCTCGAAGCATCATGGTGACGAAGTAGACCGATCACTATACAAGCTCCATGGTCTTCACCGGGGCTTCAAGCGCATCCTTAGTGTGGGTCTCCTTTCCCCCCGAGCCCCGGCTTGATGCCGCCCTCTTCAGGAGCTTCATCCCCCAAGCCCTCATGAGGCTTCGAGGGTCAGGCCCTCTTCATAACTGCTTCGCACTCAGCCACGAGCATGGCACTTGCTATCTTTGGGGTCACCGCCAGATATAACAATAGGGGCTCATGTTCCCTTGGCGCTACCATGACCGGGGGGGGGGTGGTGAGGTACCTCTTGAGGACTTCGAAGTCCTCAGCCACCTCAGAGGTCCACTGGAAGTTACCAGGTCGCTTCATGATCTTGAAGAAGGGCAAGGACTTTTCGCCCATCTTGGAAATGAACCTTCCGAGAGCTTCTATGCATCCCGCCAAGCTGCATGTCCTTGAGCCGCTTGGTAGGCAGCATATCCTCAATGTCCTGCACCTTGTCTGGGTTTGCCTTGATGCCTCGGTGTGACACCAAGAAATCAAGGAACTCACCCGATGGGACCCTAAACACACACTTGGCAGGGTTGATCTTGATGTTCACCCTGCACAAGTTGTTGAAGGTCTCCGCTAGGTCCACTACCAGCATGTCCTTCTCGCGAGTTTTGACAGCGATGTCCTCGATATAGGCCTCTGCGTTTTTGCCCATCTGCGTTCCCAAGGCGATGCGTGTCAGCCTCTAAAATGTGGACTCAGCGTTCTTGAGGCCGAATGGCATGTAGGTGTAACAGTACAATCTGTAGGGGGACGG
The DNA here is from genome assembly GCA_910589775.1 of Avena eriantha. Lineage (NCBI taxonomy): Eukaryota > Viridiplantae > Streptophyta > Magnoliopsida > Poales > Poaceae > Avena > Avena eriantha. Next base: position 408,702,206 of record OU342743.1, on the reverse strand, counting down.
AAGTTGTCTTCTCCTCGTCCTCCTGGGCAATCTTGATCTAGTGATACCCGAGAAGGCATCTAGGAACCACAGCAGGTCACAGCCCGCCGCCGAGTCCACTATCTGGTCGATCCGAGAAAGCGGGAACATGTCCTTACGACACGCCATGTTGAGATCGATGCAGTCAATGCAGAGCTACCCTCCTCTGGTGGTCTTTGGAACTACGATCGGGTTAGGTGACCAATCCGCATGGAGCACCTCTCGGACGAGATGTGCCTTGACTAGCTTCTCCATCTCAGCGATGATGAACTGCTATTTCTCGACGGAATTCTGCCTCACTTTCCGTTTCACCGGGCGCATCGAGGGATATACTACCAGGTGGTGCTCGATCACCTCTCAAGCCACCTCGGTCATTTCCATCGGGGTCCAGGTGAACATGTCCACGTTCGCGCATAGGAAAGTGATGACTTCATGCTCCTCCTCCGACGTGAGGTGTGCCCTGATGGTGATGGTAGCCCCCGGGGTGGTGGGGTCGAGTGGGACCTTTTTGTTTGCCGCGCTCTCTTGAGAGAACAATGGCTTCTTCTTCCCAGCCATTCTAGGGGAGCATGTTACCTCCTACTCTAGAAGGGCCGTTGGCTCGCCCACGACAGCCCCGACTGCGTCTCTGGATGGGACTGGCTTCTTGCACTCTGGGAGTTTAGTGTCATCCGACCCTGCTTCCTCCTATGGGAAGGCGGCCACCGCCTCCTTGTAGGCATGTTCGAGGGATCGCCAAGCCCTCCTCATCAGAACGAATCATGATAAGTCCTCTAGTGCTTCCTGGTATCTTGATCATGTTATAGGCATTGTGGGTGACGACCATGAACTTTGGTAGAGCCGGGTACTTTTCGCTTGTTCTTAACATGACAGGGAACCTTATCTATCTGAGGGGCACGACCTCGCCTTCTGTCACTCCCGAGAACGGCAGGGTCGGTGACAGACGAGTCATGGGCACCTGCATCCCTAGGAACGCCTCCTCCGATAGCATGTTCAACCCAGCCCTACCGTCAACGAGGGTTTTCGCCACAGCGACGTCGTTAATGGTGGGGGAGCATACCGTGGGTATGGAGCCCACCGAGCCAGTGGACTCAGGGTGGTCATCGACGCCAAAAAGACCGGCTGCTAAGACCACTTGAGCCAGGTGGCGGTAGTGCTTAGCCTTGCCATAGCTAACTCACGTGAGAGCTTCTTGAAGTGCCTCCTTGAGGCGAGAGCCTGGGACCCGCCCAAGATGCACGTGACGTCACATGCGTGCCCTGGTGCGGTGCGCTGTGGCAGCTTGGTGGTCCCAGTGCTAGCCCCTAGGCCTGGCCGTTATTCGGGAGGCGGGCATGCCACGACGTGCGCTCAGAGGAGGTAGGGACTTGGCGGAGCAACCTATGCGCCTCGCGTGGCACGTTCTTGTGTGTCGTGGCACCCGGGGCGGCCTGTTGTTGGGGCCCCGTGTAGGATCTTGGGGCCATGCCGCTGGGGTCGATGAGACCTATGAAACGCGCCTCAGCCCCTACCTGGCATGCCAAATGTCAGAGCAAGTGCCCCATGAAGGAACAAGGGGTCCAACAGGCCCTAGGCTCAAGAGGGGTCTAAACACACGTTTCGAGCTTCTCAGTGATGGTGGATACGACGACGCACCAGTATGACAGAGAAGGTAACACAAGGTTTTTTTACCTAGGTTCGGGACCCTCATGAGGAGGTAAAGCCCCTACTCATGCTTGGTTGTATTGTTCGCGGTGCTTCGCGGGGGTACAATTGTGTATCAATGTCTAGGTTTACATATCGCGGGGATCGAACTGTTCTAAGGTAGGAGAGGGTCTCCTTATAGAGGGGCGATGGGCCTCTTCCCCCCAATGTTTGGCGGGAAGGGTTTCCACAATGGCGCTCACCGGCGTCCTAGTCTATCAGAGTGCTTTTTGTGGAGTCAACCTACGCCGCCTTGAAGATGGTCGTCCTTCTCGTGTCTTTGGTCATCGATGACGTCCATCCCAAGGGTGCGTCAGCCTCTAGCCTCTTGCCCCGAAATGGAGAGACATCATGTTAGCTATTGGGACCTTTACCAAAGGCACCTTTGACCACCCGGGACCCCTTGCACTGTCCCGAGTCGGTATCCAATGTTGCTAGAAAGGTTGTCATCTTTCACTGAGCTCAAGATCAATCTCTAGGATGGCATCCTCCCGGACAGTGCGGACATGGCATAAAGTCTAGTCCGTCGGGCGAAGAAGTATTGCATCATGGATGGGGACCTCTACTGCCGTCACCCCAATGGTGTTGCCCTCCGATGCATCTCTGATGACAAGGGGCGCGAGCTACTGACCGACATCCACACCAGGGAATGTGGCCACCACACCTCGACACGTACTCTTGCAGGGAAGGCCTTTTGCAGCGGCTTATAGTGGCCAACTGCGCTCGATGACGCAGCGGAGCTGGTGAAGTCGTGCAAAGCCTGCCAGTTCCATGCCAAGCAAATACACTAGCCGACTCGGCAACTACAAACCATTCCGCTCTCATGGACCTTCATGGTATGGGGGCTTGACATCTTGGGGCCCTTCCCGCGGGCGCCTAGGGGCTGCCGATACCTCTATGTCGCCATTGACAAATTCACCAAGTGGTCCGATGTGGAACCGGTCAGAACAATCCGGTGCGGTCAGCAGGAAAGTTCATCCAAGGCCTGGTATGCCGCTTTGATGTACCCAACCGCATCATCACCGATAACGGCAACCAATTCACCAGTGGACTGTTCCGGTCCTACTACGAGGATATTGGCACCAAGATCTGCTGCGCATTAGTCGCCCACCCCCACAGTAACGGACAAGCGGAACGAGCAAACATGGAGATCCTAAAAGGGCTCAAGACTAAGGGTTTCCACCGCAAGCTCAAAGAGTTCGGGCAAGGGTGCCTGGACGCCCTCCCAGGGGTGTCGTGGTCCATCCAAACCACCACAACCAAACCAATGGGTGAGACCCCTTTCTTCCTCGTTTACAATGCTGAGGCTGTCATCCCTACAAAGCTCAAGCATGGCTCCCCCGGGTGCTCGCCTTCAACGAGACAATACAAGAGGAGCTGCGTTGCGACGACCTCACCCTCATCGAGGAAGCCCGCCACAAGGTCAATGTACGGGCAGCCAGGTACCAGCAGGCACTATGCCGGTACCACTACTGTAACATATGAGCGCGCACCTTGGAGGTAGGGGATCTTGTCCTTTGCCGCCTCCTCTCCCGCGAGGGTCTCCATAAGCTCTCTCCAATGTGGGAAGGCCGTTTCCGGGTCACGCACGCCGTGAGGCCAGGCGCAGCACGACTGGAAATGGAGGAAGGCGTCCCGATCCCCAACGCCTAGAACATCTAGCACCTTGGCAAGTTCTACCTGTGAGTTCCGTTCACGACGGCAGCAGTAAAGAATAACTCTCTCCTAGGGTGGTGTGAAAATTTAGGAACGATGGCTCGTTTTTTAGTTTTTCCCGATGACTTCCTCGTTTGAATCTTTGTTTATTTTGTGGTGTTTCTCCCATTTTCACACCGTGTGAGAGGGGCTGGACCGCCGTCGCCACCCTCGGTCAGTGCTAGGGCCTAAAGTGTCGAGCTCTGAACTTGCGGACTGGCTTGAGCGATAAGTCACTTCACCCATGGTTCCTGGTGCTTTATAATCCTCATGCATCACACAAAGGGAAAGCATACACCGTGCGGAACCTATGGTTACCTATCCGAGGGACTATACAGGGAAAGTATGCCCCCTACGGTCACCTCCTGGAGGGACTTACGGGGCGGAACCGAACATACATAGCCTACGACCTCCTCCTTGAGGGACCTATGTGACAGGTACAAGCCTTGCGACCTCCCCAGTAGGGGACAAGTGGGGCGACCCTTGAGACTGCCCCTCAACCAGCATGCAGAACCTATGGTTACCTCTCCGAGGGACTATATAGGGAGAGTACATGCCCTATGGTCACCTCCTCGAGGGACTTACGGGGCAGAACCGAACGTATAGAGCTTGCAGCCTCCTCCTTGAGGGACCTAAGGGACAGGTACAAGCCCCACGACCTCCCCTGTAGGGGACAAGCGGGGCGACCCTTGAGACAATCCCTCAAAGGTCATGCGGAACCTACCCTAACCTCTACAAGGGACTGCATGAGTAAAGTACGCGTCTTACAGTCTCCTCGTAGGGGGACTTACGGGATGAAATCCAACGTGTATAGCCCGCGACAGCCTTCTCTAGGGGCCTATGGGAGAGACACAAGCCTCGAGATCCTCTCATGAGCGGGAAGCGAGGCGCCATGAAAGAAAATGTTCCTCCAGTTGTAGTATCAAGAATAGACTTAGACACAGGATTAAGAGCATTATAAAATAAATGGAGAATTAGCCAATCTTCCATCCCATGACTGGGACAGTTTCTCATGCATTCTTTCATCCTCTCCCATGTAAGCCCTAGTGGCTCACGCTCTTTCTGTCTAAAACCAGTAATATTAGATCTTAGTTGCATAGTCTTTGTGTTATGGGGTAGCCCCGTGGGTGGCCCGATCTTCACGGATCTCATGGTCAAATCGATGGGAAAGCAAGGGAAAGGGAGAAGGTAGCGGAAGCGGACGCACACCTCATGAAGAACACGATGAACACACGCAAATCTCACACGATACAAGGCTGATTGATCCCGCCGGTGGCCACCGGTTCGATAGAATCCTTGCAACGAAAGATCGGTCAACGTGCTCCCTCGATCCCACGTGGAGAGGGAAGAACACCTTGGAGAGGGTCTTGACGTCTTGGCAAAGGGACACCGATGCCAATGGCCTTGTACAATGAGGGAGGAATGATGCAAACTCCAACGAGGTGGTGACGATAGTAGATCCCCTTTTGGTAGAAGGGATGAGGAAAAACTAAAGATTCCACAAAGGGGGTTGTCTTTAGTCTATCATCTATGCCTAGGGTTACATGAGGGGGTGGGGGCACTATATATAGGCCAGCCACTAGTTCAAGGGTACTTTAGGAATAAAAGGGGAAAGTCTGGGCAGACTAAGGGGTACATGGGCCAAAGGCCCAGCTGGCGGCGTGCAGGCCCATACGCTCAGGCCGAAGACTCTAGTGTGGTGGTCTGGAGACTCTGGTGTGGACCGGAGATTCCGGTCAGTCTCCGTAGGGGCCTTCTAGCTGTCCTCTAGCTCAATCTAGGGGTCTGTCTGGAGATGGGCTGGAGACTCCGGGGTATGCAGGCCGGACACTCCGGTGTTTTCAGGCTGGAGACTCCGGTGTACGCAGGCCGGAGACTCTAGTGCTCCAGCTGCTGCTTCTTCCGTTTTCTCTTCCAAGCCTCCGTCTTGTCGGGCTTGGTGCTCCAGGCTTCCTTCCATGCCTCGGTACTTGTTGGTGTGAACCTATCATGGATATGGGATGGAGTATGAAGTAGTATACGATTCAAGAGGGTAGGAAGTAGGTTCGCATAGAGGAAAGGATTCACCTTTGGAGTCCATGATGACTTGGCATAAGTTGGAGACCATGATGTGGTAACGACCAAAGGTCGGGCTACATCATCTACCCCCCTTCAAAAAGAGTCGTCCTTGACTCTCCACGCTCATCACAAAGTAGAAGATGTCGAGAGACCTTCTTGATCCTGGGGTTCACCATATAATCGTCCTTGGGAAGATTGAATTGACAACACTTCAATGTTCTTTCACCTTCTATGAAGCCTACAAAGCTCACCACAAAAGCGAAGCAACAGTCAAAGCGTAGCCAATTCATGAAGATTATAGCATGAGTCGTCAAGTAGAAGGAAGTCACCTTAGGGTAGAGATGGCTCATTGAAAGGCAACCATAGGTAACTCTCTTCGATTCGTCTGGTCAACTCTTTGTCCATAGAGGTTGACGCGTATGCAATTGTACCTTCACACAACAAAAACCAAGCAACATATGTTTGTGTGTGATAGAGGAACATGCCATTTCTGGCATGTCCATTCTTGTTTACAACACTATTACCACAACTCAAGTATCGCAAACCTAATGCATATTCAAGGTCAAAGTGCATGGAAGTTAATTAAACATCATCCAAATGTGGGAACTCGAAAACTCCATATAATGTCTTAGTGTGGCACTCGAAGCAATGGACTAAAATATTGGTCAACATCTTTGATGCAAGTATAGGAGAATTCGGCAAAAACACACGAGGAAAGATATCAAAAACAACATCACTATGTGTGGAAGCCAACCATTGGAAAGAACAAGTGTTCAATATGTTGGATGCCATACACATATTATCAAAAGCCAAAATCATGGGGTTATGAGTATCGCAAGCGGAAGCAAAAACAACATGTTTGCAAACAAACCATATGAAAGAGCAAGTGGTCCTTATGTTTGTTGCAACAACTATACGAGAGACTTGGAAGCTCTCATGACAATACATGCTCATAATGGCAATATGGTTGCACACAAAACATTGGAAAGAGAAATTGTTCAACATTTTTGTTGCAACACACAAAGCATCAATATCCAATAGCAACGAAACATGATGTCACAAGGTGAAATAATACCATTAACATGCTTGCAATCTAACCATAGGAAAGGGCAATTTGTCAACATGAAATATGCAAAGCATGCAAAAGGTATCAGAGCTGGGTTCAATCTTGAACTCACTTGGGGGATGCTCTCTAGAGCTCTTTTTGTCAACTCGTGCTCAACCGAGGTTGACATTCTTATGTTGGTACCTACATATATCGAACACAAAAGGAAGAACGTGTGTGCATGGTACAGAAATACATCATCCATCATGACGTATCTCTTCTTGTGCACATCACCATTAGTGTCAATCAAGTGTAAAATAGGTGCATGGTGAGTATGCAAGCGGGGAACATGCTTATCATGGCATTTACCAAAATCTCCAAAATTTGAGAAAGCTATGGGGGCCATCTCAATAGAAAACATATTATCATTATTGTTGCAAGCAAAACAAGTGAAAGAGAAATTATTCAACTTATTGCAAGCAACATGAGAAATTGTAAAACACTCATGACAAAGCATGGTTCGAGGGGTACCATTGGTAACATCATTGCAAGCAAAACATAGGAAAGAGCAATTGTTCAATAAGGTGCAAGCAATGATGTCATCAACATAACGTTTATAGCATATCATGTCTATGGAAACATCATCACAATCAAATAATTTCACATGCTCAACATTATGTGAAGGCAAAGTATCACATGGAAAGATCAATGAAGCATATGTGATATCACAAACATCATCCATAGAATGCCAATCATCACAAGTCATCATGTCCACTAGTGGGATCATGGCATCATCAACACCCTTATTTTTACCTTGTTCATACCTCTCATATGAAGTGGGTGTTGTGGTAGCATTGGCCTCCATGTGGGCGACTTCTTCATCATGCATGGGGATGGCATCGTCTTCATCCACCATGTACATCTTCTTGGTTGGAGGCATCATCATCTCCAAGCTTGGCGCTTCTTGATCCATGGAACCTAGCACAACCTGAGAAAACACACTAGAGGTAGAGGGTAAGTCGTTAGAAATCAAAGTGGTCTCACATGACCTATCAACTACCACTCTCAACTCACTCGGTGTATCACTCATGCCCTCCAAGTGGAAGCACTCAATCTCACGTATGGTGGAGTCGCTCATCTCACTCTTGCTTTCACTCAAGTGGGCTAAGTGGCTCTCATACTCACCTGGGATTGGTACCACATCATCACTCAAGCATGTAGGGATAGGCTCGGTTCTCTCAACTCCATGCGCCTCCTTTAGTAATGCGGATGTCCCATGCTCACCATTCTTGACCTTGTCGTCGCCATCTTGCACATTGGCTTGTGTAGTCCTCTTGACGTACTCGTCCAACTTGGCGAAGTAGAGGTCTTCGTCTTCATCATCCATGAAGTTGCATGCGTCATCTAGGATGTCAAGTCTTGGCGTTGAAGCTTGATGGCGTGGAGGGGATCTTTCTCTTGTTGCCATTTTGGTGGTGGCATGAGTAGTTGAAGGTGCCTTATGATGGTGTTGACGGAGGTCATTGGCGTGCCTTGACAAAGGTTGATGTAGATGGCGCACTTGGTCATCCACATGACGCTCGCGACGATGCTTCTTGTCCTTGGCACTCTTCTTGGTGAGGCGTTGTAATGAGCGCAAAGCATCATTAGTCTTGGCCATCATGCTCATGGTTTTGGCAAAGTCGTTGTCCATGTCACGCTTGAAGTTGTCCATTGGATGGTGGACCTTGGGCTCTCGAGGTGGAGGCTCCATCTTGGTCGACGCGACTTGAGGAGCTTTTCGTTGTCGTTCGTGAAGTCGTACATGCTTGGGGAGTTATCTTTGTTGTAGAACTCCATATCACCCAAGCATGTGGAGCCATTGTCGGTGTAGTGCTCCATCATGACATCCATGCTTGTGGAGGCATATGCATGGTGGCTCATCATGGATTCTTCATAGAAATCATTCTCGACTCCGGAGTCCCTAGACATGATTCACAAGACCAAGTGGTGTATATGGAAGTGGTAGGGGGGTTAGGGATGCAACGTCAAACCTTACTTTACCTTGGAAGATAGTATCGTGCAAGTGGCAACACTTGAGAGCAATCAAAACCAAGCAAAGTGAAGTTCACGTGGAACACCAAAACCAACTAACCACTAAAAAAAACACACACACACACAAAGCTTATGGTGGATGGGTACGGAAGGTGGTGTGTGCAAGAACAATCTGAAATCAAGATGTTGTAAAGGCAAGTAAAGAATCACGATGATCACAAAGCAAAACAAGTCAATCCACAAGAGGGAATATGTACAAGGAAACACACACGGTGGGATAAATGGGACTTGTGCGATGGAGAAAGTGAGCCAAGAACCAAATGATTACCTAGCGAAGACTATAAGCTCGTGTCGTATAAGTGCAAGGAGAGACGCTAGTTCGATTGCAATAAATTGGTGGGCTACAAGATATGCACAATAAGTACCACCTATTTGATGTTCATCGAGCTTGCTCTTCCTATTCTATGAGGCACTTGTTTCTTTCTTTCTCTTTTTCTTCTTTTTATTTTTCTATTTTTGTCTTTTTCTTTTCTTTTTCACTTGTCTCTTCCTTGTGCCAACAACTATACAAGATAACTATATGAGATATCGCGCTCACAACTTTTGGTCGGAATTCTACAAGGTATCAAATGTGCATAGCCCAAGCAATCATAGGAGGAACTAGTCTCAATAGGTGTTTATTGAATGCAAAAATAGTGTAGCTCACAAAGGAAAGCAAGTGGGGAGAAGTCACAGAATTTTGATACCTTTCGTCACCGATCTTCACCCTTTATTGGTGGATTCTGCCTTGCTCATGGAATTGGATGGGGTAGATAGCATGAACCACGGAGATGATGATGTAGAGCTCCTTCTCCTCTTCGAAACGAGCTAAAGGACACCAAAATCCGAGTTCGTATGCAAAGTTATGCTCAAAACCGTGAAGCAGTTTTTTTGTGAGCAGGTGGGGCGGAAACTCCGGTCAGGGCCGGAATCTCTGGTCTAGGGGCCGAAATCTCTGGTCTGGGGACTAAATCTCTGGTCCGGATGTTCCAGGACACGAATGGGACGAGTTTTGGGCAGAAAAACTCGAACCAAAACCTCAAATTGATGGGGGAAATCAAGGAATTAGGCCATGGGAACGTAGGGGAAGATATATCAACAATTTTAGCAAGTAATTCATGGATCAAAACCTACCAAAACGCACTCAAATCACATATCGATCCAAAACAAATAATTGGGGCTATTTTTGGGGATTTTCGAATTTATGGGAGAAAAGACCAGATCGATGAGAAACCCGTGGCAACCAAAAGCTGTTGATACCAGATGTTATGGGGTAACCCCGTGGGTGGCCCGATCTTCACGGATCTCGTGGTCAAATCAATGGGAAAGCGAGGGAAAGGGAGAAGCTAGTAGAAGCGGATGCACACCTCACGAAGAACACAATGAACAGACGAAAAGCTCAAATGAAACAAGGCCAATTGCTCCCGTCGGTGGCCACCGGTCTGATAGAATCCTCGCAAGGAAAGATCGGTCAACGTGCTCCCTCGATCCCTCGTGGAGAGGGAAGAACACCTTGGAGAGGGTCTTGACGTCTTGGCAAAGGGACAGCGATGCTAAGGCCTTGTACAATGAGGGAGGCGTGATGCAAACTCCAATGAGGTCGTGGCGATAGTCGATCCCCTTTTGGTAGAAGGGGATGAGGCAAAACTAGCGATTCCATAAAGGGGGTTGTATTTAGTCTATCATCTATGCCTAAGGTTACATGAGGGGGTGGGGGCACTATATATAGGCCAACCACTAGTTCAAGGGTACTTTAGGAATAAAAGGGGAAACTATGGGCGGACTAAGGGGTACATGGGCCAAAGGCCTAGCTAGCGGTGTGCAGGCCCATACGCTCAGGCCGGAGCTCCGGTGTGGTGGTCCGAAGACTCCGTTGTGGACTAGAGATTCCGGTTGGTCTCCGGTCTGTCTCCGGAGGGGCCTTCCGGCTATCCTAGAGCTTGATCTAGGGGTCGGTCCGGATATGGGCCGGAGACTCCAGTGTGGCCGGAGACTCCTGTGTCCGCAGGCCGGAGACTCCGGTGCTCCAGCTGCTGCTTCTTCCGTCTTCTCTTTCAAGCCTGCGTCTTGTCGAGATTGGTGCTCTAGGCTTCCTTTCATGCCTCCGTACTTGTTGGTGTGAACCTATCATGGATATGGGATGGAGTATGAAGTAGTATACCATTCAAGATGGTAGGAAGTGCGTTCGTATAGAGGAACGGATTCACCTTTGGAATCCATGATGACTTGGCATAAGTTGGAGACCATGATGTGGTAATGACTGACGGTCGGGCTACATCACTTTGCAGGTGGGAAAATTTTAGTCATAAATAAAGAAGTACATCCGACCCATGATGTAATAGAATTTCTAGGCAAAGATAGCAACCGTTCTTTTGGTCTTCCTCTAAGAGAGAATGGAAATAAGCGCAATTTGACCGCATCGGGGTCAACATCTTTTATGCGCATCATGTCACATGTTATAGTGAAAGTATTCAAGTGCATACCTGCGTCCTCAACAGCAGAGCCTCCAAATTGATTCTATTGAACCAAACTTAAATAATGGGGCTTAATTTCATAGTCATCAACATCAATTGGTGGCTGAGTAATAGGAGTACGCAAATAATTATTATTGGGAGTTGCAAACTCCCCAAGCTTCTTTTCAGCCATATTTCCGATGTTTTGGGGTTTTCTTAAACAAAGACTTATGATAGTAAAAACAAGAAATTAAAGACTACCTATTTTGTTGGTTTTTCAAATAAAGACTAAAAGCAAACTAACAAAATAAAAAACAAGAATTAAAACTAGCAGGGTTCCTACTAATCTCACCAGGGTAGCTATTGCTTCCCCGACAACGATGCCTGAAAAAGGGTTGATACCTTTGATCCGGATTATGGATGTAGTATAGCTCTTTTTCCCTAGTAGACCTAGGTTTATCGAATCCTCGGGAAACATAAAGCGTAGTGAAGTTACTTTAACAAACCTTCAGGAGTTTTAGAATTCCTTTTGTGTTTTTACTGGACCAAGAGTTTGTGTCTTTTGTTGTTGTCGATGATGGAGAGAGAGGGCCTAGGGCGTTCGGTTTCACCTGTAGCTGTGCAAAACATCTGATGGGAATAAAAGATAAAATTAAAGTATGCATGTAATTGTTAGAGCAAGATAAATTATATGTGGGCAGTGCATCCATAATTGCTATTGCCTCCGTAACCGCTTATAGCAATAACCTACTAGTCTCATCCATAGAACAAAGAGAACTAATGATATGCATAGTGACGTCATCGTTAATCCCAAGTAAATCCCGCACATACAGCCGTACTACCCATTTTGTCACTAGGGTTGCCAACCTACAGATTAGTCATTACAAATACTCCCTATACCTAGTTCAATCCTCGGGGTCTTGGGTACCTGACAAGTCCTTAGATTGAGGCAAGAGAGGATACAATAATCATCATGTCATACAAACTAATACATGATCCCATCTATGATAAATAACACGCACAAAAGCTACATGGCTAGGTCGAAGCCCTTAGCCCAAGGAGAATTACTCACACATAGAGATGACATCAAAGATCATAAACATTGTAGTGGAAATCATGAGATTGATAGAAAATAGTATTAAAATGTCCCCACTCGAAGAAGAAATCTACTATTACAAGTGGTGGAATATGGCTATGGTGGCGGAGAAGGGTTTGGAGATTATATCTAAGTCTATTCCTCCGGCGGCTCTTCAGTGTTGTGGATGGAGATCTGGGGGCGGCTGATGATCGGGAAGAGCTCCCTTTTATCATCGCCCGAGGCCTCTTTATATAGGGGTCCCTTCATGAAAGTTGTTCTGTTTGACCTAGCGATGTTGATGGAAACTATACGACCGGAACTATACAGCCGAAATTTTATTCCGGCCATATAGTTGGTCGTTAAAGCATCTATCTCCACTTCACAACTCTTGGTTTCTTAGGGTTGTTGGAAATCTCGTATCTTTTACTTTAATGTAGTGATTCCCATCATCAAACGTCATTATCTACGCCAGGAAAAATAGAAAGAAAGGATTGCATACCCCTTTAATTATTAGGCATTAGTGGCAGGATTTAGAGATATATTTCATCAAAAATATGAATAATATCCAGTTTAAATGTGGACGTAGATGGCTATATTTCAGAGCCAGTAGGCCACACCCCCCGGTGCCCCTTGAGCGGTAGCTGCCCCGACCACCCCCACAGCATCCGCGACCTTGTCCACGGTGGGGAAGAGGCTTTAAGAGGAGAGCCTCGGGGACACTCCTGACCCACCTCATCCACCTCTACAACCAGGGGCCCTAGGGAGGTGGTCACGGGGGTCGCGCACGGAGGGGAGGTAGCAGCCTTCTCTTCGGGCGCAGCCTGCGTAGCCTAGGCCTTGCTCGACAGGTCCATGGGGCGCACCATTGGACGGATCTTCTAGGGGGTGGTCCATTTCAGCCGTGGCTGATTCCACGGGCTGCCTTCACTGCAAAAGCCCTTCAGGTCAGCCTGGTCAGAAGATCTGGGAAATAAATGGGGTTAGTCGACGGTTACCCGCTGTCAGCCCTGGTCGAGAGTTGCACCTCCTAGCGGCCCCGACTCGCACCGGGAGGAACGAAGACCCTGGCGGGACAGGACCCGCCGCTTCCTGAAGCGGCCCCCTCCGGAGGTGGACCCTCGTCCCAGGCCCGCTTCTCTCGAGATGCCTCCTGAGGGCCCACCCCGGTGGCAGGATCCCCCAGACATGCAGGTTTCCCAACAGTAGTCCCGGGAGAGGCCTCAGATGGGACTACGGCAGGGTGAACCGCGCCCATAGGGTTCAGGCTCTTACCCATGTGACTAGGAGGGATAATCCCCTACTCGTCGAACTGGGGAAGCGAGGCCCTGATCTCTGCCCTGTGGGGGTCGAGGTAGAGGGGAAGGACTCCTTCAGGAAGCTCGGGGGCTGCAGAGGTGTGTAGAAGATCGTGGATAAAGACCACCAAAACAGGGACATCGGTGATGTCGTCCCCTAGGGCCAGACGATCTCCCGCAGTGAAGTCCCACATGTCTTTGTTGTGCTTCTACAGTAGAGAAATCCTGAGGCGAAGGAACTCCATGGCGACGAGGGGTCCCATCAGACTAGAGGAGTTGAGTTGTGACTAGGGTCTACAGCAGAGCAATCCTGGTGACATGGTGTGACTAGGGCTTCCACCTTGTCCTCCTCGAGGTTTGCCGTGGACCATCGGCTGTTGACCTTCTCGGCCAGCACGATGGGAGGCAAAAGGCGAGGGCTCCTCCAGCACATCCATCAGGAGCCAGGGCTTCCGGAAGTCCTCCACACGCTTCGTCCAACCCATTTGGGGTCCAAATGACCCCTCCTTCATGAAGGAGGCGCAACCAGCTATGCGCTTGGTGGAGGTGATGCAAAGGGCATACATCTAGCACAACAGTGCCATGGAAGGCTTTACCCCCACGAACATCTCGCACCAGCAGGCAAAGATGGCAAGGGTGGTGATAGAGTTGGGGTGTAGGTGGAGAGCGCAATTTGGTAGTGCTCCAGAACCGCCATGAAAAAGGGGGAGAACAGCGGAATCAACCCTGCAATGACGGTGTGATAGAAAAATGGGTGCACGGGGTTGGAGAGGCCCGCTAGATCCACCGATCCAGGCCACACCTAGGTCTTCCCCTACTCGTTCCGGTCGGAGGCAAGCTAGGGGTGACATCGATCAAGACCGGCGTCCGTCTGGATGGTTGAGGGCAGCAGCACCTCCCATCTCCTCTCCCTCCTCTTCCTCTAGAGGGGGGCTAGCCGGTGGACATTTCCCCTTCACTGCTACCAGAGCTCCATGGCGAGACAACGTGCGTGGCAGACCAGGGCAGTTGTCCCAGGGAAGCAAGCGCAAGGGGGCGAGCGGAGAAGAATAGATCTCGGTGGGGCTGCCCCATCCTTATAGGCCGAAGTTGGTACTAGTCAGGCGCGCGCCTTCCAAGAAGGTGCCTTAGTAACCTCGAGCAACACATGCCCCACATGGAGCCAGGCGTTGGGATGGCCATCCGGACCCTCTACGACACATGCGCGACGCTCGGCCCGAACGACCTGGGATTACAGTTGGATAGCTGGTACAGGGGGTACCCCCGATCCGTCTATGTCTGGCTAGCGTGGTCGGGCTCTAGTAGACCTCGCAAGGGAAGTGCGCTCTCCTCACGAGGTGCATCGTGCCCGACCCTCCTAAAGGCTTCCGGAGGATGGAACCGTGAGAATCACACGCCACCCCTATAGGGAAAATGACAAGCACAATGAAGACTTTGGATGCCCCGCCCCGCGGTCCCAAATACTAGATCCTAGTCAAAAGTGAGACCGACAGGGCTCTGACCGGTGGGTGTGCAGCTCCAGCAAGAGCAGGACATGTCTGGGGTACTTTGGTGCAAGAGAGTCAGCGGGTAGCCCCCAGCAAGGAAAAACAGCGTAAAAGAAGACCACTTACCGGCGGATGGAGGGGTGCTTAGCTTCTAAGACTTGGTCCATCAAAAAGCTGCCTTGTAAACCAGAACCTCGGGGGAACAACACTATGGTGACCCTTCCCACCCATGGACTGAGGGAAGGGGCATGTCGCCACCCTATATATGGAGCCCCTCTTCTACCTTGGAGGGTATCAATCTTTCAGATCTAAAACCCTAGACCTTCACCCTCCATTGTACCCTCGTGAAGCACACGAGCAATACAATAAAGCAGGAGTAGAGGCTTTACCTCCTCGCGAGGGTACCGAACTTGGGTAAAAACTAGTGTCATCTCTCTGTCATGTGCTTGCTCTATCATCGTCGTCGTTGCTAAGTTCCTTCGGAACCGCGTGTTCATCCCCTCATGAACCAAGGGATCATTGGACCCTAGTTCCTTCATGGGACAAATCTCCGAGAAATGCGTTCTACATTGCTTCATCGCCTTCATCGTCCTCATCGGAATCAACAATGATGAAGGGGATGGGGGTGCCATCGACTTAGCCCTTAGCTGCAGGAGCGACAATACCTAGTGGATAGGAAGGGCCACAGCTAACGACAGCTACAGTTCGAGCCTGAATATCCCTAAACCCAATGTCAGTTTTTTGTATTTTGGCTTACTCTCCCAAGATACAATCAGCTGCTGCCACGCCACATCGACAACCAGGACCAGTTTCCACAACAACAGTGCTTCGAGTACTAGTAGATTCCATATGATGAGCTTGCTCCACAACAACAGGGCTACGAGTAGCCACAACAGCAGCCTACTGAACTTCACCACGGGTTCGAGGAGGACCAACACCCAAAACAACAGTTTGGCAACAACAGCGGGGCAGCCTTAGTTTGCTCAACAGTAGTAGGGATTGGGTTAGTAGCAGCTTGAGCAGCAACAACACGGGGACTCCTAGTAGCAGTAGCTTCCATATCTAGTATATTTCAATTTAGGAAAAACATGCGAGCCATCAGAGACTTTTTCATCAACCCACTTAGCTGACTGTCACACGTTATAGGAACCATCATGCCTCGTTCATCCTTGAAGCTGAACTTATGTTTACACATAGCAGCAACCATACCAGGGATAGTGTAGATATGCGTTGCTGCTTCTATCATCGTGAAACAAGGAAGAGGATTCCACTTTCCCTTCCCATTTGCTAATTTAGATTGGTAGCTGCCAAGGATTACCGTAACCAGGTAAGGGATGTTCGGGGAGATCATACTTGATAGAAATTTGGGGACAAAAAATAAGAATTTTTTGTCGGTGTTGGGCTAGCAAACAATTCTAGGTTCAATATATCTCTATAATGTCAATAGCTAGCTAGCAGTTATAGTTAGTGCAAATAGCAAAGAGAAGAGTAGCTCACCTTCATATAGCTAGAACTTCTTATTCCTTGGTAGTAGGATCTTCCATCATCTGTGCTACTCAGATCGTCGATGCCAGAGGCGGGCTAGAGCCTTGCAACGTCAGGCATGACATGCAGCATTGGAGCTCAAGATCAGCGAGTGGGTGCAGCAAATTGGCACCAGAAGGCAAATGTCCCTATGTATCATTCTGGTTGGAGGGTGGATTTCGCCACCGCCGGTGCTAGGGTTCATGCGAAGGAGGGAGTGAATTTCCGAATTTGGTTAACACACTAAGGCCCTTAGTTCCTAGTTTTTCCAACGTGGTTTCCACGTTGGCCCTCGCGTCACAGACAGAGTACTGACATGGGGGTCCCGACTGTCTACTTCACGGGGAAGTTGATGGAATATTTGAATTTGGTACGGGTGGGGTGAGTTTGCCCCGAAATGGGCCCTCTCGGTAGTTGGTAGCCGAACTTTGCAAAACCCAGCAATTACAAGCAATTTGGACCCCGTGATGCACTAGTACACCAACTTTGGGGCCATGAAATAACAAGCCCATCCCCAGCGGCCTGGAGTACGACATTGGACCACGTGGAGGCGGCGCGACAGGCAGCCCCTCTAGGGTTTTGCCCTGCCATGCTTGACAACAGAACGGCCATAACGAAGGAACAACCTGGTGTCGGAGTGGGCAACAAAGGTGTCGCGGGTCGACGTCGAGATCACAAATGGATGCGATGCCGGTGGCGGCACAGATGCAGGTGAGGAAAGTGGCGTTGGGCGATGCGTAGATGAGGAAGGCGGTGTCGAGCGAGGCGTAGGTAAGAGTTTTTGCAAAGGAGGGATCGATGGGACGTCCTGTTTCCACGCGGTGCGCAGTTTACGAGCGACCCCGGTCCAAGAGAACCTCTCCCACTCCAACACGATGGGCCCAGCACTCGGAGCCACGTCAGCTGCTTGCATTGATTACAGATTAGCTACTAGTCAGGGTTGACTTTTCTCCATTGCCTCCTCCACGAGAACTCCAAGCATTAGCGGCACAGAAACCCGCCTCGGAGCAAGTGACCCGTCCAAGGTTTAATCCTTGGACTCCGGGTGTCGTGGTATTGCCGACAAGTACGCCATGGAGGGGTCCTCACAGAGCGTGTTTAGAGACGTGGGGTAAGGCAGAGAGTTGGTAGGTACAGGGTAACACAGCTTACCCAGGTTCAAGTCCAACAACGGTGGCTCCTGCTATAAATCACTATAATGGCAATACGCCGAGTTACAGGGTATGGTTCGCTATGCGAAGGTGTTGTGAATCATTGTACGGTGTGTCCTAAAAGCTCCCATAGATCCGGCTTATAAAGGCACCAAAACCTAGGATTACAGGGAAAGGACCTTGCCAGACAAGTTATAGAGTCCTACACTAATACTAACTAGTCTTCATATCTTTACTCCAAGGCTCTGAGTGTATCGGTGACTCCTAAGTAGCCTTGCTATATCTGGCATGGGCCTCCCTTCTAGATCCGTCTAACTAGGCCGCCTAGCAGGCCATGTGCCGTGCTACCAACTATGGGCCACCCAGGTTAGCTTGATTAGAGACGTGCTATAGTGGTACCCATTTGGCATATCCCCAACAGTAGCCCCTGGAGGACTTTGAGATTCTTGCACCGTCTTGCCTCTCAATCTTGAATGCTCTGTCTAGGTGATGCCGACAATTCGTCAAGCAATATCTCGAAGGTATCCCAAAGAATCCAAAGTCCTCTATGTCTTCACAATGTAGCCGGAGATTCTGTAAGTCTTCATTTCCAGAGTCATATATCTTCTATCTTCGATGGAATCTTCAGATGTGACTACTCCACTACAATGGCCAGAAGATGACGTAGGCTATAGCCTAAGCTACCTCGAAACTCACAGAAGATAGTGAATTAATCATTAGCTATTTTTACACACGTAAAATCCGAAATGTTAAAGCGGCAAAGACAGAGGACGTGGCAAAATTACCACGCACGCTCATCTCCACATCGACAGCACTGCGTCCGTTAGACCTCTTTGCATGAATCTTGACGCTGTCTATATATTTTAACTACGGTTGGAATATTTTCTTTACCCGCATTCTCCCCCGCGTCTTCTTCTTCCTCCAGCTATGCGACTATTCGAGCTCTTCGATGGAAAACCCTAAGCAGAGCCTTCTCCCCTTTCCATCTTCCTCCACCTATGCAATGTCCTCCAGCAGCAGCGCTCACTCAACGGTGGCGACCCCCGAGGAATCAACGGAGCCCTCCTAGGGAGTAACTGTCTGGAGGGGGTAATCATTCCCGTCTCTACCGTGGTGGAAACCACCAGCGGTGACCAAAAACGGGCGCCGCCAGATTCTATAGAAGAATATGGCGACTCTCACAAGGGAGTATGGAGGGGTTCTGAACTCTCTGCCAAAGATTTGCAAGAGCTCATCGCCGAGGGGTATCTCCCTGTGACGGAGGGCTTGGTATAGTGGCCGGCACTAGCTGGCGAGGTGACTCCTCCCCCCAAGCCGTAGAGAAGGTGTACCTCAAAGCTCAGCTAGTACGTGGTGTGCCAGTCTCCGACTTCTTCCTAGACATCCTTCGTTACTCCCCCACAACTTCTCTCCCAACAGCATCGTACTCAGCAACTTCATAGCTTTGTGCGAAGGATACCTATGAATTAAGCCTAGGTTAGATCTGTTTATCTATTTCTTTACCATCAAGAGAGAATCTGTAGAATCCAAGGATGAGCTACAGATTTGTGGAACCATTAGCTTTATGATCCAGCCTAGCCGGCACTTCCCCGACATCATGGGCCACAAGTATTGCAAGAACTAGCAACGCACATATTTTTATGGCCTAGACATTCCTCTGCCCAATCACCAAGACACGTACCCCGACTTTGTCGATGGGGATGCCGCCGAAGCTCCCAAGCCTCCCTTCCATCCGACGAAGAAGCCAACCGCACCGTAAGGCGGATTGAATGGCTCGTAGACGTAGGTTTGACCATCTTGGACCTAGCCATGTGCTGGTTCACTAGGCGGATCCAACCTATGCAGCACCACGCTGAGCTGATGTGCATGTATTCCAAGGATAGAAAAAATCCCATGTGAAACACGTGGAACAACTTCTCCAATGACTCCATCACGCTGCGGCTTAAGGACATGGTCAAGGTGCAAGACAAGAAGTGTGGCTCCAAGATCATCTTTGACATGTTCGAATGCGGCAAGTGTCCTGAGGTAACTTATGTTTCCTTTGTTGCTCGTTGCATATACTCTAAAGCTTTTCTGTCTTGAAGTCATCCAACTAACATTCCTTTGTTCTATAGCTGGCGACCTTGGTGGCGGATCAAATGGCTTACCAAGTCTATGATCCCAGGCTGAAGGATATCCAGGTGGTGTCCGACGATGATGCCTCCAAGGATCATCTAGCTCCGGCAGCGCAAAAGTGGAAGATCTCCACCTCCAACATTGTTGCCGAGGGCAAGAAGTAAAAGAAAACGTAGAGTGGAGTCTCCAAAACATCCACTGTCGCCTTAGATGCGAGAACAAGAAGTCCACCAACATCCCCTTAACTAGGTCATTTGTTGTACTATAAGCATATATATTCTCTGGCTTTAATTTTCATTGCACCTATTCAATTCCTATACTTATACTATGTAAGTTTCAGGAAGTAGTCCGGTGTTGGTTTGAAGCGGACCTTCAAAGATGTTGGGGATTCCAAAACTATCCGTGACATGTTTTCCAAGTCGTCTCCCACTACTGCTCCCATGACCCCTGCCGCCAAGCCTATAATAGTTCCCACTACTTCACTTCTTTTAGTTTGTAATATATTCCACTGTAGCCCCCGAGCTCTTAGGCGGAAAACCATTGTCTTTTGGCCTGAGTGCTCCAAAGAACTAAGTGTAGAACTTGTTAGTGTAGCCCCCAAATTTCTAGTTTAGAATGACAATTCCGACTAGACACTCTAAGAGAGAACACTTGTTGATTAAAATCTGATACTGTAGCCCCCGAGCATTTGGTTGAAACTAGATAGTTCCGACTAAAATAAGCATTTTGTTTTCTTTGCAGAATGAGAATAGTCGGAGAAACGCTGCCAATGAGAGGTTTGCCAATTTGTGGAAGGAACTGGACATTGAACATGGTAAAACAATTCCTAAAGGAACAGATCAAAGATAGCAAGCGTCTGTTTTCTTTTAACAGCATTGTATCTTTCTCATGGGTCAATTTCTTCCGAACTCTCACAATACTGTTTGTGTTCCGTCTTGCAGAAGCCATTGCCAAAGCCAAGAGCATCGTCGAGTAGTCCAAGCACATTTAGGAGATCGATGATGAAAATAAAATTTTGAAGAAAGATCTGGCTGATGCTGTCAAGGTCCATGAACAAGCGATGAAGTCTATGCAAGTGTTTGCCGACACCGAGATGCAGCGTCTGAAGGATGAGATTGAACAGCTCAAAGATCAGACCAAGCTACCAAAGAGCAGAATGATTGGAACCTTGAGGTGTGCAAGAAAGTCCAACATGAGCATGACATCTTGGTGGAGATCTACAAGCAAGCGAAGACGAGCATCTTTGGTAACTTTCCTTCGTATTTGTCAATTCTGTAAGGTGAACATTTGTACTTGTTGTACTCATACCCTTTGTCTCTAACAAAAACACAGCTCCCATTGGCTTAACCAATATTGGTGAAGGTGCTCTAGATCCAAAGGAATGCATGATTATTTCTAGCAACTTCATCAACACTGCCAGCGCCCAAGCCAAGGAGATAGCATAGCCCCTGGGCATCAATATCAAGGCGGGAGAATCAGCGGTCAAGTACTCCGAAATCCTGCGCCGAGCCCCTGAGAAAGTCAAGGACTGGAAAGCCTCTTTCGTCTGGGCTGGTGCAAGGATGAACTTATCCTTGGTCAAGGCACACTACAACAACGCCAGCATTGATCTGGTAACCTCCGGCATGCTGAAGCTTGATGAGGAAGGGACAGAGATCGATAGTAATGCTATTTGGAACTCCCTTGCTGGCTATGACACCAAGGTTGGCAAGATGGTCAAGGCAGACGTCTATGTGCCTACGAAGGAGATGGATGATGACCTAGCGTCTTCTGAGTCTAGCCCTGGTCCCTCCGACTTTGATGAACTCTCTAGGCCTGGCTCTCTTGTTACCGATGATGCAGCCACAAAGTCTCCTACAACAGAGCCATAAAAACATTATTTGTATTGAATGAATCTCTGCAATGTGCATGCGGAAAATACTTATAGAACTAAGGCGGATAAATTATACTCAAGTTCTTGCTACTTATCTGTTTCTAGTGTGTATATATTTTTTAAGCAAGTGCTGGCTTATCCATTATTGTGGTTCGTATGCTTGACCTTTCGTGAGACGAAAGACTCGTAGCACAGAACTTGCTCTCATGCGATGATGCTTAATAACACCGTCAAGAACCTAAGAGCAAAATCGCCGGCTTTGAGTGCCGAAAAGTCACTACTCCGGAATCCACATAAGAACTTCAGAAAACGTGTAGACCAGAAAACTTAAGCTAACGCTCGTCGGAGGAATTTTCACAAGTGTAAATGCAAACTTGTGCATAAAGGGTTTATATGAGCCAAAAATGAACAACTAAAGGAGGTAAAAGACTCAAAAAGTATGAGTGAACCAAATGCTTTATTTCATTGATCATATAAGGTACTTATTACATAATATAAATATGCTAAGTGTAAAAGGGACGTAGCTGTGCTATGTTCCACGGCCGATTTGTCTCCCGGAAATCATCATCAGAGTCACGTTGCTTGCGCTTGCAATGTTTTGGCCTATCTTTCAACTCGCGAATATCCACGAGGTAATAGGAACCATTGAGCAATGCTTTGCTTATGACGAACGGTCCTTCCCAAGGAGGGGATAATTTGTGTGATTTTCCTGCTTGAGTCTAAGCACCGGATCCCCCTCTTTAAACGAGTGATGCTTAATGCGGCGACTATGGTAGCCATGAAGCTTCTGTTGGTAGATGGCAGATCTCTAGCATGCCAGCACGTGCTCTTCCTTGAGAAGGTCCACAGATAAGCATCTGGATTCTTCAGCATCATCTTCATCATAGGCGGCAACTCTTGGTGCATCGTAGAGGATGTCGGATGGTAGGACAACTTTTGCTCCATAAACCATGAAGAAAGGGGTCAATCAGGTAGATCTTTTGGGTGTTGTTCGTAAACTTCATAACACAGATGGCAACTCCTCTGCCCAAGCTCCAGCTCCTATATGTAGCAGTGGCTCTAAGTGTGGCTTGATTCCTTGCAGGATTAGTCCATTGGCCTGTTCAACTTGCCCATTTGACTATGGATGTGCTAGAGATGCTAGGTCAAGGCGGATGCCATTTTCATGATAGTACTCCTCAACTTCTCCGAGAGACAAATTTTACCCGTTGTCGGTGATGATGCTATGTGGGAGGCTAAATCTCACCACCAAATCCCGGGCAAATTTTATGGATGTTGCCCCATCGAGCTTTATAATGGGTTTAGCTTCAATCCATTTCGTGAACTTATCCACTGCTACTAGCATATGTGTAAATCCACAAGGTGCTGTTTGCAAAGGTCCAACCATGTCAAGCCCCTAGACTACAAACGGCCAAGTTATTGGTATGATTCGCAATTCTTTAGCTAGAACACTTGGTTGTCTTGCATAAAACTAGCACCCAAGACATGTTCGTACCAACTTGTCAGCGTCCTCTTTGGTAGTTAACCAATAGAATCCTTGTTAGAAAGCTTTGGCCACCAATGATCGGGGAGCGACATGATGCCCACAATTTCCGAGATGTATTTCTCTAAGGATATCAATACCTTGCTGCTGGGAGACGCATCGCAGGAAAACTCGTGTGGTACTCTTTTTGTATAGCTGGACGTCAATGATGATGTAACCTTTTGCTTTGTGTACTATTTGCCAGATTTCGACTTTGTCAGCGGGCAAAGTTCCGTCTTGTAGGTAGTCCGTGAACGGTTTCGTCCAAGCCGGAGAGGTCACTGTTACTGCATTAACAAATGAGTCCACTCTATCCGGGTTGTCGGGGTCCGCTCCCTTAATGGATGGAGTCTGCAAATGCTCCAGGAAAATGCCTGGTGGAATTGGTCGGCGAGCTGATCCAAGCTTTGAAAGTAGATTTGATGCTTCGTTGTCCTCCCTTTTGATGTACTTGACTTTGTAGCCGTCGAAGCACTTGGCTATCTCGTCTACTTCGTCTCGATATGCCGCCATCATAGGGTTCAACGCATTCCAGGTGCTATCCACCTGTTGGGAAACCAAGTCGAAATCTCCACAATAAACTATGTGCTTGATCCCAATATACTTGGCCACACAAAGTCTATGAATGAGGGTTTCATATTCCACCATGTTGTTGGTAGCGTTGAAGTGGATCTACAGGACATACTGCAACTTTCCCCTATTGCTGATTGCATTAATACACTAGCCCCCGAGCCATTGAGTAACTTTGATCCGTCAAAGTGCATGACCCAATATTCTGGCTCTAGTACAGGAGTGTCTTCTAGCAGTTCTATCCAATCCGCAATTAAATCCAGAAATGCTTGAGATTTGATAGCGTCACGTCTCTTGTAGGTGATTTCAAAGGCGGGAAGTTCAATGCCCCACTTTTCCATTCTCCCTATAGCATTGCTATTATTGATGATGTCGGACAGTGGAGCTTTGCTCACTACTGTGATAGGCTGGTCCTAGAAGTAGTGCCTTAGCTTTTGTGAAGCAAGGAAAACTCCATACGCTATCTTCTGGTAGTGCGGGTAACGCTGCTTCGATTCCGTCAAGACCTCGCTTACATAGTAAACTGGTCGCTGAACTCCGTATTCATGTGTTGGTTCCTTGTGCTCCACCACGATGACGATGCTAATAACCCGGTTGGTTGCCTCCATGTATACTAACATAGGCTCCCTCGATACCGGTGCTGCAAGTATTGGTGCGGAGGAGAGTATTCTCTTCAACTCTTGTAGTGTTTCCTTTTGCCTCATCCGTCCATATGAATTTGTGCACCTTCTCTAGCAACTTGTAGAGCGGCATGGCCTTCTCCCCAAGTCGGCTGATGAACTGGCTTATGCTGTGACGCAACCTGTGAGCCTTTGTATGTCCTTCAAGCATGTTGGGCCTTTGATGTCAAGGATGTCCTTGATCTTCTCCAGGTTAACCTCAATTCCGCGGTGCGAAATGATGAAGCCTAAGAATTTGCCAGATGGTACCCCGAAGACGCACTTCTTGGGGTTAAGCATCATGTTTTACTTCTGAAGATTGTCAAAGGTTTCCTGCAGGTCGGTGATGAGATCATTTGATTTCTTTGACATCACCGTGATGGCGTCCATGTAAGCGTGTATGTTGTGACCTATCTTGTCATGTAGGTAACACTGCATCGTCTGCTGGTAGGTAGCACCAGCATTTTTCAATCCAAATGGCATCGTGATGTAGCAGTATGTGCCATACGGTGTGGTGAACAAAGTGGCCTATTGTTCTGACTTTCGCATCTTAATTTGGTGGTATCCTAAGTATGCATCGAGAAAACACAAAAGTTCCGAGCCAGCCGTCGACTCAATGACTTGATCAATGCAAGGCAAAGCAAACGGATCCTTCAGACACACTTTGTTCAAGCCGGTGTAATCAACGCACATTCTTAATTCTTTGGTTCCCTCTTTTGGGAAAAGTACAGGATTTGCCACCCAATGGGTGTGAATGACTTCTCGGATAAAACTAGCCTTAAGTAACCTAGCTATCTCTTTGCCTATAGCTCGCCGTATTCATCACCAAAACGTCGTAGAGGTTGCTTCACTGGTTTGGCCTTAGGATCAATATTAAAGTTGTGCTCAGGAAGTTCCTAGGTACACCTCTCATGTCGGCAGGTTGCCATGCAAAGATGTCCTTATTCTCACGAAGGAATTCGACAAGCACGCTTTCCTACTTGGGATCCAGGTCCGGGCCAATGGCGGTGGTCTTGGAGGGAACTCCTTTAACAAGCTCCACATGCTTGGTCTTGATGGCGACCTTGAATGCGGGTTTGGCAGCAGTGATTTGCTTCTTGGAAGCCGGCATGTCCGAGGCATCGACCTGGTTCTAGATCTCCTTGAATTCTTCACCATAAAGGACGGCTTCGGCGAAGGCGGCTTCGCTCAGCTTGCACTCCCTTGCCTTGGTGAAGCCTCCGTCAACAGTGATGATGTCGTTTGGTCCGGGAATCTTGAGCTTGTTTTAGACGAAGCTTGGCCTGTAGAGGAAAGAGTGGAAGATGTCGCGTCCAAAGATGACATGATACGCGCTCTTGAAGGGCACCACTTCAAAGGTCATGCGCTCTTGGTGATAGTTGTTGACATCATCAAAGGCGACCGGAAGGGTGATGCAGCCAAGTGAGTTTGCTTGCCAGCCAGGAACGACGCCATGAAACACGATGTTGCTCTTCCTTAGCTAGGTCTTCGTCAAGTTCATCTTGTGCAGTGTATCTAGGTACATAATGTTGATGCCGCTTCCACTGTCCATGAGCCACTTTGTGAACTTTGTGCCTTCAATCAACGGGTTGATGACCATGGCATACTAGTTCTCTGTTGGGATGAGGTCTGGACGATCTTGCCTGTCCCAAGTGATTGGAATCTCCAACCACCTGATGTACTGGGGAATCGGAGGAAGGGTAGCCATCAGTATCCTTACTGAGGTTTTTTGGGCCCAGATGGTAGGGGTTCGAAGGAAAGTGTGGTAGACTGGGCCTTTTTCTAAGGGGTTCTTGCCCTTGCCATCACCCTTGTCGGCGGACTTGGGTTCCACATCTTCATCCATGTCACTTGATTCCTTGGATTCCTCCTCCTCCTTTTGCCTTTTCCGCGGGGTCTATTCTTCTAACTTCGCTTGTAGCCAAACTCAGGATCCTCCTTGAGATTGTTGACAAACTTGCATTTGCGGTTGGTGTGGGTGGATTTGCCGTTTGCATCGAGGTGGACGAAACACGGCATATCGTGGTACTCTTTGTACGTTTGGGGGACACAGTGCATGGAAGGTGTTGAATCACTTCTTTCCTGCCCATGGCTAGCCCCCCGGCCATGACCATGTTGTCCGCCTTCGCCTCTACCAGCGAACATAGTGGCGACCATGTCGACTACTTGCTTTTCTTCTAGCGAAGATTTCCGCTTGTTGCTATTGTTTCTCCTGGCCTGGGTAGGGATGGCAATTGCCTTCAATGAGCTACGAGCGTCAACGTCAGTGGTAGAAAATTCACTAGCCATGCCAATCATCGCATTTAGGTTGAGGTCATTGTTTTGTTGATGGCGCTTTAGCATATGCCGGAGCAATGATCCCTTCTCCAGGCCACCGATGAAGGAGGCCATAGCAGTTTGTTTGTGCACCCCTGCGCATGAGTTTTTTATGTCAATCTAGCAGGATAGGTAAGCACGAGAGAATTCATCCTTTTCTTGCACGCACCGCTGTAGGTCACCGACAGTGTAGGGATGCTTGTACGTTCCCTCGAAGTTCTTAGTGAACGCTTCATGCATGTCCAACCAATTGCAGATTGATTTCTCTAGCAAGTTGTCAATCCATTGTCGGGTGATGCCGCTGAGCATTAGTGGGAGGTACTTGACAGCGACATTAGGGTTCCCTCGACGATGTGAATCGCTTCGCTGTAGTCCTATAACCATGTAGCTGGCCTGGCGGTGTCGTCATAGGGCTTGATGGTATTGTCAATCCATAGACCCTTGGGGTAAGTTGTGGCCCGTATTATCGGTCCAAAACAACGTGGCCCTAGGTATGGGAGCTCCCGTGCTTCTTGGATCTTTTCCAATCATGAACGTGCGTCGTACAGCTGCAGTTGCTTCCCTTTTCCGTCATAGGCAGGGGAGTTGTGGTGCGATCTATTGGACCCGCCATGTCCTCCGCCATGATGGCTACTGGGTGGAGACGGTGGCGGTGGTGATTTAGCCTTCTTGCTGCTCCCTCCATGCGAGTCCTCACGCCTGTCGCGATTGCTTGTAAGGTGTGGTGCTTCCTTGTGGGATCTTCTCCTGTGTCCTTCATTGCCGCTGTGCTCTCTGTCATGCTGGGGCTGCCCGCCCTAGTCGCATATAACGATACCGACCCGGGGACACCTAGGAGGTAGCATGCTTGTGCGGTGGCGCGGTTGTTGGTCCTCGTGACGCCGGGATGGCAGGGGTGGCAGTGATCTGTGAGGGTGAGCCTTATCTCCCTTGTCAGAAGATATGGGTATGGCGTCAGCCCTTTTATGCACATCCCTCCGCCTTCGCTCCGTGGAGCCCGTGTAGGATCCTTCTTCGCGGGGAGATCTTGGCCTTCGGTGGCTGTTCAAGGTTGACTGGCAAAGCTCCAGGTTGGACTCGAGCCTCTATGAGGTGGCCTTTTCCTATTGCTTGCATGCCTTGGTGACGAGGTCAAACCTAATCAACTTCTTCTAGCGACATCTCCTGTTCAAGGAGGGTCTTGGCGACGACCATGTTCAGGGCGGGCGTTGGCATTACTTGCTTCCCCTCATAATCAATGTATGGGGTTGCTTTTGCCGGTTTGGACGCGGCCCACCCTAACCTGCATCAAATGCCGAGGTCTTCGACGATGCATGCCGGAGCCTTCTTAGCCTTGTGCTTTAGTAGCAGTTGCTTGTACTCAGCCTCCATTGCTCTTGCCTTAATTGATTTCTGTACCTTGGCCAAATCTTTGTCAAGCTGGGCACCCTTCTCTATGATGCACTTGGCCTCTGCGAGGATTTTTGCATGTTTTCGTCAAGATCCGTCACGTTCGGTATATGGGCGATGGTGATAGGTTCGACGGGGAGTGGGCCGTACATCACCTTGTCGGTGGGAGTAAGTAAGGGATTTCCTGCTGCAGACGTCGATGCTTGTGGCGGAAAATTTGTTTGCTTGGCAGTACTGGGGCCTATGGCGAGTTCCTGCGCCTGCTGCGTGGGACAGCCGGAGGAGGCATGGCTTTGGCCGGACCCCGAGGATCTGTGGCCTTTTTTGCTGCGGCTGATCTGGTGACCGCATGCGTGGGCGTATCTCTTTTGCTGAGTACACATTTGCATCATGTTTTATATTGTTATTTTGCATTGGAGATGTAGGATTTTGGTATTTTATGGCGCTCCCACGCACATTTTATGTCTGTTTTCACCACGATCAGGACAGATGATGGATACAATGGACACAATTCTTGAAAGAGTTGTACTAAGGAGAAAAGGAGTCAAAAACAACGTAAATCGCTTATTTGGGAAATATTAATAATACTAGAAGAAAACCCGAAGCGGTCAAGGGAGACAGACGGTTTAACGACCAACTATACAGCGGGAATAAATTTTTCGGCTGTATAGTTCCCGCCGTATAGTTGGCGATGCCACCACCTCCTCAAATTGTTTCACCCTGTGTAACTGGATCAAAGAGACGCCATATAGAACACCCAGAAATCGCAGAAACCTCACCTCCGGAAGGCATCTAGAGGGGGAACTCGTCCACTGGGGATCCATCTTCGC
This sequence comes from Avena eriantha, assembly GCA_910589775.1. NCBI lineage: Eukaryota > Viridiplantae > Streptophyta > Magnoliopsida > Poales > Poaceae > Avena > Avena eriantha. The sequence goes on along the minus strand of OU342743.1, from coordinate 408,673,372 downwards.
CCTGCGCACATCCGGGAGGCTAAGGCATCGATCTTCATCATACACCGCTGCATCACCACCATCTCCATCCATCACATCTACATCTTGTCTAGACCTTGTTGTAATTTCCGTACTCGTTGTGGATTTATACAAGTAGTATTCATCTATGATACATTCCATTGTTATTGCCATGATGTTGATTGCCTCCATGTCTGTGTAGATCATTAGTTCTTGGGGAGATGAAAAACCCTAGTATGAGATTGAAATAGGATAAAGTTTATTATGATATTCATCGCTGTGACCATGTGTTAGATTGTCTTCATCTTGATGTTGATAGAAGTCAACCTCTCAATATTTGCCTCTCATGGGGACTTAATGGAGGGGAACTACTTGTTGGTAGACGGAGGTGTGTTAACACTTATAGTGACTATAGAGCTGTTGGCACTCCTTACGTATCAACTTGGGAAACCGAGGAAACTCATGGAACACTATCCATGCCATGGGATACGTCTTACGGGATTACGTCCCTTAATAATGCAGTAATTCGATTGATGTCGATTGCTGACTGTTGTGGTTATGAGGATGATGTGACCGATGGTTGCTGCCTATTTGTCCAAATACGGAGTTCCTCCCACACTTACATAGTTGAGAATGTTCATGATAATAATCTTTACCTTAGCTCCTTATAATGCTAGTAGTGAATCCGCTACTCCTTGAGACCGCTTTTCACTATTGCAGTTCCAAACTCTCTTACATATGCGATAATTACTTTCTGTATTCAGTTGATTTACTTTACTTATTATTGTTCTTATACCAAAAACCCCAAAACACCTTTTTTACGCAATACTCGCATTTTATGTTGTCACTTAGAACTGTATTAAGCATTACTAGTGTAATATTTATTTCAAGAATTATTAGGCTTTAGACTCCTGCTCCCCGTGGGATCGATATCTTTATTTCGAAACTAGCTACAAACAATTTGTGCACTTGCAGTCATCAAGCTATTTTCTGGCGCCGTTGTCGGGAAGCTAAGCATTGTAGGTCTTTTAGTTTTTTTCTTATTTATTTTTGTCTTGCTAAGTTTTGTTTTGAGTTACAGGTTTCCACCAACATGATGGAGTTTGAGCATATGACTAGTGCTAACCCACTCAACCACTTTGGGAAGCCCTATGATATTTATAAAAGAGACAACTTCAATGAGAAGACAAGGGAGTTTGAAATAAATCCTCTATTACTTGGTATTATACACAAGAAACAATTTACTGGAGATGAAGAAGATCCTGATCCATATGAGCATATTGCATGTTTCAAAGATATATGTAGCACTTTTCAATTGATGGTATATACTACTAATGAGGCCAGGGTTAAAAAAATTAGTTAGACTTTGACTAGTACAGCTCTCTCATGGTATAGATCTTTACCCTAGAAGCCACTACTACTTGGGATAATCTAGCTTGTGAATTTCTAGCAAAATATTATCCATTATCAAAATCTTTTGGAATCAGGCATCTTATAATGACTTGGAAGAACCATTCTAATGAAGGACTAGTAAGAGCTTATATCAGGTTTAAAGATTTACTTCGCCTATGTCCTCATCATGATTTGCCCATATGGTATTTATGCATATCTTTTATGGCGGTTTAATTGAACCTAATAAAATTGAACTAGACTCTTCTGCAGAAGGACCCTTTAAGAGTCTTCCTATAACTAAATCTTGGTATCTACTTAATAGAATTCTCGATCATAGAGTTTCATGGAATTTTGGTCTAGGAAGTGAAGGAGGCGTAGAAATAGAACATGATTGTATTCATGACTATAATCAAAAAGGCCATGTTAAAGAATTATCTAAAGAAATTTATTTGGATTGAGATCTTGTGTTGCAAGTTGTTAAAGCTTTTACAGAACATATCAAAGCTCCAAAAGAGGGTTTGGTCAAGTATGATCCACCACCCGAACCTGACAAGGAAAGAGAAGTTAAAGCAACACTGGCCTCCCTAGAACCAACATATGAGATACCTTTCCCTAACACTGCAGAGAAGCATATTTTTGAATATTAACAAGTCAAAGCAGCACAGGAAAAGAAGGAAGAGAAAAGTATTCCAGAAGTTATAGAACATATGGAAGAAACCAAATATGAAGAGGTAACCAAGGAAGCAATTATGGCTATGTACGCGCATTGTAACATAGTTGAACTTGATGAAGAGACTTCCGTATTGGTTGAAGGTAAAACAAAGGTAAAAGATGTGGGTAAGCCTATTCTTCCCTGTATATTTAAGAAAACCTCGCATTATGGTTTATGTGATCTTGGCACCGAAGTTAATGTTATATCTTATGATTTCTATCTAGAAACGAAAGAAGAAACAGAACCAGCTACAATTGAAAATACTGATATGACAATTATGTTAGCCAATAAAAATCTTAGAATTCCAATGGGAGTAGTTGAAGATGCTACTGTCACAATTGGCAACAAAAACTTTCCTATCGATTTTGTAGCTGTTGATATGTCAGCTGATACTTTTTGCCCAATTATATTTGGAGGGAATGTTTTGAGCGATATAGGTGCCTATGTTGATTTAAAAAGGGAGATAGTGTCTCTTTAGCTTGGGGGAGAGGAAAAGGAATTGCACTTTTCCAAATTTAAAGACATGCCTCCACAAATAAAAGAAGAAGAGGAAGAGAAAACAATCGAGGAAATGGCAGCTCTTTTTTTAGTAATCAAGAAGAAGAAATAAATGAAGACTCAAATTATGAAGCAAATAGTTATGGAGCACAAGTCCCTAGAAGAACTAGAGGGTGAACTCGATTCACTTCCCATTATAGGGCCTCCAACTGATGAGGCTCTTGAAGAGCCAGAAAAGAGAGGTGACGAGGAATTACCACCCCCGGAGTTGAACACTCTACCAGATAATCTTAAATACATGTTTTTAGATGATACAAATAAATTTCCTGTTATTATTAGTGCTAAACTTTTAGGAGAAGAAGAAGAACTCGTGAAAATACTCAAGGAGCATCGCAAGGCCTTTGAGTACTCAATGGTTGATTTGAAGGGCATTAGTCCCATGATAACCATCCATCGAATATTCATGGAAGAAGGTGCTAAACCAGTTGCAAAATTTAATAGAAGATTGAAGCCTGAAATGAAGAAAGTGGTAAGGAAAGAAATTGTACGCTTACTGGATGCAGGTATAATCTATCATGTTAAATAAAGTGAATGGGTAAGTCCTGTTCATTGTGTCCCTAGGATGGGCGGTTTTACTTTTGTTGCTAATCAAAACAATGAATTGATACCTACTAGAACTATTGTTTGGCATAGGATGTGCATAAACTTTAGGAAACTAAATAAAGAAACTAGGAAAGATCATTATCCTTTAGAGTTCATAGATCAAACTTTAGAAAGGTTAGCAAACCACACTCATTTTTTCTACTTGGACGTATACTCTGGTTTTTCTCAAATAGCTATTCATTCGGATGACCAACTTAAAACAACTTTCATTAGTCCTTATGGTTTACATGCTTACCGACGTATGCCTTTTGGTTTATGTAATGCTCCAACTACTTTTCAAAGATGCATGACTGCTATTTTTGCGGATTTTATAGAACTGATAATGGAAGTATTTATGGATGACTTTTTTGTCTATGGAACTTCGTTTACCAGTTGCTTGGATAATCTCAAAAGAGTTTTGTAGTGTTGTGAAGAAACTCATCTTGTTCTAAACTGGGAGAAGTGCCATTTTATGGTCAAAGAAGTTATAGTCCTTGGACATAAGGTATAAGGTAAGGGAATTGAAGTGGATAGAGCTAAGGTTGAGGCCATAGAGAGAATGCCACAGCTTAGAGATATTAAAGGTATAAGAAGTTTCCTTGGTCATGTGGGTTTTTATAGAAGGTTCATTAGAAATTTCTCTGGAATATCTAAACCTTTGACTAACCTCCAGCAAAATGGATTAAGATTTAATTTTGATGATAAATGTCTTATTGCCTTTCATAAACTCAAGAATGCTTTATCCCGTGCTCCTATTATTAAACCTCCTATCTAGGATATGACTTTTGACTTAATATGTGAAGCTAGTGATGATGCTGTAGGAGTAACTCCGGGACAACACATTGGTCGCAGATTTAATATTATACATCATGCCAGTAGAACTCTTAATGGTGCTCAAAAGAATTATCCTAAGGAAGAAAAGGAACTTTTTGCTGTATTTTTCTCTTGTGATAAAATTTCATACTTATATAGTTGATGCAAAAGTAAGAGTTCATATGGATCATGATGGTTTAAAAGAACTTCTTGAGAGGAAGGACCATAAGCCAAGACTGATCCGTTGGATTCTTTTACTTCAAGAATTTGAGTTGCAGATTATGCAGAGGTATGAAATAAAGATGTTGAATGTAGTGTCTATGTTTGACCAGCAAGACACCAATCTTATTGAGAGGAACTTTAGACCTGGTGATTTTCGTTTACGAGAATTATTCAATGAACTAAGGCCAATTCCTCCAAAAGAGAAGAAGTCTTTGTTGTTTGAGGAGTTTTTCATCCCCAAATAAGTAAATGGTAAGTTCAAGGTAAGTGTTCTTACTCAAATAAGTGATTTGTTTTCACATATTTTACTTCTGAATTTTTTCTCTTTGAATTCCTCGTGTTTTTCTGAAGTTTATGAGGGGTTTTACCAACTATACGAGCTCAACTATACGACTGGAGAGGAAGCTCATGCCTTATAGTTGGTCGTTAAACTCTATGTATCCTCTTTGGGAACTTGTTTTCGATGTATGGAACTATACGGGCACAACTATACGACCGGATAAAATAATTCCGGCCGTATAGTTGGTCTTTGAACTCTCAGGAACTTTCGATTTTTGGTGTCTATATCTATACAGTCGCAACTATATGACCAGAAACAAATTTTTTGGCCGTATAGTTGGTCGTTAAACTACCAGACGTTTTTTGTTTGCCTTTTCGCTTTTATTATAAATAAATAAATTATAAAAAATGTTATTCTCGGTTCTGAGTCATAACTTAACCGACCTGGACTCGAGATATTTGGAAATATCTGCCCGGAACCAACTATACGGCCAGAGCTATACGGGCCGCACCCGTATAGTTGGTCGTTACGCGGCAGGATTTTTCCAAATCTATGATTTCTTTCCCAATTTGGTTAAGATTCTTTTATTGGGCAACAATTTGGTGTTACTCGCGAGTTTTATTGACCTCTGACCCCCTTACATAATGCCATTGTCTCGCTCTAATCATAATTTCTAGGAACCAATCTAGCAATGTGCTATCTTTCCCCAGGCCGTGGAAAACCCTTGGGTCTCATTGCTCCTTCCCCCTTGGGTCTCGTCTCTCGTTCCAGGCACCGCTCTAGCAGCCTGTCCATGGAGGATGATGACAAGGAAGTGGAGAGGTTTAGCCCGACGTACAAGGGGTACGTCGAGCCAAGATTCTACAACAATGATTCCGACAAAGATTGGAGTGACATCTACATCTGCCATGATGTCTATGATCCACCTAAGATCAACTGGGCGGTGATGAAGAGAGCTCAAGAAGAGAGAGAAGGTCGCAAGCCACATGGAAAATGGCATGTGGAGACGATCAAGTTCATTACCACAGACCCTAGGCCGCACAAGCGTAAGGAAATTCCTAATACTAGTGCATGTGTTAGAAATGGAGCGACAGTGCCACTCTTGAAGCCTACTATTGGTGCTCGTATGAGGGTGAAGCCTCAAGAAGAATGGAAGAACGGTTTCCACTTCCCCGATCCATCAATCAGGGATGAGGAAGACGAAGCTATTCCCAAGACCAAGGATCACGTGCAAGCACTGGAGATATACCAGAAGCAAGAACTACTTCATCACGTCGAAGTCCGCCACCGTTTCAAGGAGATAGAGAGGAAGGATGATCTCCTCCCTGATGGCTCAGTGTTGATGTAGAGCTCGTTGGGAAACCCAAGAGGAAGGTATGATGAGCACAGCAGCAAGTTTCCCTCAGTTATGAAACCAAGGTTTAATCGAACCAGTAGGAGCAAGGAAACACCCCAAAGGTGTTACTAGCTGAGCCTTGGCAGGGCGCACTACCGGTGCTAGTAGCAACATGGAGACCTGCACAGCACAACCACAAAACTCTGTCCCCAAGTTGCGATGAGGTTGTCAATCTCATCGTGTTTTGCTGAAAACAAAGGATTAAACGTATCGAATGGAAGGAAGTAATAGTTTGCAGAAAGTAAACACAAATCAGTAAACAGTTTGTAGATTGTATGTAAAGAAAAAGGACCGGGATCCATAGTTCACTAGAGGTGGCTCTCCTTAAGATAGATAACATGCTGGGTGAACAAATTACAGCGAGGCAATTGACAAACATCTTGAAAGCAATACATGCATATACTAATCATCTTGACTCCTTTGGAACTTGATTGGGCATTACAACATTATACATAGACCGCCATCCAACTGCATCTATGACTAATAATCCACCTTCAGGTTATCATCCGAACCCCCTCTAGTATTAAGTTGCAAACAACAGATTATTGCTTTACGAATTGCGTGTAGTGTAAACAATACAATTGTTCTATGAACAAAGGATTGTTGTTTTCTCCCTAGTAGCAACAGCACATCTAGTACCTTAGAGATTTCTGTCACTTCCCTAGATTACCAGAGGCATGAACCCACTATCGAGCATAAATACTAACTCTTGGAGTTGCTAGCATCTACTTGGCCAAGATAGCTACTAAAAACGGAAAGCATGCAAGATCACAAATAACAAAGACATGATAAAATCAATAATCAATCTGAAATAGCATCTCAATATCCATCGCATCCCCGCAAACACAACATGCAGAATTACAAATAGATGATCTTGATCATGAACGGAGCTCACAAGATCTAAACATGAAAGCACAAAGGAGGAGAACTAGCCATCTAGCTACTACATGGATCCGTAGTCCAAGGATGAACTACTCACGCATCACACCAGAGGCTTGCATGATGATGAAGAAGGCCTCCAGGGTGAATTCCCCTCTCCGGCAGGGTGCCGGGAAGAGCTTCAGATCACTCCCGATCTAGGGATGGAGATGACGGCGGCTACAGACTCTTTCGTGGATTTTTGATCGATTCCTTAGGGTTTTCGTCCCAAGGGCATATTATAGGCGGAAGGAGAGGCCGAGGGGGTGCCTGGGTGGGCCACACCACCTCCTGGCACGGGCCAAGCCTGGCCGCGCGGCCAGGTGGTGTGGCCGCCCTCTGGCCCTTCTCCGTCTCGTATTCTGGCATCTGATGACTTCCGAAAAAATATGCACTTTGGCTTTTGTCCCGTCCAATTCCGAGAATATTCATTTTCTGACTTCCTGGAACCAAAAATAGCAGAGAACAGGCAGCTGGCACTGTGGCTCTTGTTAATAGGTTAGTCCAAGAAATCATATGAAAAGTACTCCAAAGTTTGGACAAAACACAAGAAAGTGGATAAAACCAAGCATGGAACATAAAAAATTATAGATATATTTGCAATGTATCACTCCCATTGGTAACTAAGCTCGCAGATAGAGTGGACACGCTGCAATCTAATTTGCGCAGGTGCTACAGCTGCATCACCACTCTGGAGGATGCCAACAAGAAGCTACGCACCATGGTGTTACATGGCGCCACAGTGATCTACAATAATCACGATATCAAATAATCGCAAGGGATTATTTGATCCCGCCTGGCTTGATTCCAAGCTTGGGGAGATCTTTAAGACCTTGTAATCTATCTTATAAGCTTTTATTACTACTTTTGCATTAGTTCAAGCTAGAAATAACAATTGAATCATTCGAATTCCCTTCAAGAATATTCGATCCCTTTTATGAAATTTGGAGTTTATTATTATATATGGAGCAATTCTGAGTTTGTGTTTATCTTATTGGATATATGAATGGCTTGAGTACAATTGGTATTAATGGAACATATAAAGATAATGTGATCAACATGTTGTAAGTCTACGGTTTGATTTACAAAGAAAATTATCTATGCAGTTAAATTGAAAAAGAAACCTTGAACCAAGGAAAATAAAAGTGCTATCAAAGTAGAGTGAGAACAAGTCAAGGTAGAATCTTCAAGTCATAAAATGCTTCATATACAATAGGAATTTGATAATTGAGATCGTTACACTTTGAATTCCTACATGAAGTGGAATGTATGGCTAGCTCTTTGCACAACACTTAAACAAAAGTGTGAGCATATAAACAAAAGAGAAGAAAAGAAAGAAGAAATGATGAGGATATATACAGGGATTATGATGATTATGACTGCTTGAACTAGAAGGAAATATTGAGTCAAATCAATGATGCCTATCAGGTGAATTCATTCCTAGTTGAACATGATGCTTTCATTTATAAGAACTTTATGCTACCTAAGTCTTTGTGCTATCGTATGATCAGGTACATGGGAGAAGAAGGCGTAGCACAGAGCGAGGAGTTGAAGCATATGGAGCATGGCGTGTTGACCAATGAAGAATGCATGAGGGAGGAGAGGGAGGAAGCGCAATGATCTACCAAGAAGAAGATCAACACATGGCAGGATCTCTGCCGCGGTAGAGAAACGACACGTTTTCCAGCCACGACAAAAAAACAGAGTCCTTTTCTGCCACGGCAGGCTACCGCAGCAGAGAAACAGGCCCAATGTCTGCCACGGCAGAACCCTGAGCCGAACTCAACTTTGGGTCGGTTTGTATCCTAGTTAGGTGGTACCAAGTCGTCCCAAGCTTAGGCGTCCTCCTCCAAACCTCTTAAATGGATGGGCGCAACAGAAGTTAGGTTGAAGACCACGTTAAAATAGTTTGGAGTTGTTTCTTTCATAGAACCTCTGGAATTACTTGTGATCGATTTTACCAACTGCAACTGAGTGTGATCTATTGTTCCACTAGGAATTAGTAGATTGCAAACAACCGTTCGTGGTCGACGGTTGTGTGCGCAAGAGCATGGTGTTGTGAATATCCCACAGGGTTCGAGAGCTGTTGCATTGGCATCAGGGTTCGAGCGGGAGAGTTCATAGCTACAGTCTAGTTATATATCATCCACCATCATCATCGACAAGTGCTTGCTGAGAAGATCGGGCCACCCCATATCATCTTGGTATCAGATTTCCTCGTTTACTCGGTGAACATCCACAAATCCATCCATAGATTAGTTCGTGTTTTTTGTCCTATAAAAAAAGCCCCACAAAAAGGGTTGTCATAGCCTAGATTACATCATATTCGAGTAATAGTTGTTTGTCATGTTCCTCTTTTAGTCTAGATCTAGATCTATTCTTCGTAGATTTTTTTTTGCTTTCTAGTTGTTCTAGTCGAGTTCCCCATCAATTGTTTCCGCCACCATCAAGTAAGAGTCTTGGTTGTTTACTACTTGGCCAAGTCAGAATTGAAAAAAAATCCTGCCAACTCTACCGCGGCACAGAAACCTCCCTTTTTTCTGCCGCGAGTCCGTGTCAGCCACGGATCCGATTTTCTGCCGCGTCACGATTTCATGCTGTTTTTCTGCCGCAAGGTACAGATTGTCTGCCATGGCACAATTTTGCCCCGTTTTTCTACCACAAGAGCCATATAAAAAAATTGTGAAATTTGCAATTGTCCAAACCTTAGCTACAACCATTCTATTTCATAAGTGTAGGGACTTTCCCATTGAGACTAGTTTCCCCTATTACAAGCTGCTCGTAGGGATTTGGTGTTGTGTTTCATAATATTGGTCGTGTTCATAGTGTGATAAAAAAAGATAATATAGCAAAATAAAAAGCAAAAATAGAAAGAAGCTATACAAAAGAAAAAAATAAAAAGAGAAAGAAAAGGAGAATTGAGCAAGCGGCCTAGTGATATCTTTGTGCACCGATAGATTGAGCAATCTTGTGCCTGTTTACTTTGAGATATGCTAGTGTCTGTCCAACGTAGTGCAACACCCTTCATAGTTGCATTACCACATTTATCTCCATGTGTGTGTTTCTTGGGTTTTGTACGATCAACACTAGGACTTGTTTGGGGTGTAGATAGGATACCATACCTACAACTCCACCATAAATAACATGTATGCCCTATGATCATTCTCTATACCCTTGATATTCACTTCATCACATATGTGCATAAGTTGTTGGTTCGAATTGGTAAGCATTACTATTCACTTTGGAACGGCAAGATCTGCTTTCTTGTCAGTTTTGAGTGAGTTGTGAGAGCTCCCCCACCAGATTTTGTTTTGTGCACTAATGTACTAATAATGTCTTCTAGTAGTGTTGATGTGATGCAGAAAAAGGATGCAGATGATTATCCCTTTCCATTACAATCCTACTGCAGCAACACATTTTGGGAAGAGGAGTCAGGAGTTGTGCCTACTTCGGGTTTGTTCCACTTCATCACAGATATTAGTGGTAGAAGAGCTGCTACTACCATTGATACTTGTTCTTACATAAATTTGGTTAGTGGTGAGGTTGTTGAAAAGCTACGATTATACAAAAGTGCGTTAAAAAAACCATTTATGTTAGCAACTTCTAGTCATGCACTAGCAGTTACTCAAATTGCATCTGTTCCACTCACCATTTATGGCCCTAGTAGAGGGATTTTTTGTTTTGTCATTCCTAGAGCATTTAACTCTTGTCATATCATGTTGGGAACAAAGTGGTGCAATTAATTTCAGGTTGTGTTTGGTAGTGAGTTTCTGATCCTACTATTATTTGGAATGATAAGCACACTTAGTTATCACATACACGTATTAAGCAATTTCAGGAGATTAGGCGTCAAAACCTATGTGCACCTGTAACCACCAACATAAAACCACATGTTAATCCTGTCATGGAAGAACCGAGAGTGAGAGTTGATGAGACAAATGAGGTTTCTACTAATGTAATCATCTCTACTCCTAGTGTTGTTTCTTTTGATATCCAGGTTGCTTTCGAAGAAAGGGAGCCGTCTATTTTACAACATGTATCACTGGACTATGCATTGTCACTTGTGGAGGATGTTTTAGTACCTACTACAACTGAGGAGATTGTTGATAACATTGTGATTTGGAGCTTCAGCCAACATGTGCGACATATTGTGAGTCCATTCCTTTACTGAAGCCTCCTTGTTACTTGCCTTGCACTACTGTTTCAGCACCATGTGATAGTTTACCAAATTCAAATTTTGATCATGTGGTACTAATAACAAATAAGGAAATACTTACTCGAATACCACCTGCTATGTATTCCATCATGCTAAATGAACCTATTAGTATGAGTTATGCTATGGATAAGATTTGTGAAATCTCATGCCTAAATTCTAGCACATATTCTCCTTGTTTCACATTCAATCTAATTGGTGAATATAGCATGGATGAAAAATTTCTTGTCGATCACATATGTATTACTTGTGATAGAATCGCTAAACTAAAACAAGCTGATTTGAACCATATATGCAATGTGTCACAAAATGTTTGCTATGGGACAATAGTTCATGTTCGAGATATTATGGAAATACATTCTGGTCTAGTTGATATATTGCAACCAACACAAGTAATTTTACCTACGTTGGATTGTTCTAATCTTGCTAGATAGGACCCAAGTTTTCATATTCATTGTGTTTGTCCCAAAAGTCTTTGTCTAGTTATGTTACTACTTTAGACTTCCCTGATATTTTCAAATTGTGTTGCATCTTACATACTGGACAACATGATCATATTCATAATAATCAAAGTAGAGTAGTTGAAGCATGGCATGAATAAATTTGGTTTTCACACATATTGAATTGGTTTGATCTTGTTCACAAATTTGATCATAGATCTTCTTTGAGAAAACTGAATTTAATATTGAAAAACAAGACTATCTATTTAGTTGTTTTTCACCATGATAATGATTCTTTGTACTTCACTTATACCAGCAATTTAAGTTGCTTGATATATACTGGACATACTTTTCATGTGAACAACAATAATACAACATGTTATATATACATATACTTTGCGTACACATTGTTCTTTTTGTTTCTTCCACTTTCAGCTTACCCAAAGCCGTGGACGGCTTTTCATGAAGAAAGGGAGGATGATGAGGATATATAGGGATTATGATGATTCTGACTGCTTGAACTGGAAGGAAATATTGAGTCAAATCCATGATGACTATTAGGTGAATTTATTCCTAGTTGAGCATGATGCTTTCATTTATAAGAACTTTATGCTGCCTAAGTCTTTGTATTATTATATGATCAGGTACATGGGAGAAGAAGGCGTAGGACGGAGCAAGGAGTTGAAGCATATGGAGCATGGCGTGTTGATTAATGAAGAATGCACGACAAAGGAGAGGAAGGAAGCGCAATGAGCTACGAAGAAGAAGATCAACACATGGCAGGATCTCTGCAGCGGTAGAGAAACGACGCATTTTCCTTCCACGACAGGCTGCCGCGGCACAAAAACATAGTCCTTTTCTGCCACGGCAGAGAAATATGCCTAGTGTCTGCCACGGCAGAACCCTAAGCCGAACCCAACTTTGGGTCGGTTTGTATCCTAGTTAGGTGGGACCAAGTCGTCCCAAGCTTAGGTCACCGCCCCCCCCCCCCAAACCTCTTTAATAGATGGGGCACCACAGAAGTTAGGTTGAAGACCACATTAAAATATTTTGGAGTTGTTTCTTTCATAGAACCTCTGTAATTAGTTGTGATCCATTTTACCAACTACAATTGAGTGTGATCTATTGTTCCACTAGGAATGAGTAGATTGCAAACTACCGTTCGTGGTCGGTGGCTATGTGCGTAAGAGCGTGGTGTTGTGAATATCCCACAGGGTTCGAGAGCTATTGCATTGGCATCAGGGTTTGAGTGGGAGAGTTCATAGCTACAGACTAGTTATCTGTCATCCACCATCATCATCGACAAGTGCTAGCTGACAAGATCGGGCCACCCATATCAATAAAAAGAGCGAATGTGCAAAGAGAAAATAGGCATACACCACTCTATTGTAGTATGACAAAGAGACACTTTTGAGATTTTGAATCCCAAGTGAATATGTTAATCCTAAAACACTTAGGACTACCTCGCTAACTCATTTGGTTGAACCGGATACTTTTACATTATGTTGAGATTCATCTTTTGTGAACTCTTGATCACTAAGGTATGGAAGCCTGCTAATACTATTTAGATGGTTCGAGTAAGGTACTATTCATGAACTTATTCCTATGTATCGTATATGATAAACACATGCTGCAACAGCCTCATTTATTTTATTGACTCAGCTTCATGAATATGAGGATCACATCCATTAAGCTAAACTTGCTCGGGACAAGCAAGAGTCTAAGCTTGGGGAAGTTGATGAGTGCATATTTGCATCATGTTTTATATTGTTATTTTGTAGTGTAGATGTAGGATCTTGGTATTTTATGGTGCTCCCGTGCACATTATATGTATGTTTTCACCATGATCAGGACATATGATGGATACAATGGACATACTGAGGAGAAAAGGAGTCAAAAACAACGTAAATTGCTTATTTGGGAAATATTAATAATACCAGAAGAAAACCCAAACTATCAAGGGAGACAGACGGTTTAACGACCAACTATATGGTAGGAATAAATTTTCCGGCCGTATAGTTCCCGCCGTATAGTTGGCGCCGCCACAACCTCCTCACATAGTTTCACCCCATGCAACTAGATCAGAGAGATGACATACAAAACACCCATAAATCACAGAAACCTCACCTCCGGAAGGCATCTGGAGGGATAACTTGTCCACCGAGGATCTATCTTCGCCCTGCGCAGATCCGAGAGGCTAAGGCATCGATCTTCATCATCCACCACTACATCACCACCATCTCCATCCATCCCATCTATATATTGTCTAGATCTTCTTGTAATTTCCGTACTCGTTGTGTATTTATACAAGTACTATTCATCTATGATAGATTCCATTGTTATTGCCATGATGTTGATTGCCTCTATATCTGAGTAGATCATTAGTTCTTGGGGAGATGGAGAAACCCTAGGATGAGATTGAAATAAGATAAAGTTTATTATGATATTCATCGCTGTGACCATGGGTTAGATTGTCTTCATCTTGATGTTGAGAGAAGTCGACCTCTCAATATTTTCCTCTCATGGGGACTTGATGGAGGGAACTACTTGTTGGTAGATGGAGGTGTGTTAGCACTTATAGTGACTATAACGTTGTTGGCACTCATTACGTATCAACTTGGGAAACCGAGGGAACTCACAGAACACTATCCATACCATGGGAAACGTCCTACAGGATAACGTCCCTTACTGGCGCAGTAATTCGATTGATGTCGATTGCTGACTGTTGTGGTTATGAGGATGATATGAGCAGCGGTTGCTGCCTATTTGTCCAAATACGGAGTTCCTCCCACACATACATAGTTGAGAATGCTCATGATAATAATCTTTACCTTAGCTCCTTATAATGCTAGTGGTGAATCCGCTACTCCCTGAGAACGCTTTTCACTATTGCAGTTCTAAACTCTCTTACATACGTGATACTTACTTTCTGTACTCAGTTGATTTACTTTACTTATTATTTTTCTTATACCAAAAACCCCAAAACACATTTTTACGCAAGACTCGCATTTTATCTTGTCACTTAGAACTTTATTAAGCATTACTAGTGTAATATTTATTTCAAGAATTATTAGACTTTAGACTCCTGCTCCCTATGGGATCGATATCTTTATTTTGAAACTAGCTACAAACAATCTGTGCACTTGCAGTCATCATCTTTCAGGTTCCGGTTCTAGGTCATCTTCTTCTATCACGTTCCCAATGGCGACTAACACCTGACGGGAAGTGGTACCATTCTTGGCGCGCTCCTCCCTCTTGATTTCCTATTCAATCTCCCTCATAGCAACATCGTATTCCTCCGAATTAGCATCTGAGCCGCCGCCATCCATGTTAATGTCGGTGTATAATGCGTCAAGCACTCAGTCGGAGTTGGCTTCGGTGTTGTCGATGGCGGAGGTGGTGGGGGTTGTGCTGCTTCCTCCGGCTTCAGGCCCAGGCATTGTTTGACTGTTCTCCTCAACATCCACGTAGTCATTGACGATTGTGAGCATCTCACCGAGGGCGAGCGGGCCGGCGGCCTGCCATCTGAACGCATCTTCCACAAAGTGTATGCCGGAGGAGTGTTCCAGGCGTGAGCCCTTCCACAAAGTGGTAGACAAGTTCGTCAGCACGGTCACCTTCCAGGGTTTCCCTTACCCTCATTCATCTGGCGAGGTATTCACAGGGAGATTCTCCCTCCCTCTGAACGCATCTGGCCAGATCGAAGATGGTGACAACACCGACAAAGTGCGACCTTCGCATCTCTAACGCTTGGGGAAGCCAAGCGGATCTCCAGGGTCCTTCCACCGTTATATCTAGCATAGGGGCGGTTTGGATGGGTCTTGAATTTTCCTGACCTGAGTTGTCATACTCTAGATAGAGATATGGCCCAGATTCTTCTGCGAACGTATCCTGCCCGTAGGCGGTCTGTGTGGGTTTTCACGAATTTCCGACTTCCTGGGAGCTAGAACTCAAGTCGGGTTCGCTGATGAAGATGTGGATGTCTTTGACTAGGACAACGGAGCAGTAGGTAGGGTTTGTCTTCGCCGGGACCCATAACTTGTCGGGAGGGACGACCGGGAAATTGCTGGAGAAGACGCGCCCGATGGCTACGGTGTCGCCGATTCCCACGAAGATCTTGGACCTCGCCCGGTGTAGAGCTCAAAGCGCCTCTTGCCCCATGGTGGGCGCCAACTGTCATGGTATTACCGACGAGTATGCTATGGAGGGGTCCTCACAGAGCGTGTTTGGAGATGTGGGGTAAGGCAGAGAGTTGGCGGGTATGAGGTAACACAACTTACCCAGGTTCAAGTCCCACAACGGTTGCAGAACTCTACTCCTGCTATAAATCACTATAATGGCAATATGCTGAGTTATAGGGATTGGTTCGCTATGCGAGGGGGTTGTGAATCGTTGTATGTTGTGCCCTAAAGGCTCCCATAGGTCTAGCTTATAAAGGCACCATAACCTACTATTAGAGGGAAAGACCTTGCTAGAAAAGTTACACAGTCCTACACTAATACTAACTAGTCTTCAAGTCTTGTACTCCAAGGCTCCGAGTAAGTCGGTGACTCCTAAGTAGCCTTCCTATATCCGGCATGGGCCTCCCTTCTGGATCCATCTAACTGGGTCGCGCAGTAGGCCATGGGACGTGCTACCAACTATAGGCCATAAGGGTTAGCCGGATTAGAGACGTGCTATGGTGGTACCCATTTAGCATAACAACGAGACATCATGATCCCCGTCGGTGATGCAGATGCTCCGCGTCGCACTAAATGGGCCTTCAATGGAGATGGTGACCTTCTCCTCGCCGCATCTAACTTCGTCATTGGCACTTGCTCGCAGGACATCGACATCGAACCCTGGGATGCCGACGGATCCGGTCTCTTCTCCCAAAGCTGGGAAGATGGGGTAGGAAACCCCATTTCCTCCTAGAAGTCTTGACGGAGCTCCTCATCCGTCTTCCAATGCCTGTAAGCCACCATAGTCCATCCCAGCGAACCGGTTTTGTCCTCCAGATCCTTGAGTGCAACTCTATCCCCCAAGCCTGCTTCCCCATCCGCCTCAGAGTCAAACCCGAGACAATGGAATCACGACCCAGAACTCGCCACCGCTAGTGATGCGGTAGATTATGGTCCCCTCGATGCCAGGGTGAGACGCCGTCGGTCCCTCATTTGTGCTTGTTAGAAAATTAATCTTTCAAACGGTGGTCCTTGATACGTCCAAAACGTATCTACTTTCCCGAACACTTTTGCTATTGTTTCTTCTCTAATTTGTGTGATTTGGATACAACTAATGCGGACTAACGCTGTTTTCAGTAGAATTGCTTTGGTGTCTCATTTTTGTGCAGAAATTCAACTTTCAGGAAAAATCCCGGAAAATATCGAGAAACTCCTATTTTACCAAAAGACTAATGGAGCCAAACGACGAGACGAAGAAGGGACACGAGGGGCCCACACCACCTAGCCGCGCAGGCCAGGCCAGGACGCGCCATGGGGTGGTCTGGCCGCCTCGGACTCCGCCTCGACCTCTCCTTTCGCCTATAAAAGCCCTATGACCTAAAACAGAAGGGGGGTTCGACGTTTTTCTAGATATAGTTCTGCTACGCCGCCACTACTAGATACCGTGATTCGGAACTAGAAACTCCGTTCTAGCACCCTGCCGGGACGGGGAATTGGAGGTGATCATCGCCATCATCATCACCATCACTTCTCCATCAACCATCCATGATTCCCCCATCCATGAGTGAGTAATCCCCCACTGTAGGCTATGGGGATGGTAGGGATTGGATGAGATCGTTCATGTAATAGCATCAGATTGTTAGGGCATGGTGCCTAGTATCTACTATTAGTGCTTTTTGACTTTGTTGCAACTTGTTATGCTTAATGCTTGTCACTAGGGCCCGAGTGCCATGATTTCAGATCTAAACATGTTATTGATTCATGATGATAGTATTGTGTATGATCTTACCTGCAAGTTGTATACACATATTATTATCCGGAACCAAAGGCCCCGAAGTGACAAGAATCGGGATAACCGGAGGGGTGGCTATGATATGAGGATCACGTGTGTTCACGGAGTGTTAATGCTTTGCTCTGGTGCTCTATTAAAAGGAGCACCTTAATTGTCAGTAGTTTCCCTAGAGGCCCTGCTGCAACGGGCTGGCAGGACAAAAGATGTTGTGCAAGTTTTCATTACGAGCACATATGACTATATATGGAACACATGCCTATGATTATTTAGTACTTGGATGCTTTACCTTATTTATCTGCAAATGCCCTATATCTTGATTGCTACATGAGTTGTCTTGTCCATGCAATGCCCGTCCATCCATCCCTATGCCTACCGTGCTTTAATCCTACTGTTTACTGGAATTGTTACTACTGTCTTTACTTTTACTACTTCTATTACTTTGCTATTGCTATTGCTATTACAAAACTGTTTCTACTAATAAACTACTGCGAGCAAGATTGTTTCCAAGTGCAGCTGAATTGATTACTCAGTTGTTAAGGCTTATAAATATTCTTTGGCTCCCCTTGTGTCGAATCAATAAATTGGGTTTTACTTCCCTCGAAGACTGTTGCGATCCCCTATACTTGTGGGTCATCAAGACTATTTTCTGGCGCCGTTGCTGGGGAGCATAGCTCTATTTATCAAGTTTCACTTGGGATCTCTATTGTTCGCTGCTATCCATTCATCATGGGTAAATCTTGTGATGGAAAAGTTCCTATTTAGCATCCACTACAAGGAGAGGTACACTTTTGAACACCTCTGTTGCTCTTGATTCACCATCTGTGATGAGTAAGCTCCTTACACCACCACCACATACACATGCTACACATACTGCTACTTTTGCTGAATCTGAAACTTCTGATACTTATGATGCTGCTTCTACTGTGCTTGATAAGAGTGGTTCATTAGGTCATTTCCTAGATGCTACGATTGCTAGAACTATAGCTGGAAATACTGAAACTCCTAATGAAGATACTACTACACCTATTAGTTCACCTGAGTCTAGAGAGAGCTATGATATTAAAGAAGGATATATAGAAATGACTGATGAATAAAGAATGCCAAAACACTCATGGTAGGAGTGCTATTAAGAGTCTTCTTAAGAAACATAATATTAGACCTAAATTATCTCCTAATGCTAAGTTTGCTACATCTCTCATAAACATTAAAGATAAAGATTATGATTTCTCTCTTGATGTATCTTACATAACCATTGTTGAGAAAGAACCTTTTTGTGGGAGTAAAAGTGAAAGTGTTGTAGCACATATGACTGAGCTTTCTACCATGAGTGGCTTATTTTCTGATGATATTAAGATGCGCACCTACTTTGTTGCTATAATTTTGCCTTTTTCACTGAAAGGAGAAGCTAAAGCTTGGTTTAATAATTTACCTCTTGGATCTATTAATAGCCCTGATTGCTTGATTGATACTTTCTTTCAAAAATATTTCCGTCCTAGTGCTAGACATGCCATTCTGCAGGAACTTTTTGATTTTAAAAAAGGAGAAAAGGAGATATTTCCTGAATCATGGGCAAGGTTTTGTGCTTTGATTCATGCACAACATGTATGTCCATTACCTAAAAATGAGCTTCTTGATATATATTATAATGGACTAACAGAAGAATCTAGGACATACTTGGATAGTTGTACTGATTGTGTTTTCAGGAAGAGAACTCCCAAAGAAGCTGAGGAATTAATGGCTAAAATAAGCAAGAATTATGATGACTAGACTTCACCTGAGTCAACTACACCCGAGTTAACTGTGCCCGAGCCAACACCAACACCAAAGAAGAGGGGAGTGATTGAACTAAACGATGAAGTGATGAAGGAAGCTAAGAAATGTCTTAAGGAGAAGGGTATGAAAGCTGAAGATGTGAAGAATCTACCTCCTATAGAAGAATATGTAAGCCAATCTCCCACTCATCCATATTGAGGTACACTCTCTCCAACATTTTGATGAACGTGATATTCCTTATTCTAAACCTCCTAATCAATGCTTAGAAGAATTTCATATTTTTATTGTTAAGCAAGATAATTTTAATAATAGAGTGCAGAATCATCTGATGGAAAACTCTAGAGCTATTATTGAGTTGAGGGATATTATGGAAAGAACCTCTAATGATGATAAAATGCTTGTTAAACATTTCCAAATGGTTCAAACTCAAATTGATCAGCTTATAAAAGTACAAAAGATTTTCTAGTTAATGCTTCTAAAGAAAAACATGCTTATGAAATTAGAACTAGAAGTGGTGCTGCCACCCAGGATCCTCTATATCCTTAGGGGCATCCTAAAAGAATTGAGCAGGATTCCCAACAAATTGAAAATAGTGGTACTTCTTCTAAGAGAAAGAAAAAGAAACATAAAACAATTATAGAATCTTCTGAAACTGCTAAAGATCCTAATAGTATATCTGTCTCTGATGCTGAAACTGAGAGTGGTAATGAGAAAAATGATTCCCTTGATAAAGAATAAATTGAATAAGAACCTGAAAGGAACATAAAGAATGCTAAGTACACTAAGGAATATTTTGTTGCTAATAAACATGGTGGTGAAAGAGAGCCATGGGTTCAAAAACCAATGCATTTTCCTGATAAGAAACACAAGACAATGGAAGACGAACACTATAATAAGTTTTGTGAGTGGATGAAACCTTTATTTTTGCAAATTCCCTTAACTGATGCTATTAAAGTACCCCGTTATTCAAAGTATATGAAGGCTATTGTCTCTAATAAAAGGAAGATCCCAAATGAGGAAATTTCTACTTTGCTTGCTAATTATTCCTTTAATGGTAAGGTTCCAAAGAAACTTGGAGACCTAGGGATTCCAACTATTCCATGCTCTATTAAAAATAATTATGTTAGAACTGCCTTGTGTGATTTGAGAGAAGGAGTAAGTGTTATGCCTTTTTCTCTCTACAAGAGACTTCAACTGGAGAAACTAATACCAACTGATATATCTTTACAAATGGCTGATAAATCTACCACTATTCCTATTGGTATATATGAGGATGTTCCTGTTCAAGTGGCTCATAATTTCTTGATATTAACTGGGTTTGTTGTGCTTGAAATGCCTGAAGATGATAATATGTCTATTATTCTTGGGAGACATTTTCTTAATAATGCAGTTGTTGTTATTAATTGCAATCAAGGAAAGGTAACTTTTAATGTTAATGACAAGGAGAATACTGTCTATTTACCGAAGAAGATTGATATGACCTATGGCCTAAATTCAATTAACATTGAGGGCATCCAAGTTCGAGAAATATATTGTCCCATACCACAAGAAAAATATGAAACTATTATGATTGGGACCATTGCTATCAAGGTTGAGGTAACATAATCATTTAGTGAAATGCAAAGTTTTGTTTCATATAAAATTGTTTTGGTAACAAGACCTGATCAACCTTGTTAACAAAGGGATTTTAATGAACAAAACAATGTTTTCACCATCATTATCTTTGCCTACTTTTAGTTCATCCATTTTAATTTTTTTCTTTCACTTAGTTTACCTTTCTATTGCTAGTTGCTTGCATAATAGAGTGTCTTAGAATTTCTGAAATTTTAGTTTTGTTTTGTTATTGCATCATTCCAATTTATCTTTCTGTTAGAAAATCATTCATCAATACCTGAAAATTGCTAAAAAAATAAAGTGTTTCGAAAAATTCTAGAAAATTCATATTAAATTTTTACGTCAAAAGAGGGGCAGAGAAGTACCTGGATTGTCCCAGGGGGGCCCACCAGGCAGGCACACTACCTGGTGGCGCAGCCACACCAGGGGCGCGCTTGGCCATGGTGTGGGCCACCCCTGGCCCTCCACGTATTCTCCTACTTGCCACTCCTTTCTCTCTCCCTAGAAAACACCAGTTCATTGCTCAGACCCGTGTTCTTGCTGTTCTTGCTCGTGATTTTCGATATCCTTACTCAGCCCACCTTTGCTGCTGAGATTTGGAGCATTTGTTCTCTGGTATGTGACTCCTCCGCTTGTCCAAGTAGATTTGTGATTAGTGGATTATATTTTGAGTATTTTGCTACTATAGGTGACAGGTTATGTGAGCTTGCATGCTTGTTCAATGCTTAGAGAAATTGTTTTGATCCATGTTTAGGCCTCTTACAAGTCCCTATAAGTAGTTCCTTTCATTATGTAATCACTTTGCAATCACGTGTATGATGATTGTCTAAAATTTCAGAAAAGGAGATGAATGAACACCAACTTAACCAACATGAATTAAGGGTGCCCGATGTTATGAAGGTTCACCATGAGGAAGAAGTTTTCCCTTCTATTTATCCATGCCCCGAATTCATGAAGGCTGCAGGGATTTCTCAAGATTTCCGTACTTTAATTTCTAATGCGGGATTGGAGAATTTTGTGGGAGATGAACCTTACCAATATGTGCAACTAACTATGTCTATGGTGCTGGATTTTCGATTTAGTTGCTCCTTGCCTAACCCCATGGTTCATTACAAAATTTACAATATAGCTGTCGATCTCCCTTTTGATGATTTTTGTGCAGCTATTAAAGTACCATAGTGGGGTTCGTGTGGAAGGATTAGAGAGCGGCCTACACCACTCATGGACTTGTATGCAGATATTTGCCAAGGGAGCAGCTTCTCAAAGGAGAGTGGTAAAATTCGTAATATTCATCTCCCGTCTATTTGATACTTTGCCTACTTTATTGCCAAGTGCATTCTCGCTAGGAAAACTACTAGTAAATTATCTTCGTATGATCTAGCCTTCATCTCAGCTGCCTTAAAACAAGATAGGACTTATAATTTGGGTGCTTTGATAGCTTTCCGTCTTGCTGCTAACCGCGAGAAAGGTGGAATTTGTGGAGGCCTCATCGCCTCTTGTTTATTAGCTTTGCATGGTGTAGCGCCTCATCATTCAGACCTACAGTTTCCCATAGAGAGGCTTGACCTTAATTGCATGATACAACATAACTTCATTTCTTCTTGGGCTAATTTGAGTGATTTATCTTATGAAATAACTTTTCTCAAGGCTGGTTGGAGAAGGGGTAATACTGAACGTGTTGTTCTTTTGCCCGCACCTATTTTGTTTAACCTTGATACCAGGGTAGGATGGTCACTTACTGAGGAAGAGCTCGATACATATCTAGGGGAGCTCTCCTAGTAAGAGCAGGATACTGGAAGGGAGGTTACAGATGATTCGGTCCAGCCCTTGTATGAGGGGGTGTCTTCGAACCAGCAGCCTGCCTATGATTGGGGAGCTTCTTCTTCGCAAGGGCCTAACTATGATCATTCATATGATTACCCACCGGCTTGGAGTTCCTACCCACATTGGGGTTGATACCCACTTAGGCCAAAAGCCTAAGCTTGGGGGGAGGTATACCGACATCACACTCATTTACATATCATGTCCAGTCGGTACTTTGCATATCCATGTTTCGCTTTCTTTTTAGTTTTTGTTCTTGCTTTATTTCTGCTTTCCAAAACACAAAAAGACCAAAAATATTTTTGTTATTTCTCTTTGTTTGCTTCTTTATCTCTTAGCCTTAGTTTGCGTTATCCTTTTTAGCTTTGTTTTGATTATTCTAAAAACCCAAAAAGATTTCACCTTGCTTGTTCTTCCCTTCGGTTCTTGCCTTTAAAAATCGAAAACCCAAAAATATTTGTTGTTCTTCTCTGGTTTTGTAAAGTTTGTTGCAGGGTTCTGCGGTCCTCAGTGATTCCTTGGAGTTTGGTTTTATCTTATTATTCAAGTCACACAAGTGAAAGGCAGTGATGATTTATGACAACTCGAGGTGTGGTAAGAGGCTGGTATGAACTCTATTTGTTTTCATTTTTTGTGCATATACTCATTATTGTGAGCATGCTTAGTCTGTTTATGTAAGGTGTATGTTATTTAATGGATGTTTAGTAGTTCTTGCTCTCTTATGATCAGTTCCAATCCATTAATAGTTTGTAACATGTCATGTAAATGTTTGCTTGCATTGTTCTACTCATAACTTGGTATGACAATGTGGTATCCTCCTCTGAATGTTCTATCTGAATTGACTTGGCACGTGCTCACGCATGCATATGACTAAACAAAAATTTAGTTAAGCCTCGATGATTTATTCTGCCTTAGAGTTCTCGTGTCACTTTTATGCCACTATTAATTTTGTATTGTCGCAAGCATGATTATGACAGTTACTGCTCTCTCGATTGTCGCTCCCTTTCTATTGCTAGCCTTCACTTGTGTTGAGTACTTTACTCGTGCATCCAACTCCCTAAAACCAAAGTTGTCAAAAAGAGTCCACCATATCTACCTATTAGCATTATTGATATTCCTTGCATATTTATTATGCTCTGTTTTCTTCCAATAAAAATGTTTGCTTGTTATGTGAAACTTAGTTAGTAAATCTCTCACAAACTTGATGGCACACTTTACTTTCTTGCACTTAATAAACTTGAACCATTGTGCCCATCTAATGTTGCGTATATTCTTGCATTTTGTAAGTTGTGAATTAGCAGAACCATGTTATCATGGGGAACACTTTCAACATTGCACTTTATTTAGTTGATATCATGTTCTTTTGCTTATGGATCCTAGCGGTGTGAAATGAAAGGGGAGCTTGTAAGGCTCATGGAGTTCGTATATGTGTTAGAGAAATCCATGGGCGGCTGGTCCAAGCCATGCCTAATCATGGTGGAAACCTGCAGCGTAACCATAGTGAGCAATCTATGAAGCATCCTCTATATATAAAAAAAGCCATGCAAATAGGAAAAAAAAGGGCATATGCAAATAGGAAATAAAAGGATTGTTGCGATGCTCATTGTCTTCTTGCCTTGTCATTTTGATATAGGGAATCGTCCGTATCATCGGACAAGGGGTACCCTGTTGGCGGTTCTCTATGATACATATGTACTTACAATGACAAGAACTTACTTGTAACTAAAGTTGAGTAGCATGAGGAACGATATAAGTAAGCGAGGGGCATGAGATTTTCAGCTTATAACTTGTCAAGCATATCCTTATATTTGTTCACTTTAACCTTAATCACCTAAAGATGCTTATGATAGGGGCAATGAGAGCTCAAAGCTAATGAATACCATACTTTCAACATTTGGAAGCCTTTCAAACTTTTCAAATATTTTCTTTCACTTATATGTTGAGTCACCAATTATTCTTTGAGCACCTTCCCAAGAGCATAGCTGTCATTCATAGTGTAATGTGCTTGTCCCAAAACACGGTTAATTATGACATAACTTTGACACTTGTATCTTTGATATTTTTATTTCTAGTCTTCACTTAAACTTCAGAGGTGCATTGGCATTTATGTTTTGCTCCAAAGAAAGGGAAGCGATATACCACTTTATCATATCTTCTTATTAGCACTACAATCCTACATATGCTTATGTGTCATGTTGCTTATTATTCATGAGTTGGAATCTCTTCATAGCTTGCATGACTACTGAGTGAACTTATTTGCATACTCTTTATTATGAATTGCCTAAGTATTTGATCATATGCTGGGAATATATACATCTTATGAAGCAAATCTGTTCGTGAAAGTTTCTTTTATCGCACTCTGTTTTCAACTTAATTGCTTGAGGACAAGCAATAAGCTAAGCTTGGGGGGAGTTGATACGTCCAAAACGTATCTACTTTCCCGAACACTTTTTCTATTGTTTCTTCTCTAATTTATGTGATTTGGATACAACTAATGTGGACTAACGCTTTTTTCAGCAGAATTTCTTTGGTGTCTCGTTTTTGTGCAGAAATTCAACTTTCAGGAAAAATCCCGGAAAATGTCGCGAAACTCCTATTTTACCACAAGACTCATGGAGCCAAAAGACGAGACGAAGAAGGGCCACAAGGGGCCCACACCACCTGGCTGCGCCATCGGGTGGTGTGGCCGCCTCGGACTCCGCCTCGACCTCTCCTTTCACCTATAAAAGCCCTATGACCTAAAATAGATGGGGGGGTTCGACGTTTTTCTAGATAGAGTTCCGCTGTGCCTCCACCACCAGATACCACGATTCAGAACCAGAAACTCTGTTCTGGCACCCTGCCGGGACGGGGAATTGGAGGAGATCATCGCCATCATCATCACCATCGCTTCTCCATCAATTTTTTATGCTTAATGTTTGTCAATAGGGCCCGAGTGCCATGATTTCAGATCTAAACATGTTATTGATTCATGTTGATAGTATTTTTTATGATCTTACCTACAAGTTGTATACACATATTATTATGCGGAATCAAATGCCCCAAAGTGACAAGAATCGGGATAACCGGAGGGGATTGCTATGATATGAGATCACGTGTGTTCACGGAGTGTTAATGCTTCGCTCCGGTGCTCTATTAAAAGGAGCACCTTAATTGCCAGTAGTTTCCCTAGAGGCCCCACTGCAACGAGCTGGCAGGACAAAATAAGGTGTGCAAGTTCTCATTACGAGCACGTATGACTATATATGGAACACATGCCTATGATTATTTAGTACTTGGATGCTTTACCTTATCTATCTGTAAATGCCCTATATCTTTATTGCTACATGAGTTATCTTGTCCATGCAACGCCCGTCCATCCATCCCTATGCCTACCGTGATTTAATGCTACTATTTACTACAATTGTTACTACTGTCTTTACTTTTACTACTGCTATTACTTTGCTATTTGTATTACAAAACTGTTGCTACTGATACACTACTGCGACCAAGATTGTTTCTAGGTGCAACTGAATTGACAACTCAGTTGTTAAGGCTTATAAATATTCTTTAGCTCACCTTGTGTCAAATCAATAAGTTGGGTTTTACTTTCCTCGAAGACTATTGCGATCCCCTATACTTGTGGGTCATCAGTCCTGGTTTAGATCAATATGGGCTAAGCTAATCTGATATGGTATGTTTCATGTTTCTATCTCTAGGGAACAATCATGCAAGTAGTTGTAGCACCATTGATCAAGTTGAGGAAATCTTCTAGTAGCGTAAGCCGGAAAGGTAAAAAGGACACATGTATTATGATTGTTATTCTAAAGTTTCATACAAGATTAATACTTTGATCTCTGGACTTTCTATTATATGAAATTTATATTTCTAGATCAACACTCTAGATACTACTAAAACCCAAAATAACAGCTCTAATCTAGTTTGTGTTTTCTCGCCTGAGTAGGATTCTGATCTCTATTATGGTCATTTTCGCATTTTGTGCCATATACTTAAAAATGTCTAGCACGGATGCCTTGGAAAAATAAGCATGTAATGGCGCATAGATTTATAAATCTATTTTTATCGAAATTATGCATACTTTTTCGAACAATGTGGTATGTGTTTTTTGCATATACTGATATACCTATCTAACATCAAGATTCCAATTAGCTTTACCCGCATAGTTATTATTGTCAACATGTCCACATACGGTCAGAGGGAGAGGCCGAGCAAGCAACCACATCAAAGGGAGGAGCGCCTAGGGGCTAGACGGTGATGACGAGGACCAATATTTATGGTGTTAGTGGTAAGATGTACAAACTTCTTTAAAGTTTTGAAGGTGGTTTGTACCCTGCAACTCTCTCACCGTTGTTGTCGTCCAGGCAGCTTGTTTCTTGGTCGATAGGGACTACCATAGTACACTAGGAATTATATGCTCACTTGCTTAGGTGTGTGTTGATAGATCTTGCTTTCTCATTGTTCGTATTGAAAGTACCATGATTACATAGTTGGATACTTAGTAGGTGCTACTATTCTTACCCTTCTAAATTCTAATTTGGGTGATCAAAAGTAAGAATAGAGGAAAATTTGAGCGTTGATGCCGTAAATTATAAGTTTATATTGATATGGCTATATATTGGTATTTGTTTGAGATAGAAAATGGTGTGAAATTGAAAATGATCTACTTACTCATATGCTTGCTATTTTTGTACATGCATATTGTTAGACTCCGCATACAATAAGGAGTAGGAGTCCTTTGTGTAACGTATTGTAACGAAACTCTATTAATCCTATTATATAAACTAGCCCATGCCAGCAGTCTAGGTCAAGGTTGTTTTTCCCAGTCTCATTGTTTTACATGGTATTAGATTAGGTTACCACGGTTTCTGCTACCCCTGTTGTCGCTGCTACTACCGCGCCGGCCCCTGGCCCTGCCTGGCCCTTCTTCGCCTCACAACCCTTAGTATGGTGGCAATCCCGGTCCCCTAGGGTCGCGCCTCCAAGTCCTCTCCCGCAGCCACCCCCGATCGGATCGGCTCCTCCATCCGCCAACCCTGGCATAGAGGGCGATATTCCGTCGCCATCCTCCTACGATGACCCTTTTTCCCCGACCTGCGTGACTACGCTACCACCCTATGGTGGTCTCGCACCCGCTCCCTACGGTGCCTACTCGGTGCCGACCTATGGTGCCCCACCTGCGCCAAAGTACAACATCCCATCCATGCCCACATACGGTGCCCCTGCACTGACCTACGGTGCCCTGCTGATGCCACCGTCTGCCTGGCTGGCACCACCCTCGATGCGCCACCTCTACAGCCCTGCATGGTTCCTCCGGTGCTACACTATGGGGCCACATTTGCGTCGCCCTATGGGGCCCCAAATGCACCGATCTACGCTGCCCCGACTGCCGCTCCCTATCGCACCTACCTATCATTGATGTACGACGATGTCGCACCTGCCTACGGGGCCCCTCGGTGACCACTGCCTCTGCCCCATCACTGGAGATGGCCCCGCCGATGGGCTTCTATGTGTCATGGCTGTTGGCTCACACTGATCATGCTACAGCACCGTCACCCTTCTACTCCTCGCACCTCATCCCGGTGAAGGTCACGCCGGACAATTACTTGTCTTGGTGTGCACAGTTGTTGCCGCTCCTCCGGAGTTGCTACTTGGTGGGGTACGTCGATGGCTCACTGCCATGCCCATCGATGTATCATCCGATGTATCACGCGTGGGTGGCCCAGGATTAGGCCATCCTCTCTACTATCCAGTATTTTCTCATGCCGAGCGTCTCATCGCTGGTCCTCTTCACTGCTACATCTCGAGATGCATGGATGGCGCTTCACACCAGCGTCGCCTCTTAGTATCAAGCATGTGCTCATGCTATTTGCACCGAGATGGGTGAGACCAAGCTCCACGACCTCAGCATCACAGACTACTTCAGCAAGATGACTGGCCTTTCCGACACACTGGCCTCCATTGGCCAACCGCTTTGCCCCGAGGACTTCACCACCTACAACTTGAATGGCTTGGATGACGACTATGATAATCTCGTGGAGATGGTCAATGGTCGTGACACTCCGCTTTAGCCTCGTCAGCTCTTCTCATGCCTCCTCGGTCGTGAACAACGTTTCAAGGTGTGTCATGCCTCCCCGAGCTTCTCCTCCACCAATGCCGCAGCTCGTGCTAAACCCCAGCAGCCGTCACCGGCTAGTGGCAAGTCACCGGCTGGTGGCAAGCCGACGCCCGCACCTCAGTAGGCCCCACGGCCCGATGTGCCCCCCATCATGGGTGGTGGTCGTCCGCATGCCTGCTGCCCCTGTTGCGGCGCCTAGCAAGCATGCCAGCTATTTGACCTTGAGGGCCATATCGCCTCCTGCTTTCATCGATGCTTCAAGTAGGACTTCCTCGGGATTGGAAACAATGGCAAGGGCAATGACAAGCAGGCTGTCGCTGCCCTGGCGGGTAATGAGCATGGGTACACTCCATCCCACTCCATTGATCTAGCGTGGTATATGGACATGGGGGGCTACCAATCACCTAATGAGTGAGATGGGCAAGCTCTCGACCTAGGAGCCATATCGTGGTCATGATCAGGTTCGCACTGCCAATGGAGTGCGCATATCACATGTTGGTCAGGCATCTCTTCTTGCACATAACTCTAGAACACTACATCTTTTCAATGTCCTTCGGGTTCCTTCTGCTACTTGTATTTTGTTGTTTGTTCCTAACCTTACTTGTGATAATAATGTCCTTGCTGAATTTCACTGTTTCAATTTTTTCATCAAGGATTGGGACATGAGAGTCGTACTGCATAGAAGTCGTCTTTGTGATAGCCTATATGCGCTTGATGCACCGTCTTCGTAGCCTGCTCCCCAGGTGTTCAGTGGTGTTTGTGTGTCATCTACGCACTAGCATGTGTGCCTTAGTCACCCTACTGCTCCCATAGTTCATCATGTTCTACATTGTCATGAACTTCCAAATGTGTCCAATAAAATTGCTGAAACTATCTATGATTCCTGTTAGCAAGGCAAGAGTCATCAACTTCCATTTTTAGAGTCTAGTCGTGTCATTAAACATCCTCTTGAGCTTGTGTTTTCTGATGTATGGGGTCCTTCCCAAATGTTTGTTAGTGGCCACAACTATTATGTCAGTTTTATTGATTCTTATAGTCGGTTCACTTGGATTTATCTTATAAGCGTAAATCTAATGTGTTCAATGTTTTTATTCAATTGAAAGCACATGTTGAGTGTCTCCTTAAGTAGAAAATTCTTCATGTTCAATCCATATGGGGGTTGAATATCACAATCTAAATTCGTTTTTTAACAAGCTTGGGATCTTGCATCATGTGTCTTCTCCTCACACACATCAACAGAATGGCACCATTGAACGTAAGCATCATCATCTTTTAGAGACTAGCCTTACCTTACTAGCTCATGCCTCCGTTCCATTTCAGTTTTGGAGTGATGCTTTTCCACCGCCTGCTTTTTGATAAATAGGCTTACTTCTTCTGCAAATGAAAACTCCTCTTGAACTCTTGCTCAGTGACATCCCAGATTACACGTTCTTTATGGTTTTTGGATGCGCATGTTGGCCTCACCTTCGTCCGTATAACAAGCATAAACTAGCGTATTGGTCTAAAAAGTGCGTCTTTCTCGGGTATAGTTCCCTTCATAAAGGGTACAAGTGCCTACAAGTTCGCACTAATTACGTTTACATATCTTGTGATGTCGAGTTTGATGAGAACGCCTTCCCTTTTTATGCACTTCCGAACAACTCCACCACTCCTACACCACCTGCGCACTCCACTATTCCTTTGCCCGATCAATTTGTAGATGTTGCATATACTGATGTGTCGCTTCCTAACCATGCTGCAGGTATCGAATGCATCGCTCGACTCGAGATCCTCGATGATCAGGTGACGGATGACAATCATGTATAGGACGTCGATCCCATGCATGCACCATGCACGCTAGGTCCAGCCTACCAGCCTGCTGTTACATCGCCTGCAGTAGCTACGCCTACTACAACCCTGCCTATGGCGACCTCACCCGGCCTAGCACCTGCGCTGACCACCTCTTCTCCGGCTCCTGGTGGGCCGTCTTCGATTGGCCCGACACCGCCTAGCTCCCCATCGCCAAGGGCCTCCTCATTCGGCCTAGCATCGCCAACCTCAGCATGACCTACGCCCGACTCGGCGTCACCTACGTCTGGCTCATCGCCACCAGCACCACCTGCTGCTAAGGCTCTTCGCCCTCGCACGCGTAGTCAGGATGGAGTTTTTCGTCTGAAGAAGTGTACAGATGGGACCATTGTGTGGATTGCTTCTTATGTGGCCCATGTTGTTGCTGATCCCACAGCTGACCCCCGACACCTTTAGGCTGCTCTTGGTATTCCTCACTGGCGTGCTATGATGGAGCAGGAATTTCAGGCACTTCTAAAGAATGATACTTGGCAACTCGTTCCTCCTGTTTCTGGTGTCAATATTATTGATTCCAAGTGGGTCTTCAAGGTTAAGAAGCATGTTGATGGTTCTATTAAAAACTACAAGGCATAGTTAGTTGCTAAAGTCTTCAAACAGAGGTATGGTCTTGATTATTAAGACACGTTTAGCCCAGTTGTCAAGCCTACTACCATTCATTTACTTCTCTCTTTGGTTGTTACTCGAGGATGGTCTCTTCATCGGCTTGATGTGTAGAATGCCTTTCTGCATGGAGTTCTGGAGGAGGTGGTTTATATGCATCAGCCCCTAGGTTTTGTTGATCCTCCATGTCCTCAGCATCTCTGCCGCCTTGTTAAGTCTCCTCGTGCGTGCCATGGAGGAAATAATTTTGCAGCCCGAAAATTGAGAAGCCAAGGCAAAGCGGTACCCAAGTTGCTTGTAATCGGCCACGTTGCCCATAGTTGGCGTGCCAAATGCTCAGAGGGTCTTTTTCGGCATGAATTCAACTTAACGCTTGAATACAAAATATCAGGCTAACACCCATCAAGTTAGCCCCTGCCAGTTTTCGCCGTCATGTCACTCCCGTCGTGGCTGCCATGTAGACTTGTAGTGTTGGCGCCTGCATCCATTCCTCATTACACGTCTCCTTCTTCCCTTAAGCGGCGATTTATGGTTGCGGCCATGGCGTGGAGCTGGGACGCCATCTCGTTCGGTGGTGAGATCCGGGACATGGACGAACCTGCTCGACCCGACTCTCCTCCCCATCCCGAATCGGAGCTCGCCCTCACCACGGCCACACCCATGGCATGACGCGGGGACGAGAATTGGTTCTTGGTGAGATTTGTCATTGTGCCGACCATGATTGGTCTTGTTTTCCTCCTCAAGAATCCAAGCTCGCCGTGTCCATGGTCGCACCCGCACCAATTCTTGCACCCCTACCGAGGTCTTTGTGGGAGCTATACCTTCAGGAGCTCAAGTTCTGCCATGTTGAACCTCTAAGCAAATTCGGAGTTAGGCAGCGACAACCCGTTATTGAATACAGTAATGTTAATACATGTTGTTGAATACAGTAATGCTGATGTGAGTTTATTTAGTTACTTCAATACAAATTTTCCACCAATTTAAAATCTTGTTGATGTAGTCCTTGACAATTATAATATAATCGAGCACTAGAAATTTGGTAGTGTGCATGAGCATGATCACTAATATAATTGAACACTGGAAATTTAAAGGAACTCCATATAAAGGAGTATATATATAGATAAGGTTCACCAGAGACACCGCGGATATATTGTCTTACATTCAACCACAGGTAATAATTCACTTAAAAAAAATAAAAGCAGGGGCAACAGTAGGAGGTCGGTACACGGAGACGCCTCGCAGGGCACGGGCAGCAGCAGGAGGCCAGGACAACC
The DNA here is from genome assembly GCA_910589775.1 of Avena eriantha. NCBI lineage: Eukaryota > Viridiplantae > Streptophyta > Magnoliopsida > Poales > Poaceae > Avena > Avena eriantha. Next base: position 408,640,852 of record OU342743.1, on the reverse strand, counting down.
TACTCGTGGGGATACAGGCCAGTCCTGAGATAATCTCGGAGGAATTTGGCGAAGGTTGCGTGCCGTGCCAAGCTCTTCGGTTCATGCCTTCTGCCTCCTCCTTTGCCAATGCCCACCGCGTGCTGGATCATGTTGTCGAGGTTCATATTGATGGCTCTGACACAGAATGGGCAAAATAGTCTCCCCTGCGGTAGAAAGGTATTTGCCCACACCATAACCGCCTCAGCATGTAGCAGCTCTTGTTGTCCCTGGAGTACTTGCTAGAGTCCACGTCATCATAATCTTCATGTTGATTTTTAAGAACATTTCTTAGAACTCATACATATGATTGAATTGTATTACAACTCAATAATTTACAACATATATATGTAAGACAATATTAAATTTGATATCAAAGAGAAAGCATCTAAGCAATAGTTTTGCTAATTCATCCCTGAAAAAATCGGACACCAAATGTGTCTACCTCTATTTTGGGGCAAATTTGGATCATTGTCCACAATAAGAAATTGAAATGTAATCCTACAAAACAATATTCAGGGATATACATATTTAGGTACAAAAAAAATCCTAAATATTGTAATTATAAATAAAAAAACCAAACAAACAATCTTTAGGTACATGTTAGAAAAACTTATGATCAAAACCATGCATTTACATATGCATCACACGAATCATTCAAAGATCATAAATAATTCAAAGATCATATATGTAGTTCCATATGAGAATAAATCAAGGGCCTCATAATTTTTTCAGAGATGGAGTTGGGGAACCAAAGTACCAACATCACAACCTATATTGTTTGTGTACATAACTGCCTCATGTTCACCAACTCATCTCTAAAAAGGACACCATCATATGTGTCTCCCCTTGCACTCTTTTGGGGAAAAATTCAATCATTAGCCTCGGTGACAAACTGAAATGTAATTCTTATACACTATGAATGCATGTAATAAATAATTCAAATATCATAGTTCTGTGAATGTAGACTAAATCTGGGGGCCTCATAAGTTTCTTCAGGGATGGCATTTGTGAACCAAGTACCAATTGTACAACCTATTGTTTTTGTACATTGCCCCAGGTTCACTAACTCATCCCTAAAAAAATCTGACACCAATGTATTTGACTCTCTTTTAGGGAAAATTTGAATCATTGGCCACAATAAGAAATTGAAATGTAATCCTACGAAACAATATTCAGGGATATACATATTCAGGTACAAAAAAATCCTAAATATACATCAAAACCATGCATATACATATGCATCATACGAATCATTCAAAGATAAAAAACAATTCAAAGGTCATATATATAGGTTCCATATGAGAATAAATCAAGGGCCTCATTTTTTAGAGATGGAGTTGGAGAAACAAAATACCAACAGCACAACATATATTTTTTATGTACATTGTTGCCTCAGGTTCACTAACCATCCCTAAAAAAACGACACCATCATATGTGTCTCCCCTTGCACTCTTTTGGGGCAAAATTGAATCATTGGCCTCATTAAGGAATAGAAATGTGATGTTATATGCATGTTGTGTATAGAAATCAACACTCAACTAGCAAACCCTAGAACCCCTAAATCAAATGTTACAGATCGATTAAATTTACAGCACGAGAGGAACCATATGAACAACAACGAGCTAAGCAAATGTAAACTTACTAGATGGTAGATGAGCATATTGGGTTTTTGTGACTAGACGGATTGGGGTTTTGTGACTAGATGGCAGATGAGCATATTGGGTTTTTGTTACTAGACGGATTGGGGTTTTGTGACTAGATGGCAGATGAGCATATTGGGTTTTTGTGACTAGACGGATTGGAGTTTTGTGACTAGATGGCAGATGCATCAATCGACCATTTGAACCATATATATACTACCCTACTTCAAGAGCAAAATAATCTATAGAAGATTGAGAAAATCCTAGGTGTGAACAGTGAAATATGCGGCTGTAACAAGAGAAGCTAGCAATGTAGTACCCTGGACTCCTTATCGGGGACCTCCTCCTTGAACTTGTCATTCTTTGCTATTGCGTCGATGATTTCTTGGTGGAGGATGGGGTCATTGATGTAGAGCACCGGGTTGCCTCCGCCGACCCAGTTGGGGATATAATTTTCGGGTATCCTCACTGTGCCTCACTTACCAGGGTGGCCCACTTCGGGTTAGAGCTTTGCTTCACGAGCGGCCCAGTCAGGGAGAAGAGACGGAGTCTAGTCCGGCTACTAGAAGGCCCAGAAGACTTACCGACATAGGCCCGTAGTATTACTTGTAGTTCAAGATGTACTCTGTAACCGACTCTTAGTCATAGCCGGATAGATCTCTCCTGTAAACCCTAGGCTGGATATCTAAATAAGTCGTCCTAGGGAAAGCCTTTAGGGCACCCTCACAATAGTCTAGAATCTCAACTCGCACAGGCGAAACCCTTGTAACCCATATTCCAGCTCTGCCATATTACTGGATTGCTAGCAGGAGTAGGATCCGTCCAAAGCCGGCGGATTCGAACCTGGGTAAACTTGTGTGCTCACCATCCCGGAACACCGTACGTCTCACACCCCTCTCTTCCACACGCCCCGAGGACCCCCTCATGGCGTACTTGTCATCAATCCGATAATAGTTGGCACCCACCATGGGGCAGGTGAGCTTCGGCTCTACGTTTCGAGCGAAATCTGCAAGAATCGGAATCGGCGAGACTATCTCCGTCGGTCGCATCCTCTACGCCAGTGATGTCCCTCTCATTGTTCTCGACGAGACCTGGATTCTGGCTAGGGAGGCCATGACTGCCTATATCATTATGTCTTTCGGCGAGATCGATGTGTACATCGGATTCGATGAACCTGACCCACCCACCCCAGCGGTGATGACAGAGGTGATGGGTTCGTAGCATGGAAAACAAAAAATTTCTACCGCAAGAACGAACAAAACCTAGATCCAATCTAGATAAAAGCCAAGATCTAATCTATTAGATATGAGCAACGAGATAGATGGGAACTAACCCTCATAGATCCGAAAGCATTAACGAGATTAGATCTCGTGGTTGATGTAGTCGATCACTTGCCGATCTCAAGATCGTGTGGACGATCCTTCCGGCGTCGCGTTCCAGCAGCGCTTCCGCCTTCGGTCAAGTAGACGATCCTTCCGGCGTCGCGTTCCAGCAGCGCTTCCGCCCTTGGTCAAGTTGACGATCCTTCCGGCGCCGCAATTCGGCAGCGCTTCCGCAGTCGGTCACACGTGCGGAGTCGAAGCAGACCTTCCTCTCCCCGTTCCAGCGAGCAGCGGAGGTAGTAGATCTTCTCCACGGAATCCCAGCAGCACGACGGCGTGGTGGTGGTGGTGGAGTAGAGAATTCTGCAGGGCTTCGCCTATGCCTGTGCAGAAGATGGTGGAGGAGAGAGGCGGCAGAGATTGGACGTTATGAGAGCAAGAGTGGAGGGGGCGCCCCTGCCCCTCTATTTAAAGAGGGGATGGCGCCATGGGGAGGGGAGTCCTTTTAGGACTCCTCTCCTCCCTAGGCCGGCGGGTTGGAGGTGGGGGGAGGAGTCCTCCTCCCCCACGAATCCGTATCTTGACCCACCAGGACTCCTTGATCCCTATCTTGATTTTCAAGCAAACTCCAAGATATCTTCTAGAACCTTCCGGAACATTCCGAAACCTTCTAGAACTCTCATACAAACACTCCGAAACATTTCCTATCTCATAAAATGATCTCCTATATATGAATCTTATTCTCCGGACCATTCCGGATCTCCTCGTGATGTCCCGGATCCATTCCGAGACTCCGAACAACATTCGGTCTCCAACGCACATTCCATATCTACTTAAAACAACTTCGAACCTTAAGTGTGTCACCCTACGGTTCGTGAATATGCAGACATGACAGAGACACATCTCCTATCAATAACCATCAGCGGGACCTGGAGATCCATAATGGCTCCCACATACTCAACGATGACTTTGCGATCGATTGAACCATTTACATACGAAAATAATTCCCTTTGGCTCACGATGTTATACTTATCCGAGGTTTGATCGTCGGTATCTCCATACCTAGTTCTACCTCGTTACTGATAAGTACTCTTTACTCGTTCCGTGATATGTCATCCCTTGTGACCTAGTCACATGCTTGCAAGCTAACTTGATGACATTCCACCGAGAGGGCCCAGAGCATATCTATCCGTCATATGGATGGACAAATCCCAATCTTGGTTCATGCGCTTCAACACATACTTTCATAATACCCAATGACACTTTTATAACCACCCAGTTACGAAGCGGCGTTTGATGTCATCAAAGTATCCATCCGGTGATGGTGATTAACATAACCTCATGGTCAAAGGAATAGGTTACTATGTGTTGGAAAGCTTACAGCAATACGAACTTAATGACTTGATCTTATGCTATGCTTACTATGGGTGTGTGTCCATCACATCATTCTCCTAATGATATAACCTTGTTATTAATCACATCCAATGTCCATGATCAGGAAACCATGATCATCAATTAATCAACAAGCTAGTTCAACAAGAGGCTTACTAGGGACTCTTATATGTTTACAAAACACACATGTATTAGTGTTTCCTACTAATACAATTATAGCATGGCATGTAAACATTCATCATAAACACAAAGATATAATAATAATCACTTTTATTATTGCCTCTTGTGCATATCTCCAACAAGAGGCAGAAGAGATTTCTAGGTCCCCTTTGTCCGCGGAGGCGCCAGAGTTCCGGATCCCAGAAAACCCTAATCCCACCCAGCCCGCACCCGTTGCGTAGATAGTGGAGAAATATGAGCCTGAAGCAGATCTTGCGGTTCAGGTCAAATCTGGAGTGGATCTCCTTAGTGAGGTTGAATCCCAGATCGATCCACCCGCTGAGGTCGAAATCTAGGAGGATCACATCAACAACCTCGTTTCCATGCCCTGCCAACGTCGGAACAGATCAACCGTTCCTGAGGCACACGTTGAGGCACATGATGATGAAAGACGCAAGCATGGAGAAGGTTCTCGAAACCATCAAGATCTTCGAGGAAGCCCACGAGGAACGCCGCAACTACCTCAGGACCCACACATCACACTTCATTCCGTATCCGGCTCTGCCAAGGCTGGAGACAACGAAGACTTAGTGCTGGAGGAGATCAGAACAAACACCGACTTACCCGCATCCTCAAATGATTCGATGATGTTGGCGGATTTCCGAAAGTTCTCCGCAAAATATGAAGAGGAGTACAACTCCAAAGCTGCAGAAGAAGGAGAAGCCATGGATGAAGGATCCGGAGAAAACTCTCCCAAAGCACAGGATGACATGGACATCGAAGATAATCTCGAGGTCCAGATGTCCAAAAGTACCGATCAGAGCTTGACTCCGGGAAACTGACCCAAAGCCGTCTTTGCTACCGGCGCTGCCAAGAAGGCAAAGAAGAGGAACAAGAAAAACAAGACCCCGGCAAAAGAACTTCCAACAGAGGAGGTGATTGCCGAGGAATACGAGGAAGACTCGGATGGAGCACTTATCCCAGATGAGCCCAAAGAAGAATCGATGGATGGACACGTGGTCACCGCAGGTGCCCATAAACTCATCGGCGCTGCATTAACCACACCTATCACTACTGCGACAGAACTAACTGCCACGGAATTGGACGAAAGGGCCCAAGCCCTAGAAGCGCGTCGCCAAGTACTCTTGGATAAAGCCAAAAACATCGAGGAAGAGAAGAAGCGCATGGCCAAGGCGGAGAAGCTCATCTCTCTGCAACATCAGAAGAACCGGAAACGACATACACATGACAATCAATTTCTGGAAGTACGCAAGGTTCTCTTTGAGGGAGATCCGGGGATGCCTCGGCTCGATAGCAAGGGAGATATGGTGTATCCAACACCGGTGCAAAACACTGCCGCTGCTCGAGACATCCTGGCAAATAATCCAGGCCTGGAACAGGTTCGATTGGGCATTAAGCTACTCACCAAGGGTATGGAGCAATAGAAGGTCGCGAAATCTGAAAGCGGAAAACTGGTATCTCAGTCCGACCAATGTCGCACGGATCCAGCCTGGGACGATGTAAGACCCCAACGGGCTCCAGAACAGCATCATCGTTCCGATCGTCGGGAAGACAACCACTCAAGAACCGGATCGTCAGGATAGCATCACAGAGCTGCACGTGACTGGTGCAACGTTGCTCCAGCTGCCGAGCAAGAGGCGATCGCTGCCCTGTGTCCGAGAAATCCTTCCCGGCGAGAGTCGAACGATCATAGGGAAGAAGACAAAGAAAAGCGTCGGGAGGAGGACCGACAAAGAATGCCACCTCCTAGACATACAAGCTGTCCAGATGAACCCCACCGCAATGGCAATGACGGACGAAGGAACCACAGACACCATGCTGAGTCAAGCCGACAGGGGGCTCGTCGTAATAAAGACCCTCCCCGGAGCCAAAATAATGATGCTCCAGATGGAGGTCGGTGATCAGCCGAAAACAATCCAACTGCTCCACCCTCTCCACCAAGCAGCCATCACAACGGCTCCCAAGGAGGACAAGGAGGGTGTCGTGGCGGAGGAGGTGGTGGCAGAAGCCGAAGTCCGGCTCCAAGGCACCGTAGCCATAGCCGTCAATCCGGACGATCTCTGTCCCCAAGTGACGCAAGACACAGGATTAACTCCAACATAGAGGCGCGGCGCTACGAAAACGATGATATATACATGGGCCCAAAATGCTTCGGACCACGTATAAGAGCAACAAAATTCCTGGAAGGATTTGCTATCTTAAGACATATCTAGCCCTACAACGGTGTAGCTAGGCCAGATACTTGGCTCCAGGATTTCTTGCAAGCTTTGCTGCATCGCCAAAGGCAAAAACAGCCTGGTCGCGACCCGGTATCTCCCACTTATGTTGCGGAAGACGGCACGATCATGGCTCAATGAACTTCCGGAGAACACCATTCACAACTGGTATGACATGCAAAGCGCATTCTTTCGGAATTTCGAAGGCACATATCGGAGGTCATGTACGGTAGGAGACCTACAACGTTGCACCCAGAAAGCCAGAGAAACTTGCCGAGATTATCTCGGACGATGAATCGACACGAAGAACTCCTGTGAGGGGGTAAATGACCAAACTGCGATTGAAGCTTTCATTGCAGGACTCCCAATTGGTTTACTACATCATCGCTTGAAGTGCGACAAGGTAATTGATTTGGGAGAGATGATAGAAACAACGAGCAAGTATGCAGATGCTGACGACGACGTAGAAGGACTACTGAACACCCTAGCTATGCCACGGTCAGCAAAACAACCAAAGCAGCAAGCTCAGAAGCGCAAGAATACCTCGGAAGAAAAACCCAACACGGAAACGGCAGTGGTCACTTCTACTTTCGGGTCTGGAGGACGAGGAGGGCACGGTGGTGGCTGCAGACGTGGTCGTGGGACGTCAAGAGTCCAGGGTAGAGGAGACCAGCAACCTGGCAAAACCTACTCCTGGGCCGACATTGCCAATAACCCATGTGTGCATCACTTAGATGCCAATGGGGGTTCGTCTCACACAAACGTCGAGTGACATCAAGAAAGATGATACTGGTGGCTACAGGGCTAAGCGAAAGAAGGGAAAGAAGAATATCAAAAAAGATAAAGAGACCAAGGAAGATTCCGACATGGAGGAAGCCGATGCTTCAAATTCCTAGCTGGAAGGGAAGAAAAACTTCCCAACAAAGAAAGGCACTTACGTCACCTTCCTCGGATCTCAACCAGCTAAGGTCAAGAAAGCAGTTCTACATGAGCTCAACGCAACAGTTCCGGCTGTCCCCCAATTCCTGGATTGATCGGAAGTGGCAATCACCTTTGACCGTGCTGGTCATCTACCTAAGTTGCACAGGCGAGGAAAATACGCCTTAGTCATCAATCCACTTATTGATGGCTATGGTTTCTCCAAGACTCTCATGGACGGCGGCAGCAGCATTAACATCCTGTATGTCGAAACACTACGCCGGATGAAAATCTCGGAGACCCAGCTGAATTATAGCTCTATGATTTTCCACGGAGTTTTCCCACGAAGACAAGCAAATTCCCTGGGAGAAATCACTTTGGATGTTACCTTTGGAACTCCAAAGAACTATCAGCCGGAAGCACTTTCCTTCGTAGTGGTCCCGTTCAAGAGCGAGTACCACACTATATTCGGACGTTCGGCTTACTGGGCTTTTATGGCTCATCCGTGTTGCATTTACAATATGATGAAAATTCCAGGTCCCAACAGCGTGATCACCATCAGGGGAGACCCGAAGAAGGCACGAGGGTGCGAGGACAGAAATGCCGCCTTTGCTGAAGCCGTGTTGCCTGCCCAGGAGTACCAGGAGATCAAGAAGACTATTGATCCGTCCGAGATGCCCGCAACAAAGAAGGAAGTGACAAAGCCGAATCTGGAGTTCAAGTCATCGAAGAGATGAAGAAGACGTCGTTGAAGGATGATGACCCCTCCAAGGTGACCCAGATAGGCGTATGCCTAGATAGCGCATACGAAAGCGCGCTCGTCAAGTTCCTCCAAGCAAATCAAGATATATTCACATGGCATCCATCTGACATGACCGGAGTACCTAGGGAACTTGCCGAGCACCCTCTGAATGTACACCCGAATGCTAAACCCGTCAAACAATCCCTATGATGTTTCGGCGATGAAAAGCGTAAGGCAATAGCAAAAGAACTAGCCCATCTCGAGTTAGCCGGATTCATCGAAGAGGTCATCCACACCAAGTGGTCGGCCAATCCTGTAATGGTCCCTAAAAAGGACACCACTGATTTAAGGATGTGTGTTCATTATAATGCCTTGAACAAGGCTTGTCCCAAAGATCTGTTCGCTCTGGCTAGGATTAATCAAGTTATCGATTCTATAGCCGGCTCAGAACTCCTATGTTTTCTCGACGCATATTACAGTTATCACCAGATCCGGATGAAGGAATCTGACAAAGTCAAAACTTCATTCATAACCCCCTTTGGAACCTTCTGTTTTGTTACGATGCCTTTTGGGCTCAAAAACACAGGAGCTACGTACTAGCGCACTATGCAGCGTTGCCTCCATGATCAAATCGGACGCAATGTACATGCATATGTGGACGATATTGTGGTGATGTCCAAAAAGAAGGAAACGCTAATTTCCGACTTGGAGGAAACGTTCGCCAATCTATGAAAATACAACATAATGCTGAACCCAAAGAAATGTTTCTTTTGAATACCAGCTGGAAAATTGTTAGGTTTTGTCGTGTCTTAAAGAGGCATAGAGGTAAACCGGGACAAGATTAAGGATATACTCAATATTTCAAAGCCAACTCGCTTGAAGGATGTTCAAAGACTAACTGGTTGCATTGCCGCAGTCAGTCGGTTTGTAAGCCGGCTCGGTAAAAGAGCCGCACCATTATACAAGCTCCTGAAAAAGACCAAAAAATTTGTTTGGACCGACGAAGCTAAAGCTGCGCTACAAGACCTGAACACAGTACTCTCATATGCTCCCATCCTTGCAGCACCGGAACCACAGGAACCGATGTTGCTCTATCTCGCTGTGACAAACAGGGTCGCTAGTATCGTCATGGTAGTGGAGACACTAGAGGAAAATCAGGAACACCTGGTGCAGCGTCCGACTTACTATCTCAGCGAGGTCTTAACGAAATCAAAGCAGTGGTATCTGATGGGTTCGTAGCATGGAAAACAAAAAATTTCTACCGCAACAACGAACAAAACCTAGATCTAATCTAGATAAAAGCCAAGATCTAATCTATTAGACATGAGCAACGAGATAGATAGGAACTAACCCTCGAAGATCCGAAAGCGTTAATGAGATTAGATCTCGTGGATAATGTAGTCGATCACTTGCCGATCTCAAGATCGTGTGGACGATCCTTCCGGCGTCGCGTTCCAGCAGCGCTTCCGCCGTTGGTTAAGTGGACGATCCTTCCGGCGTTGCGTTTCGGCAGCGCTTCCCCCGTTGGTCAAGTGGACGATCCTTCTGGCGCCGCGATTCGGCAGCGCTTCCGCAGTCGGTCACACGTGCGGAGTCGAAGGAGACCTTCCTCTCCCCGTTCCAGCGAGCAGCGGAGGTAGTAGATCTTCTCCACGGAATCCCAGCAGCACGACGGCGTGGTGGTGGTGGTGGAGTAGAGAATTCTGCAGGGCTTCGCCTATGCCTGTGCAGAAGAAAGGTGGAGGAGAGAGGCGGCAGAGATTGGACGTTATGAGAGCAGGGCTTGGAGGGGGCGCCCCTGCCCTTCTATTTAAGGGGAGGAGGCGCGCCTGGGGAGGGGGAGTCCTTGTAGGACTCTCCTCCTCTATGGCCAACGAATTTGGGGAGGGGGAAGGAGTCCTCCTCCCCCACGAATTCGTGTCTTGACCCACCAGGACTCCTTGATCCCTATCTTGATTTTCAAGCAAACTCCAAGATATCTTCTAGAACCTTCCGGAACATTCCGAAACCTTCTAGAATCTCCATACAAACACTCCAGAACATTTCCTAACTTAGAAAATGATCCCCAATATATGAATCTTATTCTCCGGACCATTCCGGATCTCCTCGTGATGTCCCGGATCCATTCCGAGACTCCGAACAACATTCGATCTCCAACGCATATTCCATATCTACTTAAAACAACTTCGAACCTTAAGTGTGTCACCCTACGGTTCGTGAATATGTAGACATGATAGAGACACATCTCCTATCAATAACCATCAGCGGGACCTGGAGATCCATAATGGCTCCCACATACTCAACGATGACTTCGCGATCGATTGAACCACTTACATACGAAACTAAGTCCCTTTGTCTCGCGATACTATACTTATCCGAGGTTTGATCGTCGGCATCTCCATACCCAGTTCTACCTCGTTACTGATAAGTACTCTTTACTCGTTCCGTGATATGTCATCCCTTGTGACCCAGTCACATGCTTGCAAGCTAATTAGATGACATTCCACCGAGAGGGCCCAGAGCATATCTATCCGTCATATGGATGGACAAATCCCAATCTTGGTTCATGCGCTTCAACACATACTTTCAGAATACCTAATGACACCTTTATGACCACCCAGTTACGAAGCGATGTTTGATGTCATCAAAGTATCCATCCGGTGATGGTGATTAACATAACCTCATGGTCGAAGGATTAGGTTACTATGCATTTGAAAGCTTATAGCAATACGAACTTAATGACTTGATCTTTATGCTACGCTTACTATGGGTGTGTGTCCATTACATCATTCTCCTAATGATATAACCTTGTTATTTAATCACATCCAATGTCCATGATCAGGAAACCCTGATCATCAATTAATCAACAAGCTAGTTCAACAAGAGGCTTTACTAGGGACTCTTTTATGTTTACAAAACACACATGTATTAGTGTTTCCTAATAATACAATTATAGCATGGGATGTAAACATTTATCATAAACATAAAGATATAATAATAACCACTTTATTATTGCCTCTTGGGCATATCTCCAACAGTCTCCCACTTGCACTAGAGTCAATAATCTAGTTAAAAAAAACTTGTGCATTCAACACCTATGGCTTTCTGGTGTTGTATAGACACTATTGCTAGTGGAAAACATAATCTTCGGATCTGACACTTCCAGGTCCGTGTGTATTTGCATGTCCTTGCGTCTCTACCCATTACTCATTCTCCAATGAGATGGCATTGTATAAATTTGGTCCTTTGGTGAGACCTTTAGTTCCTTCGGCTCAAAATATGTTGATATTATTGTCACACAATATATCTTCATAGTATTAGCCCGCTAGGAACCACACCTAGTTTGATAACAAACTACTTGACGCAAATGCCCTCATTTACTACTACAATAGTAGTCATATACTTAGCCTTTTGTTGTAGTATCTGTTACAATGTTTTAACTTTGGTACTCAACCAAATCCGTTATGGAACTTCCTTTCCATTACATTGTGCTACCCATAGTCTAAATTGAGATAAATTTAATTTGTATCTTGTGACAAAACTAGTATCAATGTAACACTTTACAATGAACTACCTTTAACTATTTGTCACTTATACATGATATATTCTTAGTTCTTCCAAAGCTCATAAGAATATATTTACTATTGTCCAATGATCATCTTATGAATCATTATGGTATATGCTCATAACATTTAGAGCATAGGACATATCTGGATGTGTACATCTTAAAGAATGATTGATCAAAATATTCTTGCGATTTCACCAAGTGTCAAAACACTTGAATCTCGTGTCAACACACTCGAATCTTGATTCAGTCCTTTCCGTGCGTCAAGAACCTTTCTTGTTGTTTCCATATTGAACTCATTCAACATCTTATCTATGTACATTCGGCAAAACCATATTAGCGCCTCAATCTATCCATATAGACATTGATGCCTAATTCTTGAGTTATGCCTAAGTCTTTCATCGAAATGAAATTCTTAACCTATGTCAATACAAGATACATCATTTCCAATCAACAATATGTCCTCTACATAATGTATTAGAAATATGTCTCAGCGCTCCCACTTAATTTCTTGCAAATGCAAGCATCTTCATCATCTCCGATGAATTTAAACTCTTTTAACAGTTTCATCATGGTGAAGATTCCAACTCCGCTATGCTTACTTCAACTATTGAAGTTTTGCACACTCTTTTAGCATCCTTTGAATTAACAAAACCCTTTGGATCGTGTCATTTACACGTCCTAGGTAACCATTCTATTAGAAGAACTTGTTTTGTTTGTTCAACTACCATATACCAAAATATATGTAGTGGTTGCTACATTAATCCGTCCAGACTAAATATCGCTATGAAAGATCAAATCTTATCATAGTCAATTCCTTGAACATTGTCGTAAACTCTTTCCGACATGTCGACTATTTCATAGATTTGAAACATCCATGTCTATTTCTTTATAGATCCAAACACGACCGATAGGCTTCACGCCTTTCCGGAGGGTTTTCAAAGTTCAGAAACTTGATTTCTCGTGTATGGATGCTATCACGGATTCCATGACTTCTAGTCATTTTATGGAGTCAGGGCCCATCATCGCTTCTTTGCATGTAGTCGGTTCATCATTGTCAAAACAATAACGACTTGCTTATCAAATCTTACTATTTGATTCTTACCGACCCACATGGTTCTATAGGAACTCTAATCTCCGAGATCACACCTTTTGTAATCACGAGAGCCATGAGCATTGTGACCGTCACCGGGACACTTTCCGGCGCTGCGCTACTTAGCACATATAGCTAAGGTTCAACAACCTTATCAAAGTTCTATTGTCCTCCCACTTAACTTTTCATGAAAAATTCCTTCTCAAGAAACTTGACGTTCCAAGTAACAAACTCTTTCGTCCTCAGTGTTATGGAGAAATTCCCAACAAATTCTTTAGAATAACCTACAAAGACGTGCTTATCCGACTTTGGTTGTAAACATTTTACTTATGCCTAGCATACCAAAAATTTAAGAAAGGACAACCTGGGTTTTATCCCAAACCATGACTTATATGGTGTCATTTCAACGGATCACGATGGAGCTCTTTTCAGTGTAAAAGCGGTAGTCACTAAAGCTTTAATCTTTAATATATAATGGCAGTTTTATAAATGACACATTTGATCTTACCATGTCAAACAAGGTTTCATCACATATCTTGAACACTCCATACTCCTATGGTGTTTTGGGAAATGCAAATCCAAGGAACGATTCCTCAAATCTTAGGTGTTTTGCTAAACTTGTAACTCAAACATCTTTCTTTATGATCCAATCATAAACTCTTTTATTTTCTTGTTACAATGATTTTCCACTTCATCTTGAAAGTCTTTGAACATTTTTCAAATGTTTCATACTTCTTCCTTATTGAGTAAGTATATATATATTCACTCAAATTCTCGGAGAAAGCATATGAAGTTGAAATCCATCGCTCTCGACTACACATAATGGGCTTCATACATCTCTATGTACAAGTTCCAATCAGCTAGTCATTCGTTCCCTTTTGGCCTATGAACGAAGTTTTAATTATCTCTAAAAAAGTTTCATAAGCGTCATTTGATCAAAATCAAAAAACTCCAAAATTCCATCAACATGGAGTTTCTTCATGTTTTCTTTCCAATATAATTTAAACAGCGATTTCACTTCTTAAGTGATCTTTCAATCAATTGTCTTTCGACATTTTAGCATTAGTTTTATGGATGTGATTTCTCCAACAAGATTTGTAAAAGTTCATCCATCCTTTATGGAATACGGTAATTATTTGAACAACCATTGTTCTCGTAATACCGGAACAAAATAACAAATCTTGAAGGCTAGGTTTGATGTCAACGAAAAACACAATAACACCTTATTTGTTTTCGATGAACATCATCACTCATTCTCTTGCTAGTTACTTAGGCCATTGTAGTTCATGAATTGTGTTGCCATGTAGGACACTTCATACCAACCAATTCGGTATCCAATACTTAAGAGCCACATTGTTTAACAAGCAATGAATACAACCATAACATGTATGTCTTCTATATACCCAAGTTGGACATCTCCAACCTTACAATTTCTGCCAAATATTTTATAGATTCTCTTTCAGCAATTCCTTTTTCTTTTAAAAGAATCTATCAACATCAATAGTGGTGTCATTCACATGACACATAGTACAAAGTGTATATAGTCAAATACTAATACCTTTGGACTTGCACTTTGAAGTGGACCACCATCATCAAATGTTTGGCATTCTTTCAAAATTCCATTCTTTAGTAATCTTTTAGTGTAGTAAACATTTTACTTACATCTTCTATTCATCCTTATTATGACAACTTTCATGATCAAGCTGCTATAGCTTATAAAGGTGAATTGCGAGTATAATGTTTCTTTTTCAAAACCTTTTGGAGGATTAGGACGACTAGCGTCTCCAACCTTCACAAATTCTCATCACATATGAGGACGTATACTCTATGATGTTGTAACCAACACATTGTTTTAGATATCGCAATACCTTTCACATATGATGGTTTCTGAAACATTGCTTTCAGCTCTTAGATAAACTTGATATTAAAAACAATCTTTTGAGTATCAAGAATCATGGAGGCAAACATGATACATTAAATACTAACATTGGAATTCTTACTCTTGATTTAATACTATTTATTAAACTTCATGGAGTAAATGGAGTTTGCTGAAAGTTTGCAATAGGACTTATAAATTTTAAATTGACACTCAAAACAATACGATACCAGTTCGTAAAGTAAATATCCAGAATTTCTATAGTTCCACTATCTCAACTATAACTAAGCGTAAGGTGGTGAACGGATGCCAATGACTACAACAAACTATGCAAATTCACTTTGATTGTGTTTATGATAAATTGAGTTCGACTAATCCAAATTATAAATGAACTCCCACTCAAAACAACATCCCTCAAGTTGTTTTAGTGATTACATGAACCAAATCCACTACACCAAGTCCGATCATCACGTGAGATGATGTAGCTTTAAAGGCGAACAATAAACATGTTCATCATATCATCCATATGACTCATGCTTTACCTTTCGGTATTCTGTGTTCCGAGACCATGTCTGTACATGCTAGGCTCGTCAAGGTTAACCTTAGTTTCTGCATGTGCAAATCTGGCTTGCACCCGTTGTATGCACACGTAGAGTCTATCACACCCGATCATCACGAGATGCTTCGAAACGACGAGTCTTAGCAACGGTGCCAACTAAGGACGAACACTTTATTACTTTATATTTAGTGAGAGGGATCATCTTATAATGCTACCGTCGCGATCTAAGCAATACAAGATGCATAAAGGATTAACATCACAGGCAATTCATAATATGTGATATGATATGGCCTTTCTTCTTGTGCCTTTGATCTCCATCTTCAAAGCATGGACATGAACTCCATCATCACCAGCGTGGCGTCAAGGTCCGTGGCGCCGCTTCATGGTTGTCCATCACCAACAGCAACTATTACAACTACTTGGAATAAAGCTATTACATGATGAATAGACACGCAGGTCTTAAACAAAATTTAAAGACAACCATTAGGCTCCTACCGGTTGCCATATTACAATAAGGATCATTGCATACATCAAATATAATCACAATCACATAATGGCCATATCACATCACAGAACCCCTGCAAAAACAAGTTAGACGCCTCTAATTTTCTTTGCATGTTTTACGTGGTTTGGGGCTTTCGCATAAGACCGATCTTACCTACGAACAAGGACCACAACGTTGATACAAGTGTTGTCAAGATGCTCATTGTAAATTGAATCTTAACTATGGTGGGAGAGACAGACACCCGCAAAGCCACTTGTGCAAAGCAAGTTGCACGTCAAGCGTGGAGCAAGTCTCATGTGCGATGACATGTAATGTTAGCCCGAGCTGCTTCATCCCACCATGCCGCAAGATGCAAAGTACACGCTAAGACACCGACAACAAAAGCATCAACACCCACAACATCATTGTGTTCTACTCGTGCAACAGATCTACGCATAGATACGGCTCTGATACCACTGATGGGTTCGTAGCATGGAAAACAAAAAATTTCTACCGCAACAACGAACAAAACCTAGATCTAATCTAGATAAAAGCCAAGATCTAATCTATTAGACATGAGCAACGAGATAGATAGGAACTAACCCTCGAAGATCCGAAAGCGTTAATGAGATTAGATCTCGTGGATGATGTAGTCGATCACTTGCCGATCTCAAGATCGTGTGGACGATCCTTCCGGCGTCGCGTTCCAGCAGCGCTTCCGCCGTTGGTTAAGTGGACGATCCTTCCGGCGTCGCGTTCCGGCAGCGCTTCCGCCGTTGGTCAAGTGGACGATCCTTCTGGCGCCGCGATTCGGCAGCGCTTCCGCAGTCGGTCACACGTGCGGAGTCGAAGGAGACCTTCCTCTCCCCGTTCCAGCGAGCAGCGGAGGTAGTAGATCTTCTCCACGGAATCCCAGCAGCACGACGGCGTGGTGGTGGTGGTGGAGTAGAGAATTCTGCAGGGCTTCGCCTATGCCTGTGCAGAAGAAAGGTGGAGGAGAGAGGCGGCATAGATTGGACGTTATGAGAGCAGGGCTTGGAGGCGGCGCCCCTGCCCTTCTATTTAAGGGGAGGAGGCGCGCCTGGGGAGGGGGAGTCCTTGTAGGACTCCCCTCCTCTATGGCCAACGAATTTGGGGAGGGGGAAGGAGTCCTCCTCCCCCACGAATTCGTGTCTTGACCCACCAGGACTCCTTGATCCCTATCTTGATTTTCAAGCAAACTCCAAGATATCTTCTAGAACCTTCCGGAACATTCCGAAACCTTCTAGAATCTCCATACAAACACTCCAGAACATTTCCTAACTTAGAAAATGATCCCCAATATATGAATCTTATTCTCCGGACCATTCCGGATCTCCTCGTGATGTCCCGGATCCATTCCGAGACTCCGAACAACATTCGGTCTCCAACGCATATTCCATATCTACTTAAAACAACTTCGAACCTTAAGTGTGTCACCCTACGGTTCGTGAATATGTAGACATGATAGAGACACATCTCCTATCAATAACCATCAGCGGGACCTGGAGATCCATAATGGCTCCCACATACTCAACGATGACTTCGCGATCAATTGAACCACTTACATACGAAACTAATTCCCTTTGTCTCGCGATACTATACTTATCCGAGGTTTGATCGTCGGCATCTCCATACCCAGTTCTACCTCGTTACTGATAATTACTCTTTACTCGTTCCGTGATATGTCATCCCTTGTGACCCAGTCACATGCTTGCAAGCTAATTAGATGACATTCCACCGAGAGGGCCCAGAGCATATCTATCCGTCATATGGATGGACAAATCCCAATCTTGGTTCATGCGCTTCAACACATACTTTCAGAATACCTAATGACACCTTTATGACCACCCAGTTACGAAGCGATGTTTGATGTCATCAAAGTATCCATCCGGTGATGGTGATTAACATAACCTCATGGTCGAAGGATTAGGTTACTATGCATTTGAAAGCTTATAGCAATACGAACTTAATGACTTGATCTTTATGCTACACTTACTATGGGTGTGTGTCCATTACATCATTCTCCTAATGATATAACCTTGTTATTTAATCACATCCAATGTCCATGATCAGGAAACCATGATCATCAATTAATCAACAAGCTAGTTCAACAAGAGGCTTTACTAGGGACTCTTTTATGTTTACAAAACACACATGTATTAGTGTTTCCTAATAATACAATTATAGCATGGGATGTAAACATTTATCATAAACATAAAGATATAATAATAACCACTTTATTATTGCCTCTTGGGCATATCTCCAACAGTATCCACACTATCAAAAGCTGGCTTATGGTGTGTTCTTAGCATCTCGTAAGTTATGGCATTATTTTTAGGAACATCCAATTACCATGGTGAGCATATCTCCCATGAGAGACATAATCAACAACAGTGATGCCACAGGACGCATCGCCAAATGGGGCATAGAGCTTTCAGCTTTCGACATTGAGTACAAACCTCTTACAACAATCAAATCCCAAATCCTCGCTGACTTTGTCGCTGATTGGACAGAGACAACATAGAATATGACCCTGCCAGAGTCGGAGTACTGGGCCTTACATTTTGACGGGTTTAAGGCGCTCGGGGGCTGGCGTGGTACTCAAATCACCCAAGGAGAAAAGCTTTTCTATGTATTGTAGATCCACTTCACGGCGACGAATAACATTGCCGAGTACGAAGCACTACTGCATGGAATCTGGATTGCTAAGGATATCGGCATCCGATGTTTAATGTGTTATGGAGATTCGGATCTTCTTGCTCAACAAGTGTCAGATATCTGTAATGCAAATAAAAACATGGCAGCATATAGAGCTGTCGTGGATGAACTATCTAAATTGTTTGAAGGGTTTGAAGTTCAACATATCCCTCGAACTGAAAATGAGGAAGCAGATGCACTACCTCGAATAGGCTCTGCACGGACAGAGGTCCCGGATGGCACTTTTTTTGGAGCACCTCAAAGTTCCCACTATAAAGGGAGTGGACGAGGAATATCCGACCAAATCCGACTCACCTTTAGTAGCAGTTCTGGCTATGATTCCCAGCTGGACTCAACCTTACCTTGATTACTTGGTAGACAAAAAATTACCCGAAGACAAAGTTTTGAGCCGGCAAATCGTCCGACGAGCAAAACCCTACACTATAATTAGTGGTGAGCTCTATAAGCGGAGTGCATCTAGGGTCTTTTAGCGCTGTGTATCTCCGGAAGAAGGAGTGGAAATCTTATGAGAAATCCATGAAGGCGAGTGTGGTCACCACGCTACAGCCAAATCTCTAGTGGAAAAAGCTTTCCGACATGGTTTTTTCTGGCTTACAGCCAAGACAGATGCCGAACGGCTGGTCAAGATGTGCAAGGGCTACCCAAAATACGCCAAACAAGCTCACGTTCCGGCTGATCAGCTGCAAACAATACCTATAACATGGCCTTTTGCGGTATAGGGGCTTGACATGGTAGGACCGTTTAAACGGGCTCCAAGTGGATTTACTCATCTCTTAGTGATGGTGGATAAATCACAAAATGGATTGAGGCTAAACCCGTCACTAGTTGTGATGGAGAAACAGTCAGGAGATTTGTCGAGGATGTCATAATCCGATACGGTTATCCACATATCATTATCATGGACAACATGAGTAATTTCTCTATGGGAGAGCTTGTCGAATTCTGCAACGAACAAAATATTCGGCTTGACATTGCGTCAGTCGCACATCCACAAGCTAATGGAAAAGTCGAAAGAGAAAATGGTTTAAATCCTACAAGGCCTAAAACCAAGACTCGAAGCACCACTACGACGTGCTGCGGGAGCTTGGGCAGAGGAATTACCCTCTGTAATATGGAGCTTACGAACAACTCCGAATAGGTCAACCGGATACACACATTTCTTCTTGGTCTATGGCGTAGGAGCAATTCTTCCTAGTGATTTAATTCACACTTCTCCTAGGTTTGCCGCGTATATTGAAGAGGATGCCGAAAATTCTCGACAAAATGATCTCGACTTAGTCGAAGAAGTTCGTGTCGTTGCTGAGATGAGATCAACAGCCTATCAGCAAAAGTTGCACAAGTATCATAGCCAGAGAGTCAGAAATCGGTCTTTCAATAAGGGCGATTTGGTTCTCTGGCTTGTGTAGCAAATAAAGCACAAACTTTCCCCAATATGGGAAGGTCCATTTTTAGTTAGCCGAGTATTGCATAATGGTTCTTACTACCTAACTGATATACGGCCAGTCAAAGAAAGACCTGCTACTAAGAAAAGAAAGAGAGTTGGAGGCAGTACAAACCCGGATGAATTAGACAGACCATGGAATATTGCTTAGTTACGTCCCTTTTATTCTTAGTTTATTTTTCTTTGTAATCATATATGTGTACATGTTCAAATGAGAAATAAAGTGTTGGTTGCCTCAAAAAATTTATGAGAAGTTTTTTACCATCTTATTTCCGAATGACCATGTCATAGTCGAAAATCCTAGAATACTTGAAAGTACTTTATGCTCATGTTTGTTCTGGTCTAGATTTCCGATTCTAAAATTGCTACCTTCGGGTCTAAATCTAAATTTTGTAGTATGTGCTTTGGATATTTGTCTGATTGCCGGAAGCGGGCATTTTCCGAGTAGTGAACTGTTGGTACTAGAGGTCGTCTTTGTTTCCGAGTTTAAACTGGTTTAGCAATTAAGCTCCATTGCTCGGCAAAGTTTCCGTGCTAAAGGTTGGCCGGCTCACGAAAGGGACAAGGCGGAAAGCCAGATAAACGATAAGTGCAGACAAAAAAACGTAAGTGCTTATTAAACATTTTAGGCACAAAAATTATAAAGCCAAAAGTGCTAAATAGATAAAATAAAACTTAGCACTAGCAAAAGTATCATAATACTGATTTACAACCCGGATTGTTTTCAGAATAATACATTTTTTGTTCTGATGCTCTACGATGTTGGGGAAGAAGAAGGAGCTGCCGGCTCACTGGAGACATCAGCCTCGCCTCGATATTGTTCCAAGTCATTCAAATCCGAGATGGTTTGCTCGTCGTCGGAAGCTTCACCGGTTTCTTCGGCGAGCAGAGGTGGCGTCTCTATGCGAGTGAAGAAGGGAGTATCGTAGCTGGTCAAATCAGCTACGTGGCACCCATATCCGGCACAGGAGTCCATAATAGCTTTGATGTCCTGCTCCTGACCGTCTTCATCCACTTTACAGTACC
The DNA here is from genome assembly GCA_910589775.1 of Avena eriantha. Taxonomy (NCBI): domain Eukaryota; kingdom Viridiplantae; phylum Streptophyta; class Magnoliopsida; order Poales; family Poaceae; genus Avena; species Avena eriantha. Next base: position 408,619,638 of record OU342743.1, on the reverse strand, counting down.
CTCTGGTTACTTGCCAGATTTCCATGTTTCCATGGTGGCTCATAACCATGGTGAGAGTGTTCTGCGCTGCGGTTCGTGTGTAGGACATGTTCTAGTCTTAGATGAGCTAGGGCATCTCCTTGTCCTTGTCTCGCACTTCAAAGCCGTACATGCTATGCATGTTCGGAATGAGAACTTCGCCAATATCCTCGATGGATTGGTGGAAGTCATGCAACAAATCACCGACTTGAGTAAGGCGGCTGATGCGAGATTCGGCAGAGGCTGAGTCCAGTAAGTTCAGAGGACCTGCGCATGTAATGCAGAGGGGTTAATCAAATAAATCAGAAAGAGGGAACCGTACCAAAGATGACATCGTCGACTTTGGTCTTCTCCTCCCAAAGACTCTAGAGTTTATCCCGGAGTGCCTCGGCAATATCCCTCTCTCTGAACAAGTCATTGTTGAGATCCGAGATTTTCTTATCCTAGAGCACAATCTTACGATCACGCTCCTCGGTAGCCATGGAAGAGGACTCGAGAACTGGAGCAATGCTCTTCTCATGATCCGCCTTAAGCTTATTCAGCTCTTGGTGGAGGTCCTTGTTTTCCACCTCTAGGGTTTTCAGATTCTCGGCCTCCTCGATCATAGCACAGGATTGTTTCACCAGTGTTGAAGTCAAAAGAACAGAAGTTGAACAAAAATTTGACTATGAAATAAAAGACAAGGTTTGAGCTCTGGAATGTTTACCTTCAGCCTCATCCCTAGATACTTTCAGTTGAGCATTTTCAAGTCGGAGAGCTCTGATCTCTCTCTGCTTGTTACAATATTCTTCAATAATTCCTGGTTATATAAATTAACTTTCTGTAAGTCAGAATACCTAGAGTCAGAAGTCTACTAACGACTCAGGCTAATATTTTTTGCTAATATCAGTCATTCTTTGACATCCTAAGAAAGCATAAATCCGGATTATCTATCCAACTTCATGCTTGGGGGCTAGAGGATATGATATGAAATAAAGTAAAACGTGAGTTGGAATTCCGACTTACATGTTGTTCATGATTGAGTTTGCTCAAACTCATGTTCACTTCTGTGGTAACCTTCTCGGCGAGAGTGAGCGGTATCACTGGCGGAGTCGGAACCTCGCCGGTTCTCAACCTCTCGTCGTGAAGGCGGACTTGTTCAAGAAGTTTAGAGTACTTGACGTCCTCCGCTTCTTGTGTTTCTTCTTCGGCAGTAATGGGCTGGCTTTCTAAGCATTGCCGGGCCAGCTGCTAGATTTCCTCTGCAGATTTCCGAGAAAGGCCAAGTTTGGCAAGTCCCGGATTGCTTAGGAGATTATCGGCGAAGATCTCTGCCGAGGGATCATTACACGTAGAGGGTTCACCCTTATCAAAACCTGAGTCACCCATGGTGACGTTAGTCTATGATCCGAGGATCACTGGCTCTGCTGATTGAGCCGGATCTTCTACAACGGTCGGAGATGGAGTAATCTTCGGCGATGTAGAAGGCTGAGGGGCAGGAGTCGGAGGAGCTACGGCAGGAGAAGCCAAGTTCAGCTTCGACTGGCATAGGGGCTTTGAGGCAACCCCTTTCCCTTTGCCCTTGGTGAGACGTTTAGCTCTGAGAAGGTAATAGAACAAAAAACATTACATCTCGGAAAGAATTAAGACATATAGTACAAAGACCTTGTGAGGAAAGATTACCTCTTCACAACAGGCACTTCCTTTGTGCCAATGGCCACTGTCGGATCTTTGCGCTTCTGAGGAATAACATCCGGTAGTGGAACCAACTCTCCCTCATCCTGAGAAAAATCAGGAAGATATCCCTCGACCGGAGGAGGCTCCAACTCGGGGAGGTCGGCAAGGTGAAAAGAAGAAATATCTAAGTATTGCAAAATAATATAAAGATGAACACATAATACAAGTTGTTGCTGGAAGCTTACCGACACTACGGGATATTCCGATGTATGCATGTCCAAGGATAGCTCCGGAATCTTCCTCTCAATCTGCTCCCTTATCAGCCACTTGATTCGGCATACGTAATCTTTGGCCGAGTAGGCCTTGGGGCTGATGCAGAGGGAATCTTTCTTTGACGACGTGATGGAGTGCATCAGTCGATATCCATGATGTTGAAGAGGTTGGACCCGGTGTGCCACCCATAACTAAGTCGGACCCTTTCAGGCCCTTGTGCTTCATCAAATACTCAATCCGCTTCTTGGCAAGAAGCAGATCGTCACTAAGAGCCGGCACATCTGCGTCCCAGGACTCTTGGGGTGTGCGGCATCATCGACGAAAGCTGGCAAAGCAGTAGCTTTGCTGGGAGCAGGAATATCCTTGTGATAGAAGAAAGTGGATGACCATTGTTTGACCAACTCACTGGCCGTAATCCGAGGATATACGCACTCTCTTCTAACCAAAAAACTAATAGTACCAATAATATAAGGATTACCGGCAGTGATGGAATTTCTCCAGACATGAAAGTAATACCGAAAAAGAATAAGGCTCAGCCTAATGCCAAGATACCCCTTGCACAAAGATGCGTACGCGCTCATCTCTAAGAGAGAATTCGGGGGGATATGGTGGCGCTGAACTCCGTAGTGATCTATAATCTCAAAAAATAAATCTGAGGGAGGAAAGCTCAAACCTCTATCGACGTGAGTGTCGAAGTGAACCTGCTCGCCATCGCGAGGGTTGGGGACGGTTTTGCCGAAGCCACTCCGCTAGTCATCGGCATGGAGGAGCCCTTCTTTTTCCACGACACAGAGCTGGTCGTTGTCAAGGACACACGGGATCCATACCCCGCGATTGCTCTCCTTCTCCGTCGCCGCTGTCGTTGCTGTCATCGTCGCCGTACCAGAGGATGATGCCGAAGCCATTTTTTGTGTGCCGATGACCTTGGATGGGCGGCGCTAGAGATTTTTTGGGGAGCAGAGGAGCTCTAGGTTCGTGGGGAGGCATAGGGGAGAAGGAAATGGTGCAGGTACTGGTGAACAAGATGAGGAAAGATATCCTCACCACTTATATCCTCCAACCGCATCAAGATTCGTGTAAACGCTACAGTAAACGTGCCACACGTCATGGAAGGAACTGGGTAACCCCTGCGCGATCATTACGCCGCCTCAATCTCCACGCACGCATTGAAATGGCGCCTCGGTTTCGCGAAAAGCGGACCCACCAATGGTCGTGCTGATAGGAAATGTCTGTCAGTGACATGACTTGACCATGACTAGAGTCAGGTTACGTCAGAGACCAGGTTCTGGCTTAGTTTGAATTTCGAGCTAGAAACCCAAATAATATATTCATAGGTCTGTCTCATTTGAGACTCGGATCTAATCATTTCTTTTTCAAGTTTCAGGAACACTTCACGATTCTGCAAGCCGAAGATCTAGCTAGACGATGATGAAATCCGACTTTGGATCATGGAGGCTTCCGAGTGCTGCTGTTGGGGATATACTTTCCGGGTATCCTCACTGTGCCTTACTGACCAGGGTGGCCCACTTCGGGTTAGAGATTTTCTTCACGGGTAGACCAGTTAGGGAGAAGAGACGGAGTCTAGTCCGGCTATGGGAAGGCCCAAAAGACTTACCAACATAGGCTCGTAGTATTACTTGTAGTTCAAGATGTACTCTGTAACCGACTCTTAGTCGTAGCCGGATAGATCTCTCCTGTAAACCCTAGGCCGGATATCTATATAAGTCGTCCTAGGGAAAGCCTTTAGGGCACCCTCACAATAGTCTACAATCTCAACTTGCACAGGAGAAACCCTTGTAACCCATATTCCGGCTCTGCCATATTACTGGATTGCTAGCAGGAGTAGGATCCGTCCAAAGCCGGTGGATTCGAACCTAGGTAAACTTGGTGCTCACTGTCCCAGAACACCGTACGTCTCACACCCCTCTCTTCCACACGCCCCGAGGACCCCCTCATGGCGTACTTGTCATCAATCCGACGACATGCCCCTCTTCCAGATCAGCCGCTAGCACCACGACATTGTCGGCCACCTGCTGCTCGACGGCGACGACTACTGGCTGGATGGATGAGCTTGAAGCCTCGACGGTGCAGCGACGAGCGGCGTGCGTGCCCAGAGAAGACGTCTCCGCCTGCTTAGTGATGACCAAGCCATCTAATATTGTGCCTCCAATTGGCTTCACCTCCGGCTCGTCTCCATGTGTACACTTTATGGCGCACCTGAGGAAGGCGGTGGTGCATGCGAAGGAGCTTCAGCACGCGCTGAAGGGGCAGATTGGGGTTTTTGGACTAGATAGATTGGGAAATGACACGAGCTCATGGAAGAAGAAGGCCAAGCGGGTTTATATACACTGGACCATTGGTAGTCCTCGAGTGGACACGTGTGGGTGGGGGGTACCACGATCTCCACTTTTTTTGAAACAACCACGATCTCCACTTTCTAACTGCATTGATAACATGCGCATGGAAGACCTCGATTCCACTTCATGCAAGTGGCGTAGATCCAATTTCTAGCAACATTAGGTCTCCTCAAGGGGCCCCATGACGCTTGGAATTTTCTTGCGGTAGGGCCAAGTTGGAAGTAAGATTGAGAGCGCAACGTAAAAATGGGATATGTCTTATTAAAATCAAGTGGCAATAAATTGCAGTTGCCCGTCAATGACCGTGCACTCGATGCCCCATTGCCCTATGCATGTGTTGTGGCGTAGTAGTAGTGTTGGACATATGCCCTAGAGGTAATCATGTATGATGTTATTCCAATGTATTCATAAAGTTATTGTCCATGTATGAACTACTTATATGTATCATTCAATATGTGATTCGATTGTGGAATTATATATTCATGTTGTTCAAACTAGTTGTCCTTGGTCATTGAGGTTGTGCTGGACACACAACTTATACTAACGTGAAAGTCGGCTAATGACTCGGTTCCCCTTGTCATGGGCATGGTGATGTCGTTCTGACTTACACGGATTCGTCTAAAGAGTTTAGCGAGTTGAAGTGACCCATATTGAGATGCAAAAAACGAGTCGTCATTTGTATGTCTTAATCAATGTAATCCTTGGACCTGAGGTTATTGCACAATCCGAGTTGAGTATCCTAGACTTAGGTTCTGTCAAACATTGTTCCGTCACTGGGCAGTTATAAAGGCAGAGTTCGGGTTAACTCAAAATCAAGCTGCGTGATGTGAACAACCAAGATGGGATGTTGCCCCTCCGACTAGAGAGATATTCTCTGGGCCCTCTCGAAAGATATGATTTAGAAGCATGGCCATGTGCGACTCGATTAAGTGTTAACCGAGGCGGTCGACTAAGAGTTAGTCGGATGAATCACTTATCTCGGATCGAGAAAGAGAGTCGAACTATTTAAGGGATGACGATTATTCGCCTATAGTTTGACAAGGCATATCGTGAGGCAAAAGGGGCATATCACGCATGACAACACACACTCCAGTGGACTCTATGATGCAACTTCTGCCACACTAGTGCAACATGCAATGTGGAAGGTGCTTTCCTATGTGTTTGTGGTCTCTGTGACCAATGTTTGACACATTGATCCACTAGTGCCATTACATGTGTTCTTTTCCTAGACCACATGGATCCACATGACAACACACACTCTAGGGGATTCTATGATGCAACTTCTGCCACACTGGTGCAACATGCAATGTGAAAGGTGCTTCCCTATGTGTGTTTGGTCTCTGTGACCAAGGTTTGACAAACTGATCCACTATATGTCATTGCATGTGTATTCTTTTCATAAACCACATGGATCCACTAGATGCCATTGCATGTGTGTTCTTTTCCTAAACCACATGGATCCACATGAAAACACACACTCCAGTGGATTCTGTGATACAACTTCTGCCACACTAGTGCAACATCCAATGTGGAAGCTGCTTTCCTATGTGTTGTTGGTCTCTATGACCAAGCTTTGACACACTGATCCACTAGTGTCATTGCATGTGTTCTTTTCCTAAACCACATGGATCCACATGACAACACACACTCCAGTGGATTCTGTGATGCAACTTCTGCCACACTGGTGGAACATGCAATACGGAACGTGATTTCCTATCTGTTTTTGGTCTCTATGACCAAGGTTTGACACATTGATCCACTAGTGTCAATTCATGTGTTCTTTTCCTAGACCACTGTGATCACCTAGTTCCATTGCATCTGTTATTTCCCTAAACCACATGGATCCACATGATAACACACACTCCAATGGATTCTGTGGTGCAACTTCTCCGACACTGGTGCAACATGCAATGTGGAAGGTCCTTCCCTATGTGTTATTGGTCTCTGTGACCAAGGTTTAACACACTAATCCACCTAGTTCCATTGCATGTGCTCTTTCCCTAGACTACATGGATCCACATGACAACACACACTCCAGTGGATTATGTGATGCAAGTTATGCCACACTAGTTCAACATGCAATGTGGAAGCTGCTTTCGTATGTGTTGTTTGTCTCTTTGACCAAGGTTTGACACACTGATCAATTAGTGTCATTGCATGTGTTCAATTCCTAGACCACATTGATCACCTAGAGTCATTGCATGTGTTCTTTTCCTAAACCACATGGATCCACATGACAACACACACTCCACTGGATTTTGTGATGCAACTTCTGCCACACTGGTGCAACATGCAATGTGGAAGATGCTTTCCTATGTGTTTTTGGTCTCTCTGACCAAGGTTTGACACACTAATCCACTAGTGTCATTGCATGTGTTGTTTTCCTAAACCACATGGATCCACATGACAACACACAATCTAGTGGATTCTATGATACAACTTGTGCCACACTAGTGCAAGATGCAATGCAGAAGGGCTTTCCTATATATATTTGGTCTCTCTAACCAAGGTTTGACACACTGATCCACTAGTGTGATTGCATGTGTTCTTTTCCTAGACCACGGTGATCACCTAGTTCCATTGCATGTGTCATTTCCCTAAACCACATGTATCCACATGACAACACACACTCTAGTGGATTATGTGATGCAACTTCTACCACACTAGTGCAACATGCAATGTGGAAGGTGCTTTCCTATGTGTTTTTTGGTCTCTATGACCAAGGTTTGACACACTGATCCACTTGTGCCATTGCATGTGGTCTTATCCTAGACCACATGGATCCACATGACAACACACACTCCAGTGGATTCTGTGATGCATCTTCTGCCACACTAGTGCAACATGCATTGTGGAAGGTGCTTTCTGATGTGTTTTTGGTCTCTCTGACCAAGGTTTGACACACTCATCCACTATATGTCATTACATGCATGTTACTTTCATAAACCACATGGATCCACTAGATGTCATTGCATGTGTGTTCTTTTCCTAAACCACATGGATCCACATGAAAACACACACTCCAGTGGTTTCTGTGATGCAACTTCTGCCACACTAGTGGAACATGCAATGTCGCAGCTACTTTCCTATGTGTTGTTGGTCTCTCTGACCAAGGTTTGACACACTGATCCACTAGTGTCATTGCTTGTGTTATTTTCCTAAACCACATGTATCCACATGACAACACACACTCCAGTGGATTTTGTGATGCAACTGCTGCCACACTGATGCAACATGCAATACAGAAGGTGCTTTCCTATCTATTTTTGGTCTCTGTGACCAAGGTTTTACACACCAATCCACTAGTGTCATTGCATGTGTTCTTTTCCTACACCACTGTGATCACCTAGTTCCATTACATGTGTTATTTCCCTAAACCACATGGATCCACATGATAACACAAACTCCAATGGATTATGTGATGCAACTTCTATGACACTCGTGCAACATGCAATGTGGAAGGACCTTTCCTATGTGTTCTTGGTCTTTGTGACAAAGGTTTGACACACTGATCCACCAAGTGCCATTGCATGTGTTCTTTCCCTAGACCACATGGATCCACATGACAACGCACACTCCAGTGCATTCTGTGATGAAAGTTCTGCCACACTGGTGCAACATGCAATGTGGAAGCTGCTTTCCTATGTGTTTTTGTCTCTCTGACCAAGGTTTGACACATTGATCCACTAGTGCCATTGCATGTGTTCTTTTCCTAGACCACTGTGATCACCTAGTGCCATTGCATCAGTTCTTTACCTAAACCACATGGATCAACATGACAACACACACTCCAATGGATTCTATGATGCAATTTCTACCACACTGGTGCAACATGCAATGTGGAAGATGCTTTCTTATGTGTTTTTGGTCTCTATGACCAAGGTTTGACACACACTAATCCACTAGTGTCATTACATGTGTTGTTTTCCTAAACCGCATGGATCCACATGACAATGCACAATCCAGTGGATTCTGTGATACAACTTCTGCCACACTAGTGCAACATGCAATGCAGAAGGTGCTTTCCTATCTGTATATGGTCTCCGTGACCAAGGTTTGACACACTGATCTACTAGTGTCATTGCATGTGTTCTTTTCCTAGACCACGATGATCACCTAGTGCCATTGCATGTGTCATTTACCTAAACCACATGTATCCACATGACAACACACTCCAGTGGATTATGTGATGCAACTTCTACCACACTAGTGCAACATGCAATGTGGAAGGTGCTTTCCCATGTGTTTTTGGTCTCTCTGACCAAGGTTTGACACACTGATCCACTAGTGCCATTGCATGTGTTCTTTTCCTAGACCACATGGATCCACATGACAACGCACACTCTAGTGGATTTGTTGACGAAACTTCTGCCACACTAGTGCAACATGCATTGTGGAAGGTGATTTCCTATGTGTTTTTGGTCTCTCTGACTAAGGTTTGACACACTGATCCACTATATGTCATTACATGCATGTTATTTTCATAAACCACATGGATCCACTAGTTATCATTGCATGTTTGTTCTTTTCCTAAACCACATGGATCCACATGAAAACACACACTCCAGTGGATTCTGTGATGCAATTTCTGCCACACTAGTGGAACATGCAATGTGGCAGCTACTTTCCTATGTGTTGTTGGTCTCTATGACCATGGTTTGACACACTGATCCACTAGTGTCATTGCTTGTGTTCTTTTCCTAAACCACATGGATCCACATGACAACACATACTTAGTGGATTTTATGTGTTGCAACTTTTGCCACATTGATGCAACATGCAATACGGAAGGGGCTTTCCTATCTATTTTTTGTCTCTGTGACCAAGGTTTTAGACACTAATCCACTAGTGTCATTGCATGTGTTCTTTTCCTACACCACTGTGATCACCTAATTCCATTACATGTGTTATTTCCCTAAACCACATGGATCCACATGATAACACAAACTCCAATGGATTATGTGATGCAACTTCTATGACACTGGTGCAACATGCAATGTGGAAGGACCTTTCCTATGTGTTCTTGGTCTCTGTGACAAAGGTTTGACACACTAATCCACCAAGTGTCATTGCATGTGTTATTTCCCTGTACCACATGGATCCACATGACAACACACACTCTAGTGGATTCTGTGATGCAAGTTCTGCCACACTGGTGCAACATGCAATGTGGAAGCTGCTTTCGTATGTGTTTTGTCTCTGCGACCAAGGTTTGACACACTGATCCACTAGTCCCATTGCATGTGTTCTTTTCCTAGACCACTATGATCACTGATACCTCTATTTTTCATCACTATTCTATGTCTTAATTCACTATTATTCATTGATATATTTCGTATTGAGAGGTGATACTTATGTTATTTCATCTATTTTTGCATGGTTCATGACTTTTGGAGAATGGACCGCTGCAGTCAGGATTCTGATGGAAAAGGTGCTGTTTGGAGATAAAATTCGCGAAGATCAGAAAATCCGGGAAAATATACGGAAAATCCTATTTTTCCAGAAGACTCGGGATGCCAGAAGAAGGAGTGGAGGTGGGCCACAGGGGGCCCACACCACCCCATGGCGCGGGCAGGCCAGGCCGCGCCTGGAGGTGGTGTGGCCGCCCTGGCCCACTCCAGCCTCTCTCCTCTGGCGTATATCATCCCCACGAAACCCTAAGACTCGGGGAGCGACCACAAAAAGATTCTGCAGCCTCTGCGGGGCGGAAAACACCGAGAGAGAAAGATCTCTCCGGCAGACATATTTCTGCTGGGGGAATTCCTTCCCGGAGAGGGGAGATCGTCGCCATCAACACCACCATCAAGCTGCACTTGATCGGTATCATCATCATCATCACCACCACCATCATCACCATCAGCACCCTCATCACCATCTCCATATTGTTGTAACAATTGAGTTGAATCTTGCATAGTTCATAGGGGAAACTTCCCGGTGTTGATTACTCTTTGTAGTTGATGCTATTGAGTGAACCATTGAATTATTATTTATGTTCAGGTTGTTATACATCATTATTCCATCTCTGATCATGATCAATATGATGTCTTGTGAGTAGTTCGTTTTGTTCTTGAGGACATGGGAGAAGTCTTGTTGTTAGTAGTGGAGTTGCGTTGAGAAAGATTCAATAGATTGTTATTTAAGTTGTGGTGTACTTCTTCTAGTGGTGTCATGTGAACATCGACTACATGACACTTCACCTATATGGGCCTAGGGGAATGCATTGTGTATTTGGCTACTAATCGTAGGGGTTTCCAGAGTGACAGAAACCTGAACCCCTGTTAGGAAACCATTGCACAAGGGACATAAGGGTCTTAGAGTTTAAAGCTGTGGTTAGGTTTCTACCTTAATTACTTTCTTGTACTTACGGATGTTTGCAAGGGGTATAATCACAAGTATGTATTAGTCTTGGATGGGGTGGTACATTAGCACAATTTCACCCACACAACACTTAGCAAGCTAGAGAATATTAATCGACTATATGAAGCAAAAGCACTTGACAGTCTTCCCATGTGTCCTCGAGAACGTTTGGTCATCTTAAGTAATACAACCGGCTTGTCCTTTGCTGCATAAAGGATTGGACCATTTGCTGCATTTATTCCTACTGTCTTTTATTTACTCGTACTTTGTTTACTTGTTTTATTGAAAACCCCTAAAATTTGTTTGCTAAGTATTTGCAGAGAATTCCTGATCCATACCACTAGCCAGCACCTTCTGCTCCTCATTGGGTTCGACACTCTTACTTATCGAAAATACTGCGATACACCCCCTATACTTGTGGGTCATCAAGACTATTTTCTGGCGCCGTTGCCGGGGAGTGAAGCGCTATTGGAGAGTGGAACTGGTAAAGGAAACTTCTACTGTCAGTATTGTTTACTTCTGCTAGTTGCTTTATTTTTGTTATGGATAATTCGATGAGTTTCTTATTTGGTAATGCTAGTACCACTTCTAAGGTAGTAGATAAGCCACCACTTGCTGAGAAAGATGTTTTCAAAATACATACAAGAATTATTGATCGTGTTATGGATAACTACTATGTTGGGGATGGAACTGTCCATCCCGGTGATCATTTACTCTTTATACACGAATTATGCGGGTTGTTCAAGTGTGAAGGTATTACTACAGATCAAGTTAAGAAGAAGTTATTCTTATTATCACTGAAAGGAAGAGCTGAGGAATGGTATAAGTTGCTGAAGAATGGTCAAGCTCTGGAATGGGAGGAAATAGTGCCTCTCTTTTATTCAAAGTTTTATCCTCCTAGTGAGATTCATAAAGATCGGAATCAAATATACAACTTTTGGCCTCCTGATAGAGAGAGTATGGCTCAAGCTTGGGGGAGACTGAAGTTACTAATGCTCAAATGTCCCATTCATGAGCTCCCCAACAATATTATTATCAACAACTTTTATGCAAGGCTCCCTCTACATGACAAGGATTTATTGGATGCTTCTTGTGATGGATCATTCACTCGCATGGAAGAAGAAGTTAAATGGGACCTTCTAGACCGTATTCAAGACAATGTTGAAGCTTGGGAGAATGACAAAGGTAGAAAGTCAGGTATAAATTATGATTATGAATGCATTGAATCTTTTATGGGAACTGATGACTTTTAAAATATTAGTAATATTTATGGTCTTGATTTGCAAGTTATTACGAATTGCTTTAGAGCTTTTGCTTCCTATATCGAAATTCCAAAAAGGGGATGGAACAAGTGCCATGCACCTTACAGAGATATTGTTGGCTATGCTCTTATTGGAAGTGCTGAGTATTGCATTATTGACCCCATCTTACCCGAACCTTATATCGAGAAGATTCCCTTCCCCAAAAAGGTAAAGGACCATCCTATGATAACTAATGTAATCACCAAAAGTGAAAAAAGAACTGTAAAACCTGATGAACAAATAAACATTGAACCTGTGGTAGCAATTGTGAAAGACCTTGTCACTAAAAGCATAGAAGATGGGCACATAGTCTTTTGTGAGGATGCTTCTAATATTGTTTCACATCCCAATAGAAATAAAAAGGCTAGTGTTCCTGTGCTTTCTGTTAGAATTGGTGATCATTGCTATTATGGTTTATGTGATATTGGTGCAAGTTCCAGTGCTATTCCTTATGAGCTTTACAGAGAAATTATGCATGAGATCATTCCTTGCGAGTTGGAAGAGATTGATGTGGTTATTCACCTTGCTAATAGAGAGACCATCTCTCCAATTGGTATTGTACGAGATGTGGAAGTTCTTTGTGGTAAGATTAAGTACCACGCTGATTTTCTAGTACTTGGTTCGGCTGCTAGTAAAACCTACCCTATCATTTTGGGTAGACCTTTCTTGAGTACTTGTGGAGCTATTGTTGATTGCAAGAGGGATAAAATCTTGACTAAATTTGATGGGGAATCTTATGAGTTTAATTTTTCGAAATTTACTAAAGAACCTTGCGAAGAGGAAACCCATAATGAGGATTTTAAGGTTGAACAACTTGCTTCTATTTCTCTTGCCCCTAACAATGCCTTGCAGCAATTTATGGAAGATAATGAAAGTGAAATCTTCATGAAGAAAGGAATGAGATTGACAGGATCCTCCGTGATCAACCTAAGATGCTTAAGCACGACTTGCCTGTGGAAGACTTGGGTACCACGATGCCACCTAAAAAGGATCCGGTTTTCGATCAAAAACCTCTCCCTGATGATCTTAAATATGCTTTTATTGATGATAAAAAGATATATCCTGTTATTATTAGTGCTAAACTTTCAAGGGAGGAATAAGAAAGATTATTGGAAGTTTTGAGGAAACACCGAGGAGCTATGGGCTATACTCTGGATGATTTGAAAGGGATTTCACCTACTATATGTCAGCATTCTATCAACATAGAACCAAATGCGAAGCCAGTAGTGGAGCACCAACGACGTTTAAATCCTAAGATGAAGGAAGTGGTAAGGAATGAGGTATTGAAACTCCTTGATGCTGGTATTATTTACCTTATTGCTGATAGTGAATGGGTTAGTCTTGTTCATTGTGTTCCTAAAAAGGGAGGTATTACCGTTGTCCCTAATGATAATGATGATCTTATTCCTCAAAGAATAGTGGTAGGCTATAGGATGCGCATCGATTTTAGGAAAGTCAATAAAGTTACTAAGAAAGACCACTACTCGCTTCCTTTTATTGATCAAATGTTGGAAAGGTTGTCTAAAAAGACCCATTTTTGTTTTCTTGATGGTTATTTTGGTTTCTATCAAATTGTTGTTAAACAACAAGATCAAGAAAAAACTAATTTTACTTGCCCTTATGGAACTTATGTTTATAGACGTATGCCTTTTGGTTTATGTAATGCTCCTGCTACTTTCCAAAGATGCATGTCTGCTATCTTTCATGGTTTTTGTGAGGAAATTGTAGAAGTGTTCATGGATGACTTTTCTGTCTATGGAACTTCTTTTGATAATTGTCTGCACAACCTTGATAAAGTTTTGCAGAGATGTGAAGAAACTAATCTTGTTCTTAATTGGGAGAAATGCCACTTCATGGTTAATGAAGGGATTGTTCTTGGGCATAAAGTTTCTGAAAGAGGCATAGAAGTTGATAGAGCTAAGGTTGAGGCAATTGAGAAGATTCCATGTCCAAGAGACATCAAAGGTATTCGTAGTATCCTTGGTCATGCTGGTTTCTATAGGAGGTTTATTAAAGACTTCTCTAGGATATCAAAACCTCTCACTAATCTTCTTCAAAAAGATGTACCTTTTGTTTTTTATGATAATTATAGGGAAGCTTTCGAAACTCTTAAAAAGGCTTTAACTACAGCCCCTATTGTTCAACCACCTGATTGGAGTTTACCCTTTGAAATAATGTGTGATGCTAGTGATTTTGCTGTATGGGTTGTCCTTGGGAAACGTATTGATTAAAAGTTAAACGTTATTCATTATGCTAGTAAGACTCTAGACGCTGCTCAAAGGAATTATGCCACTACTGAAAAGGAATTTCTAGCTGTTGTTTTTGCCTGTGATAAGTTTAGACCCTATATTGTGGAGTCAAAAGTAACCATTCATACTGATCATGCTGCTATTAAATATCTTATGACGAAGAAGGACGCTAAGCCTAGGATTATTAGATGGGTATTGCTTTTATAAGAGTTTGATCTACACATAGTAGATATGAAGGGTGTTGAAAACCCTGTAGCCGATAATTTATCTCGTTTGGAAAACATCTCTTTTGATCCTATGCCTGTTAATGATAGTTTCCCAAATGAACAGTTAGCCGCAGTAGGGGTGAGCTCGCGAGGAAGCCCTTCGTATGCTGATTATGCTAACTTTATTGTCTCCAAGTATTTGCCTCCAACTTTTACAGCTCAGCAAAGAAGAAAGTTCTTTTATGATTTGAGGCATTATTTTTGGGATGACCCACACTTATACAAAGGAGTTGATGGTATTATGCGAAGATGTGTTCCAGAATATGAACAAAAATAGATATTGTGTAAATGTCATGGTAGTGCCTATGGAGGACATCATGTAGGAGATAGAACTGCACAAAAGGTACTACAATCAGGTTTCTACTGGCCTACCCTTTTTAAAGATGCAAGAAAATTTGTTTTATCTTGTGATGAATGTCAGCGTGTTGGTAATATTTCTAGACGCAATGAAATGCCTATGAACTACTCTCTAGTTATTGAACCTTTTGATTGTTGGGGATTTGACTTTATGGGTCCTTTCCCTCCTTCGAAGGGTTACACTCATATTCTTGTTGCCGTTGATTATGTTACTAAGTGGGTAGAAGCCATTCCTACGAAAAGTGCTGACGGGGAAACCTCTCTAAAAATGCTTAAGGACGTTATCTTTCCTAGGTTTGGAGTGCCTAGGTATCTCATGACTGATGGGGGTTCTCATTTCATTCATGGCTGTTTTAGGAAGACCCTCGCTAAATATGATGTTAATCATAGAATTACTTCAGCTTATCACCCCCAAACTAGCGGGCAAGTAGAGTTATCAAATAGAGAAATTAAATCTATCTTGCAAAAGACTGTGAATAGGTCTAGAAAAAACTAGGCTAAGAATTTGAATGATGCTTTATGGGCTTATAGAACTGCTTACAAAAATCATATGGGAATTTCTCCTTATAAAATGGTTTATGGGAAAGCTTGCCACCTACACTTAGAATTAGAACACAAAGCTTACTGGGCAGTGAAAGAATTAAATAGAGATTGTAAGCTCGCTGGTGAGAAAAGATTATTTGACTTAAGTTATTTAGATGAATGGAGGAGTGAAGCCTATGAGAATGCTAGTCTCTTTAAGGAAAAGTTAAAAGATTCCATGACAAGCGAATACTTAAGAGAGAATTTCATGTTGGTGAGAAAGTTCTATTGTATAGGTCTCGCCTCAGATTTTTTGCAGGGAAGTTACTATCAAAATGGGAAGGACCTTTCATCATTGAAGAAGTATACCGTTCAGAAGCAATACAAATTTCTTCTCTAAAAGATAATACTACACAAGTAGTGAATGGACAGCGACTCAAACACTATATTCCTGGAGATTCTTACAATGAAGATGTTGATGCCTTTCAAGTTATAACTCCAGAGAAATTCATTAAGGACCAAATTCAGAGACCTGCAGAGTCTATTTTCATGTAGGTAACGGTTCTGGTCAGAAAAGTTCCGCAAAAATACAATACAACAATATTTTTGCAGTTTTCAGTCGATAAGGAAAGTTTCGAAGCGAAAAAGGGACGGAACCGAAGCCGGGGTGGCCCACACCACCCCATGGCGCGGGCCCACCCCTAGCCGCGCCACCAGGTGGTGAGTCCACCTAGGACTCCGCCTCCGACTCGTTTTCTCCCAGTACCTTCCTTTTGATGTGAAACTCCGTAATATATAACCCCCCGGATCCCCCGAGGTTCGTTTATCGTGTATTCGTCGTGTTTTTCTTTCGATCTGTTTCTATTAGGAAACTCTTTGAAAGTTTAGAAGCACAATGGTGTTTGCCAAGGATAAAGGGAAGGAGCCTATGGAGGAAGACCTCCAAGACCCCAAGCAGGGGCTGGTACCTTTGTTACTTGCCCTACATCAACGGAAGCTCTACGAGTCACTAAGGAGTTCTGCGATAAGTACTGAGACTTGCAGATGGAGGTGGACATGCTTCAATGGGAGAATAATAGGCTTCGCAAGATGCTGGAAGATTACCTCACGTCAACTAAGAAAATATTACCACCACCACCTAAGGAGTAATTCGTCATCAGGTTTGGCATCCCCTTGGTTTGTTCCAAGCTTGGGGGAGTGCCGCGGTATCATATCACTATCTTCTATCTTTTTACCTTATTAGTAGAGTCATATCATGAATAGAGGAGTTATTATGTAGTATGGTTTGCATTATGGAAGTGTCCCCTCTCTCGTTAGATTTGTATCCCTTGGTGTGAGTTTCCGTTATGGAATATTAATGAGAAGTTCTATCATTCACTCTTTTGCATAGCTTATGTTAGTTTTCAATTCGTGGTTATATGATTGATCTTGTTGTTAGTATTGGTATCACTTTGGGATCCTTGAGTTAATTTAGTTGGTTTTGGCAAACCTAGCTCGGTCAGTAGCAACACCTTTTTGAGAGTTGAAAAGAAAAAGATAGAAGTACTCTAAAGAAAAATAATTTCATCATCTTTCTTTCTTGATTTTCTCATAAGTCTAGTATTCTCTAGTTGAGATCTTTTGTGCTTCCAAGGAAGATTGCATGTTTGTTTTTATCATTTGTATGTTTGTTTGTTTCCTTCAACTCTTATACTTGCTACCCAGCCTTGCTAGCCAAAAACCTGTACTGAGAGAGATTCTTCCCATCTATCCACTCCTTTAAACCAAAACCTTTGCCATTTGCGTCCACCATACCTACCTAGTAGCATTATTGCTATTCCAAGTAAATTCATGTTTTGTCTACCTCCCAAATTAAACTTGTTATGCGGAAATTAGTGATTAAAGCTCTCACGAACTTGATGGCACACTTTACTTTCTTGCATTTAATAAACCTGATCCATTGTGAACTCTCCATGAAAGTTATATGCTTGCAAATTATAGGTTGGGGATTAGCAGAACCGTGTTGTCATGGGGAACGCTTTCAACACGTGTAAATATATACCCAGTTGATACCTTGCTCTTATGTTTGTGGATGTTGTCGGTGTGAAATAAAAGGGGAGCTTGTAAGTCCATGGAGTTATGTATGTGTGTTAGAGAAACGCCTGGGCCGCTGGTCTAATCCATGCTGACATGGTGGAAACCTGCAGCATAACCATAATGATATATATGAAGCATTCTTCTTATAAAAAAATAGAGAGATAGCTATTGAGAAAAAGGAAAAAAGAGAGATACTATGAAAAGAGGAAAGAGGGAAAAAAGAACCATTTTCCCATGGTAAATAAGAAGATTGCTGAGATACTCATTGTCTACTTGCCTTGTCATTTTGATATGGGGATTGTTTCGTATCATTGGGCAAGGGGTACCCCGTTGGCGGTTCTCAATGATACGCACATACTTACGATGACAAGAACTTACTGGTAACTAAAGTTGAGTAGCATGAGGAGCGGCCCTCGTACTCAAGGGACTTGGGATCTTGAATTTATAGTCTGTCAAGCATATAACTCAGATTGGACCTCACTTTCACCTTAATCACCTAAAGATGCCTATGATAGGGGCAATGAGAGCTGAAAGCTAGTAAGTATCATAATTTTTGGGAGCTCTTTATGGGACTTGCAATCCATTCTTGCCTTTGCGAAGGGCCTTTCTTTTACTTTGTAGTTGAGTCAGTAAACCTATTCCCTTCTATCTCAGCAAGTATTTTGAGTTGATGTGTTTCATTCATTCATATGATGATTTATTCATTCATGTTTCTTATGTTCCTTGTTTTGCACATTGCTCTTATCCTGATGTTTACTACTTTGAAAGCTATCATTGAAAAACCAGCTATTTGTGAACTCTAGCAAATTATCAACTATTCTTCGACCAAGAGCTAAGTTTGCCATTACCAATTCTGATTCACTTTATGTATCTTTATTGTGTTTCCTTTACTCATTACAAGTTGAGTTATATAATAGTGAGTTGTCTTCTATTATGATCTATGTATTTGATGAATGTGATGCTTCTTGTCCGTATTGTTTTATCGACTCTTCACTCCATAAACCTGAGGTCATGTTTATTGAGCTCAGTTTCGCTTGGGGACAAGCGAGGTCTAAGCTTGGGGGGAGTTGATACGTCCATTTTGCATCACTATTCTATGTCTTAATTCACTATTATTCATTGATATATTTCATATTGAGAGATGATACTTATGTTATTTCATCTATTTTTGCATGGTTGATGACTTTTGGAGCATGGACCGCTGCAGTCAGGATTCTGATGGAAAAGGTGTTGTTTGGAGGAAAAATTCGCGAAGATCAGAAAATCGGGGAAAATATACGGAAAATCCTATTTTTCCAGAAGACTCAGGATGCCAGAAGATGGAGTGGAGGTGGGCCACAGGGGGCCCACACCACCCCATGGCGCGGGCAGGCCCAGGCCGCGCCTGGAGGTGGTGTGGCCGCCCTGGCCCACTCCAGCCTCTCTCCTCTGGCGTATATCATCACCATGAAACCCTAAGACTCGAGAGCGACCACAGAAAGATTCTGCCACCTCTGCGGGGCGGAAAACACCGAGAGAGAAAGAATCACCTAGTGCCATTGCATCTGTTCTTTTCCTAAACCACATGGATCGACATGACAACACACACT
This sequence comes from Avena eriantha, assembly GCA_910589775.1. Lineage (NCBI taxonomy): Eukaryota > Viridiplantae > Streptophyta > Magnoliopsida > Poales > Poaceae > Avena > Avena eriantha. Next base: position 408,600,617 of record OU342743.1, on the reverse strand, counting down.
CCAATGATTCTATGATGCAACTTCTACCACATTGATCACCTAGTGTGATTCCATGTGTTCGTTTCCTAAACCACATGGATCCACATGACAACACACACTCCAATGGATTCTGTGATGCAACTTCTGCCACACTGGTGCAACTTGCAATGTGGGAGCTGCTTTCCTATGTGTTTTTGGTCTCTTTGACAAAGGTTTGACACACTAATTCACTAGTGTCATTGCATGTGTTCTTTTCCTAAACCAAATGGATCCACATGACAACACACAATCCAGTGGATTCTGTGATGCAACTTCTACCACACTAGTAAAACATGCAATGCAGAAGGTGCTTTCCTATCTATCTTTGGTCTCTCTGACCAAGGTTTGACACACTGATCCACTAGTGTCATTCCATATGTTCTTTTCCTAGACCACGGTGATCACCTTGTATCATTGCATGTGTTCTTTTCCTAGACCACATGGATCCACATGACAACACACACTCAAGTGGATTATGTGATGCAACTTCTGCCACACTGGTGCAACATGCAATGTGGAAGGTGCTGCCCTATGTGTTTTTTGTCTCTGTGACCAAGGTTTGACACACTGATCCACTAGTGACATTGCATGTGTTTTTCCCTAGACCGCATGGATCCACATGACAAAACACACTCAAGTGGATTCTATGATGCAACTTCTGCCATACTAGTGCAACATGCAATGTGGAAGCTGCTTTCCTATGTGTTTTTGTTCTTTGTGACCAAGGTTTGACACACTGATCCACTAGTTTCATTTCATGTGTTCCTTTCCTAAAAAGCATAGATCCACATGAAAACACACTCTAGTGGATTTTGTGATGCAACTTCTGCGACACTGGTGCAACATGAAATGTGGAAGGTGCTTTCCTATGTGTTCTTGCTCACTGTGACCAAGGTTTGACACACTGATCCACCTAGTGCCATTTCATGTGTTCTTTTCCTAGACCACTCTGACCACCTAGTGCCATTGCATGTGTTCTTTCTGTAAACCACATGGATCCACATACAAAACACAATCCAGTGGATTCTGTGATGCAACTTCTGCCACACTGGTGCAACATTCAACGCGGAAGGTGCTTTCCTCTCTGTTTTTGGTCTCTTTGACCAAGGTTTGACACACTCATCCACTAGTGTCATTGCATGTGTTCTTTTCCTAGACCACTATGATCACCTAGTGCCATTGCATGTGTTATTTCCCTAAACCACATGGATCCACATGACAACACACACTCCAGTGGATTCTGTAATGCAACCTCTGCCACACTAGTGCAACATGCAATGTGAAAGGTGCTTTCCTATGTATTTTTGGTATCTATGACCAAGGTTTGACACATTGATCACCTAGTATCATTGCATGTGTTCTTTTCCTAGACCACATAGATCCACCTAACAACACACACTCGAGTCTATTATGTGATGCAACTTCTGCCTCACTAGTGCAACATGCAATATGGAACGTGTTTTCCTATGTGGTTTTGGTCTGTGTGACCAAGGATTGACACACTGATCCACTAGTGCCATTGCATGCGTTCTTTACCTAGACCACATGGATCCACATGACAACACACACTCGAGTTGATTATGTGATGCAACTTCTGCCACACTAGTGCAACATGCAATGTGGAAGGTGCTTTCCTATGTGGTTTTGGTTTGTGTGACCAAGGTTTGACACACTGATCTACTAGTTCCATTGCATGTGTCATTTCCCTAAACCATATGGATCCAGATGACAACACACACTACAGTGAATTCTGTGATGCAACTTCTGCCACACTAGTGCAACATGCAATGTGGAAGGTTCTTTCCTATGTGTTTTTGGTCTCTGTGACCAAGGTTTGACACACAGATCCACTAGTGCCATTACATGTGTTCTTTTCCTAGACCACATGGATCCACATGACAACACACACTCGAGTGGATTCTGTGATGCAACGTCTGCCACACTAGTGGAACATGCATTGTGAAAGGTGCTTTCTTATGTGTTTTTGGTCTCCGTGACCAAGGTTTGACATACTGATCCAATATATGTCATTGCATGCATGTTCTTTTCATAAACCACATGGATCCACTAGATGTCATTGCATATGTGTTATTTTCCTAAACCACATGGATCCACATGAAAACACACACTCCAGTGGATTCTGTGATGCAACTTCTGCCACACTAGTGCAACATGCAATGTGGAAGGTTCTTTCCTATGTGTTTTTGGTCTCTGTGACCAAGGTTTGACACACAGATCCACTAGTGCCATTACATGTGTTCTTTTCCTAGACCACATGGATCCACATGACAACACACACTCGAGTGGATTCTGTGATGCAACGTCTGCCACACTAGTGGAACATGCATTGTGAAAGGTGCTTTCTTATGTGTTTTTGGTCTCCGAGACCAAGGTTTGACATACTGATCCAATATATGTCATTGCATGCATGTTCTTTTCATAAACCACATGGATCCACTAGATGTCATTGCATATGTGTTATTTTCCTAAACCACATGGATCCACATGAAAACACACACTCCAGTGGATTCTGTGATGCAACTTCTGCCACACTAGTGCAACATGCAATGTGGAAGCTGCTTTCCTATGTGTTGCTGGTCTATATGACCAAGGTTTGACACACTGATCCACTAGTGCCATTGCATGTGTTCTTTTCCTAGACCACATGGATCCACATGACAACACACACTCTAGTGGGTTCTGTGATGCAACTTCTACCAGACTAATGCAACATGCAATATGGAAGGTGCTTTTCTATCTATTTTTGCTCTCTACGAACAAGGTTTGACACACTGATCCACTAGTGTCATTGCATGTATTATTTTCCTAGACCACTGTGATCACATAGTTCTATTGCATGTGTTCTTTCCCTAAACCACATAGATCCACATGACAACACCCACTCCAATGGATTATATGATGCAACTTCTACCACACTGGTGCAACATGCAATATGGAAGCTACTTTCCTATCTGTTTTTGGTCTCTCTGACCAAGGTTTGACACAATAATCCACAACTATCATTACATGTGTTCTTTTGCTAAACCACATGGATCAACATGACAACACACAATATAGTGGATTCTATGATACAATTTCTGCCACACTGGTGCAACATGCAATGCAGAAGGTGCTTTCCTATCTGTATTTGGTCTCTCTAACCAAGGTTTGACACATAGATCCACTAGTGTCATTGCATGTGTTCTTTTCCTAGACCACTATGATCACCTAGTGCCATTGCATGTGTCATTTCTCTAAATCACATGGATCCACATGACAACACACACTCCAGTGGATTCTGTGATGCAACTTCTGCCACACTAGTGCAACATGCAATGCGGAAGGTGCTTATCTATGTGTTTTTGGTCTCTATGACAAAGGTTTGACACACTGATCCACTAGGGCCATTGCATGTGTTCTTTTCCTAGACCACATGGATCCACATGACAAAACACACTCCAGTGGATTCTATGATGCAACTTCTGCCACACTAGTGCAACATGCATTGTGAAAGGTGCTTTCCTATGTGTTTTTGGTCTCTGTGACCAAGGTTTGACACACTGATCCACTATATGTCAATATGGATGTTCTTTTCATAAACCACATGGATCAACTAGATGTCATTGCATATGTGTTCTTTTCCTAAACAACATGGATCCACATGAAAACACACACTCCAGTGGATTCTGCTATGCAACTTCTACGACACTAGTGCAACATGCAATGTGGAAGCCGCTTTCTATGTGTTGTTGGTCTCTATGACGAAGGTTTGACACAATGATCCACAAGTGTCATTTCATGTGTTCTTTTCCTAAACCACATGGATCCACATGACAACACACACTCCAGTGGATTTTGTGATGAAACTTCAGCCACACTGATGGAACATGCAATACGGAAGGTGCTTTCCTACCTATTTTTGGTCTTTGTGACCAAGGTTTGACACACTGATCCACTAGTGTCATTGCATGTGTTCTTTTCCTAGAACATTGTAATCACCTAGTTCCATTGCATGTGTAAATTCCTAAAACCACATGGATTCGCATGATAACACACACTCCAATGGATTCTATGATGCAACTTCTGCGATACTGGTGCAACATGCAATGTGGAAGGTCCTTTCCTATGTGTTCTTGGTCTCTGTGACAAAGGTTTGACACACTGATTCACCTAGTGCCATTGCATGTGTTCTTTCCCTAGGGCACATGGATCCACATGACAACACACACTCAAGTGGATCAGTGATGCAACTTCTTCCACACTGGTGCAACATGCAATGTGGAAGCTGCTTTCTGTGTTTTTTTGTCTTTGTGACCAAGGTTTGACATATTGATCCACTAGTGCCATTGCATGTGTTCTTTTCCTAGACGACATTGATCACCTAGTTTGATTGCATGTGTTCTTTTCCTAAACCACATGGATCCACATGACAGCACACTCCAATGGATTATGTGATGCAACTTCTGCCACAATGGTGCAACATGTAATGTGGAAGCTGCTTTCCTATGTGTTTTGGTCCCTCTAACCAAGGTTTGACACACTAATTCACTAGTGGCATTGCATGTGTCCTTTTCCTAGACCACATGGATCCACATTACAACACACAATTCAGTGGATTCTGTGATGCAACTTCTACCACACTGGTGCAACATGCAATACATAAGGTGCTTTCCTATCTGTTTTTTGGTCACTCTGACCAAGGTTTGACACACTGATCCACTAGTGTAATTGCATGTGTTCTTTTCCAAGACCACTGTTATCCCCTAGTGCCATTGCATGTTTTATTTGCCTAAACCACATGGATCCACATGACAACACACACTCCATTGGATTCTATGATGCAACTTCTATCACACTGGTGCAACATGCAATGTGGAAGATGCTTTTCTATGTGTTTTTGTCTCTGTGACCAAGGTTTGATACAGTGATCCACTAGTGCCATTGCATGTGTTCTTTTCCTATACCACATTGATCACCTTGTGTGATTGCATGTGTTCTTTTCCTAAACCACATGTATCCACATGACAACACACGCTCCAATGGATTCTGTGATCCAACTTCTACCACACTGGTGCAACATGCAATGTAGAAGCGGCTTTCCTATGTGTTTTTGGTCTCTCTGACCAAGGTTTGACATACTAATTCACTAGTGCCATTGCATGTGTTCTTTCCTAAACCACATGGATCCAGATGACAACACACAATCCAATGGATTATGTGATGCAACTTCTGCCACACTGGTGCAACATGTAATGCAGAAGGTGCTTTCCTATCTGTTTTTGGTCTCTCTGACCAAGGTTTGACACACTGATCCACTAGTGTCATTACATGTGTTCTTTTCCTAGACCACTATGATCACCTAGTGCCATTACATGTTTTATTTCCCTAAACCACGTGGATCCACATGACAACACACCCTCCAGTGGATTCTGTTATGCAACTTCTGCCAAACTGGTGCAACATGCAACGTGGAAGGTGCTTTCCCATGTGTTTTTGGTCTCTATGACCAAGGTTTGACACATTGATCACCTAGTATCATTACATGTGTTCTTTAACTAGACCACATGGATCTACATGACAACACACACTCGGGTGGATTATGTGATGCAACTTCTGCCACACTAGTGCAACATGGAATGTGGAAGATGCTTTCGTATGTGGTTTTGGTCTTTGTGACCAAGGTTTGACACATTGATCCACAAGTGCCATTGCACGTGTTCTTTCCCTAGACCACATGGATCCACATGACAACACACACTCGATTTGATTATGTGATGCAACTTCTGCCACACTGGTGCAACATGTTATTTGGAAGGTGCTTTCCTATGTGGTTTTTGTTGGGTTCGCAGCATAGAAAACAAAAAAATTCCTGTGATGAGAACTATACGCCAAGATATATCTACTAGATAGAGAGAAATGGGTGGATATATATCCATAGAGCACTTACCCTCGAAGACAACAGAGTTTTGTTAACGAGTTGGAACTCTCGGATGATGTAGTCATATGCTTGCCGATCTCAAGATCATATGGAATGCCTAGCCCCGCAAATCAGTAGCACATCCGTCCCCGCACACACGTTCAAGCCACCGAACTACCTCCACCTCCTCGCTCCAGCAAATCAGCAGAAGCAGCAACTCCTTCCAGATGCAAGGCCACCGGGAACATGTATCTCGCTAATCCGAGACCATGAGGAATATATCTAGAGGGGGAGAGAGATCCTTCACGAGGAGGTGTGCTTTGTGAGGGAGGAGAGGGAGGCCTTTTATAGGAGAGGGGGCTCCTCCCCTCCAATGGCCGACGGCCAAGGGGGGTGCCCCCATCTCTTCCTCATTCATGTGGTGGAAGCTCCACTCACATCAATTTAAGCTCCACCCAAAATTCCACTCACATGCATTAAATTTCCACCAAATTTAATGCAGCTCTCAATTAATAAAACTCTTTTATTTATTTTATTCAGAATTTTGTTAATTACTTTAATTAACAAACTTTCACATAAAACCCCTTGCAACATTTCAATATCACATGCATAACCACTTTCTGCAATTTCACCTGAAACAATTCCGGTTTCCATCGAAACAATTCATGCGCTTTGCAATTCTTTCGTCTGAAACATATGTGCTCCAAAAAAATTTCCAACAACACTTAAGTGTGTCACCCTATGGTTCGCGAATAACGCAGAAATGATTGAGACTCCTCTCAGATCAATAATCAGAAGCGGGGCCTAGAGATCCATACTGACTCCTACACATTCAACGATGACTTCTGTGATAGTGAGAACCTTTAACGCTAGTAACTTAATCCCTTTGTCTCATGATATAATACATGTCCGAGGTTCGATCATCGGTATCCAAATACCTAGTTTTATCTTGTTACCGACATGCACTCTTTTCTCGTTCCTGTGATATAACATTCTAGTGACAACATCACTTGCTTGCAAGCTATCTTAATGTGATATCACCGAGAGGGCCTAGAGTATATCTATCCGTCATCAGGATTGACAAATCCCACTCTTGATCATGAGCCTCAACATAACACCTTCGTAGCACTGAACCCACCTTTATAGTCACCCTGTTATGGTGTGACGTTTGATGTTATCAAGATACTCTTCTGGTGTTAGCAATTAACATGATCTCATGGTCTAAGGACTAAGACTACTTCGTATGACGTTATAGCAATATAAACATAATGACTTTGATCGTAATGCTATAATTCAGATGAATGTTCATCACATCATTTCCCAAATGTTGTGACCTCGTTATTAACAACATCCAATGTCCATGATCAGGAAACTTTGATCATCTTGTTAATCAACGAGCTAGTCTATAAGGGAGGCATAACTAGGAACCCTTTTTTGTTTATTAAACACACATGTATTGACTTTTCCTATCAATACAATTATAGCATGCAAAATAAACATCTATCATATACACGGAATACATAATAACAACTTTATTATTGCCTCTCAGGACATATTTACTTTAGTCTCCCACTTGCACTAGAGACAAAAATCTAGTTTACATAGTGATAAATCTAACACCCATGGAGTTCTGGTGTTGATCATGTTTTTCCCTAGGGAGAACTTTAGTCAACGGATCTACTACATTTAGGTCCGTGTGTACTTTACATATCTTTATATCTCCATCCTTGACATGCTTGCGGATGGAGTGAAACTGACACTTAATATGCTTGGAATTCTTGTGAGACCTTGGTTCCTTAGCATTGGCTATGGCTCCATTGTTGTCACAATAGATCACCATTAGGTCCAATGCACTAGGAACCACACCTAGTTCCGTTATGAACTCCTTCATCCAAACCGCTTCCTGCGCCGCTTCTGAAGCAGCAACATATTCCGCCTCCGTCATTGATCCAGCCACCACATGTTGTTTGGAACTCCTCCAACTAACTGCTGCTCCGTTCAAGAGCAATACATATCTAGATTGAGACTTAGAGTCATCCGGATCGTGTCAAAGCTAGCATCGACATAACACTTAGCGACTAGCTCTTCTTCACCTCCATATACAAGAAACATATCCTTAGTTCTTCTTAAGTACTTAAGGATATTCTTGACCGCTATCTAGTGTTCCGAACCTGGATCAGATTGGTACCTACTAGTCAAACTAATAGCATGTGCCACATCCGGTCTTGTGCATAGCATGGCGTACATTATAGAGCCTATGGCTGAGGCATAGGGGATCTTATCCATTATCTCTCTTTCTTCCGCCGTAGCCGGACTTTGAGTCTTACTCAATGTCTTGCCTTGCAACATAGGTAAGAACCCCTTCTTACTTCCGTCCATATTAAAATTCTTTAATATCTTATGAAGGTATGTACTTTGCGATAGCCCAATTAGGCGCCTTGATCTATCTCTATAGATTTTAATGCCTAATATATATGAAGCTTCACCAAGGTCCTTCATCCAAAATTTGCTGTTTAGATAACTTTTAACACTGTTTAAAAGATCTATATCATTTCCAATCAATAGTATGTCATCCACATATAATATCAGAAATGCCACATTGCTCCCACTCACTTTCTTGTAAATACAAGCCTCTCCATAAGTTTGGACAAATCCAAACTCTTTGATCACCTCATCAAAGCGAAGATTCCAACTCCGGGATGCTTGCTTCAGTCCATAGATGGATCGCTGAAGTTTGTACCTTATCAACATCCTTAGGATCGACAAAACCCTTAGGTTGTAACATATACAACTCTTCTTCAATATTACCATGGAGGAACGCAGTTTTGACATCCATCTGCCATATTTCATAATCGAAATATGCAGCAATTGCTAACATAATCCTAACCGACTTTAGCATCGCTACGGAAAAGAATGTCTCATCATAGTCAACTCCTTGAATTTTTCGAAACCCCTTTGCGACAAGTCGAGCTTTATAGATGGTCACATTACCATCATCATTAGTTTTTCTTTTGAAAATCCATTTATTCTCAACGGCCTTTCGATCGTGAGGTACATCCACCAAGGTCCAAACCTGGTTTTCGTACATGGATGCCATCTCGGATTTCATGGATTCTAGCTATTTGTTGGAATCCGGGCTCATCATCGCTTCTTCATACGTCGCAGGGTCATCTATTTCATCAATCATAAAATTCATAACAGGATTGCCGTACAGTTCAGGAGCTGCACGTGTCCTGCTTGACCTGCGAGGTTCGTTAGTGTCCTCTTTCGGAGTTTCATGATCATTATCATTAGCTCTCTCTTCATTAGGTGAAGTCTACTCCAAAACAACTTCCGGTCCTGTGCTATTCGCCATTTCATGGAGAGAAGGTTCAATAACCTCTTCAAGTTCTACCTTCCGACTACTCACACCTTTCGCGAGAAACTCCTTCTCAAGAAAGGATCCATTCTTGCCAACAAAGACCTTGCCCTCGGATCTGTGATAGAAGGTATACCCAATCATTTCCTTAGGGTATCCTATGAAGACGCATTTTTCTGCTTTGGGTTCGAGTTTATCCGGCTGAAGTTTCTTCATATCGCATCCCCAAACTTTAAGAAATGACAGCTTAGGTTTGTCTCCAAACCATAATTCATATGGTGTCGTTTCAACGGATTTAGATGGTGCCTAATTTAAACTGAATGCAGCGGTTTCCAGTGCATAACCCCAAAATGACAGTAGCAACTCAGTCAGAGACATCATAGATCGAACCATATCTAATAAAGTACAATTATGACGTTCCGACACACCATTACATTGTGGTGTTCCGGCAGGCGTGAGTTGTGAAACTATTCTACAGTCTTTCATATGTGTGCTAAACTCATAACTAAGATACTCTCCTCCACGGTCGGACCGCAGAAATTTGATCTTTCTGTTACGATGATTTTCCACTTCATTCTGAAATTCCTTGAACTTTTCAAAGGTTTCAGATTTATGTTTCATCAAATAGATATACCCATATCTACTCAAATCATCCGTGGAAGTAACAAAATAACGATATCCACCTCGCGCCGACACACTCATTGGTCCACACAGATCAGTATGTATGATTTCCAATAAATCTGTCGCCCATTCCATTGAACCAGAAAACGGTGTTCTAGTCATCTTGCCCATAAGGCATGGCTCACATGTATCAAATGATTCAAAATCAAGTGATTCTAAAAGTCCATCAGAATGGAGTTTCTTCATGCGTTTAACGCCAATATGACCTAGACGGCAGTGCCACATATATGCAGATATATCATTATCAAGTTTAATCCTTTTAGCATCAACATAATGAATATGTGTAATACTACTATCGAGAACCAATAGAAATTAACCATTCAACACAGGTGCATGACCATAAAACATATCATTCATATAAATCGAACAACCATTGTTTTCAGATTTAAAGGAATAACCACTTCGCATCAAACACGATCCGCATACAATATTCATGCTCAGTGCAGGCACTAAAAAACAATTATTCAGATTTATCACTAATCTCGACAGCATATGGAGAGGCAGCGTTCTGATAGCGATCACATCAACTCTTGATCCATTGCTGATACATTGCAAATGTATCTATAATTTTTGATGTTCCATGCTTGGTGTTATGTACTTTCTTGTGTTTTGTCCACACTTTGGAGTACTTTTCATATGATTTCTTGGACTAACCTATTAGCAAGAGCAATAGTGCCAGCTGCCTATTTTATGCTGTTTTTGGTTCCAGGAAAGTCAGAAAATGAATATTCTCGGAATTGGACGGGACAAAAGCCGAAGTCATTATTTACCGAGGGACACCTAGAGCCAAAATACGAGACGGAGAGGGGCTGGGGCCCTGCCACACCACCTGGCCTCACGGCCAGGCCTGGCCGCCCCAGGCACCCCCTCAGCCTCTCCTTCCGCCTATATATTGCCTCTGATATGGAAACCCTAAGGACCCGATCAAAAATCCACGAAAGAGTCTGTAGCCGCCGTCATATCCATCCCTAGATCGGGAGGGATCTAAAGCTCTTCCCGGCACCCTGACGGAGAGGGGAATTCACCCCGGAGGCCTTCTTCATCATCATGAAAGCCTCCGGTGTGATGCGTGAGTAGTCCATCTCTGGACTACAGGTCCATGTAGTAGCTAGATCGCTGGTTCTCCTCCTTTGTGTTATCATGTTTAGATCTTGTGAGCTCTGTTCATGATCAAGATCATCTATTTGTAATTCTGCATGTTGTGTTTGCGGGGATCCGATGGATATTGAGATGTTATTTTAGATTGATTATTGATTCTATCATGTCTTTGTTATTTGTGATCTTTCATGCTTTCCGTTGTTAGTAGCTATCTTGGCCAAGTAGATGCTAGCAACTCCAAGAGTTAGTATTTATGCTCGATGGTGGGTTCATGCCTCTGGTAATCTGGGGAAGTGACAGAAATCTCTAAGGTACTAGATGTGATGTTGCTACTAGGGAGAAAACAACAATCCTTTGTTCATAGAACAATCGTATTGTTTACTTTACACGCAATTCGTAATGCAATTATCTGTTGCTTGCAACTTAATACTGGAGGGGGTTCGGATGATAACCTGAAGGTGGATTATTAGTCATAGATGCAGTTGGATGGCCGTCTATGTATAATGTTGTAATGCCCAATCAAGTCTCAAAGGAGTCAAGATGAGTAGTATATGCTTGTATGCTTTCTCGATGTTTGTCAACTTCCCCGCTATAATTTGTTCACCCAACATGTTATCGATAAGGAGGGCCACCTCTAGTGAACTATGGACCCCGGTCCTTTCTTTACAATCAATCTACAATCAATTGTTTACTGCTTTGTGTTTAGTTTCTGCAAACTATTACTTTCTTCCATTCAATATGTTTAATCCTTTGTTTTCAGCAAAACCGGTGAGATTGACAACCTCATCGCAAGTTTGGGGCAAATTATGTGGTTGTCTTGTGTAGGTCTCCACGTTGCTACTAGCACCGGTAGTGCGCCCTGCCAAGGCTCAGCTATCAACACCTTTGGGGTGTTTCCTTGCTCCTACTGGATTGATAACCTTGGTTTCGTACTGAGGGAAAACTTGCCGTTGTGCTCGTCATACCTTCCTCTTGGGGTTCCCCAACGAGCTCGATATATTTTGGGCCATCAATTGCCAACCCGCATCATGACCTCATCCCTTGCTAGATGTTGCTTGTTTCGTAGCCCCTGAATCGAGTTACATATAGTAGCAACCGATCCCGTATCAAATACCCAAGTGCTACAGCGAGTACTAGTCAAGTACACATCAATAACATGTATCAAATCCTTTGTTTTCCTTGTCGGCCTTCTTGTCCGCCAAATACTTGGGGCAGTTGCGCTTCCAATGGTCATTCCCCTTGCAATAGTAGCACTCAGTATCCGTCATAGGGCCAGCTCGGGATTTCCTTTCAGGTGCGGCAACAGATTTGCCGCCCTTCTTTCCCTTCTGCTTGCCTTTCTTGTCCTTGAAACCGGTGGTCTTATTGATCATCAACACTTGATGTTCTTTCCTAATCTCCACTTCTGCAGTCTTAAGCATTGACAAAAGCTCGGGAAGAGACTTCTTCATGCCCTACATGTTATAGTTCATCACGAAGCTCTTGTAGCTAGGTGGCAAAGATTGGAGAACACAATGTATGCCTAGGTCAATGGGAATCGATATTCCCAAGGACACAAGCTTATCAGCGTACCCAGACATTTTGAGTACATGCTCACTAACGGAGCTGTTCTCCTCCATCATGCAGCTAAAGAACTTGTCAGAAGCATTATAACTCTCTACGGCAGCATGGGTATCGAAAATAATTTTCAATTCTCCCATGGTATCAAAGGCATTGCCATTTTCGAAACACTTTCGAAGTTCTGGCTCTAGCCCATACAGTATGCCGCAATGAACTAAGTTGTGGTCATCCTAACGAGTTATATAGACATTCTTTTCCTCGTCAGGGGCATTAGGAGCTGGTGGGGGGCCTAGCATCGCCTCTAGCACATATTGCTTTTGTGCAGCAGTGAGGAGAATCCTCAAATTCATAGCCCAGTTGGTGAAGTTGCTACCATTCGCAGCAAGTTTCTCTTTCTCCATGAACACATTGAAATTAAAAGCAGGTGGTGCCATCTACAACAGAATTTTTAAAGTTTATTTAGACTAAGTTTATGATAGATTGAGTTCAGATAATCCAAATTACTAATGAACTCCCACTCAAAAACGACATCCCTCGTGTCTTTTTGGTGATTACATGAACCAAATCCACTACACCAAGTCCGATCATCACGTGAGTCGGTGTAGCTTCAAAGGAGAGCATCTATATGGGCATCATATCAACTATATGACTCATGCTTTACCTTTCGGTCCGTGTTCCGAGGCCATGTTTGTACATGCTAGGCTCGCCAAGTAAGAACCTTAGTATTCGCATGTGTAAAACTGTCTTACACCCGTTGTATGAAAGCGCGGAGTCAAGTATACCTGATCAACATGTGATGTATCGAAACACGATCCATAGAACGGTGCATACTCAAGGAAGAACACATTTTATCTTGGTATCTAAATGAGGGATCATCTTACAATGCTACTAAAAGCGCCAAACTAGCAATATAAGATGCAAACATCTAATGTGTAAGGTGAGATGATATGGTCCATGCATTTGATCTCTATCATTTGCATCGTGGTATGATCTCTATCATTCCGTTGTGTGTAAGGCCAAGCTCTATGGAACTTACACGTTAAGTGTATTGTAAGAGTATCTACCATACATCTACTTACAACATTACCATATCAATACAGTAGCCCAGCAACAATCTAAACTAGACGCCTCTAATTTATCCATCGCAAGTTTTACGTGGCTTAGGGCTTTTGGAGATAGAACCGTTCTTACCTAGGACCATGGAACCACAACGAGGATAACCAAGTTATTAGCAACTCGTTGTAAATCAGATATTGACTATACTAGGAGAGACAGACACCCGCCAGCCACTTATGCAAAACTAGTTGCATGTCAGTCATGGAACCGGTCTCATGTACGATGACATGTAAGGTTGGTCCGGGCCGCTTCATCCCACTATGCCACCAATATACGAAATACATGAAATAAGAAATAACATGATCATCATCGCCCACATATAAACATATGTGTACTACCCGTGCAAAGCACCTACTGTTATTGAGATGCTATTGAGATTGATTATTGATTCTATCATGTATTTGTTATTTGAGATCTTGCATGCTTTCCGTTTATAGTAGCTATCTTGGCCAAGTAGATGCTAGCAACTCCAAGAGTTAGTATTTATGCTCGATAGTGGGTTCATGCCTCTGGTAATCTGGGGAAGTGACAGAAATCTCTAAGGTACTAGATGTGCTGTTGCTACTAGGGAGAAAACAACGATCCTTTGTTCATAGAACAATTGTATTGTTTACTTTACACGCAGTTCGTAAAGCAATAATCTGTTGCTTGCAACTTAATACTAGAGGGGGGTCAGATGATAACCTGAACGTGGATTATTAGTCATAGATGTAGTTGGATGGCGGTCTATGTATTATGTTGTAATGCCCAATCAAGTCTCAAAGGAGTCAAGATGATTAGTATATGCATATATTGCTTTCTCGGTGTTTGTCAATTGCCCCGCTGTAATTTGTTCACCCAGCATGTTATCTATCTAAGGAGAGCCACCTCTAGTCAACTATGGATCTCGGTCCTTTTACTTTACATACAATCTACAACTCTTTACTGCTTTGTGTTTACTTTCTGCAAACTTTTACTTCTTTCCATTCGATACGTTTAATCCTTTGTTTTCTGCAAAACACGGTGAGATTGACAACCTCATCGCAAGTTGGGGACAAAGTTATGTGGTTGTGTTGTGCAGGTCTCCATGTTGCTACTAGCACCGGTAGTGCGCCCTGCCAAAGCTCAGTTAGTAACACGGGTGTTTCCTTGCTCCTACTGGTTCGATTAAACCTTGGTTTCATAATTGAGGGAAAACATTCTGCTGTGCTCATCATACCTTCCTCTTGGGGTTCCCAACGAGCTCTACGTCTATCGTTGAGTGCATCAAGATCTTTTCTGGCGCCGTTGCCTGGGACTGAAGGAGAAGAAGCTCCCATGTCAACCACGCGCCGGCAAGATTTTTCTGGCGCCGTTGTCGGGGAGTCAAGGACATCTTCACAAGGGGAGTCCTTCATAACCAATCTCTTTACTTTGTTGTTTTTGTTTTGCTTAGTTTTCTTTTTGCTTTGTTTGGTTGTTTTGTTCTTCAAAAACACAAAAAAAATTAGTTTTACAAGTTTGATTTCTTATTTGAAAACCCAAAAAAAATGACTACTCTTGAAAACACTAAGTTGTGTGACTTCACTAGCACCAACAATAATGATTTTATGAGCACACCTATTGCTCCACCTGTGGCTGAAAATACT
This sequence comes from Avena eriantha, assembly GCA_910589775.1. Classification (NCBI taxonomy): domain Eukaryota; kingdom Viridiplantae; phylum Streptophyta; class Magnoliopsida; order Poales; family Poaceae; genus Avena; species Avena eriantha. The sequence continues at coordinate 408,585,262 of OU342743.1, read as the reverse complement.
TTCTTTGACATAAAACCTGCTTTGCTCAATCTTGTTATGAGAGAACAATTTTCTGGTTTTGGTAATGAAGATGCTGCTTCCCATCTAAATAACTTTGTTGAACTTTGTGAGATGCAAAAGCATAGGGACATAGATGGTGATATTATTAAGCTGAAATTGTTTCCTTTCTCTTTGAGAGGAAAAGCTAAAGAATGGTTGAATTCCTTAACTAGGAATAGTATTGATTCTTGGACTAAGTGCAAAGATGCTTTTATTGGAAAATACTATCCTCCTACTAAGATTATATCCATGAGAAGTGAAATAATGAAGTTTAAACAATTTGATAATGAGCATGTTGCTCAAGCTTGGAAAAGAATGAAATATTTGGTAAAGAATTGTCCCACTCATGGACTATCTGCTTGGATGATCATCCAAACTTTTTATGCAGGATTGAACTATTCTTCAAGGAACCTATTGGATTCTGCTGCTGGAGGTACCTTTATGACCATCACTTTGCGTGCTGCAACAAAACTTCTTGACAATATGATGGTTAATTATTCCAAATGGCATACTGAGAGAGCTCCACAAGGTAAGAAGGTAAATTCTATTGAGGAAACCTCCTCCTTGAGTGATAAGATTGATATTATTATGTCTATGCTTTTTAATGGGAAAGCCCATATTGATCCAAATAATGTTCCTTTAGCCTCTTTGGTTGCTCAAGAAGAGCAAGTTGATGTAAACTTCATAAGAAATAACAACTTTGGCAACAATACTTATGGTAATAATGCTTATAGGAACAATTTTGGTAACAACAATTATAAGCCATATCCTCCCAACAATGGTAATGCTTATGGAAATTCTTACAACAATAATAAGAGTGCTCCCTCTGAACTTGAAGTTATGCTTAAAGAGTTTATTAGTAAACAAACTGCTTTCAATAAAACTATTGAGGAAAAACTCTCTAAAGATGAAAGAAATATAGCATCTTTGGATGAAGCCCAATCTTCTTTGAATAAAATGGCTACTAAATCTGAAACTAATGATAATCCCTTTGCATCTACCAATGCTATACAAGTAAGAATTGATGAAAATGTTAGACTATTAGCTGAATTACATGCTAAGTGGGAAAGAGAAGATGAAATTGCTAGAAACATTAGTGTTTCTACTATTACCACCACTAGTGTTGAGGCTAGTAATAGTTCTACTACTTTAGATGATAAATTTGACTTTGATCTTGATGGTTGCAACATCTCTAAATTTATTAAGTTCCTACAAAAGCTTGCTAAAAGTCCTAATGCTAGTGCTATGAACATGGCCTTTACAAAACACATTACCGATGCTCTCATAAAGATTAAAGAAGAAAAGATGAAACATAAAGCTTCTATTCCTATAAAACAAGAAGATGGTTGGGAACCCATTATCAATATGAAAGTGAATGACCTTGATTTCAAAGCTTTGTGTGATCTTGATAGTAGTGTTTCTATTATGCCTAGAAGGATTTATGATATGCTTGATTTGCCTCCACTTGAAGATTATTATTTGAATGTCCCACTTGATGATAATGCTAAAACGAAACTCATGGGGAGTCTTAATGATGTTCTTATTTGAGAACACTTGATTCTTTCTTTGGTTCTTATGCCTAACTTAAAGGCGTTAAAGAAAAGTACTTGTTGGGAGATAACCCAAGAGTTTTAGATGGAAGTTATTACCTCTGTAATAACCTCTTCTTATCCTTTTTATTTGCTTTTTGTGCCAAGAGTAACCTCTAATGAGAGTGAAGTAATGATTGGGAAAGTTGTTGTCCCGAAACAGATTTCTGTGCTTCACCGTAAAACTTCCTGAGAGAGCTCTGTAGGTCGGATTGAGCTGTAATTTTTTGTGCGTCTTCCCCAGGTTGTTATCTAACTTTATTTAGTTCAACACTGTTTGATTTGAGCAACATAAGGTTTTCGAACAAATTTGTCTTTACCTGCTGGTCTGTTTTGACAGATTTCTGCCATTTTCTGCATTTGCTTCTTGTTAGTTCCTTCTTGAGTTCCATTGGGGAATTGAGCTTTTTGAAGGAAGTTCTACAGTATGTAGTGTTCTAATGGAAGTTTATTTGGTGTTAGAACTGAACCTTGAGACTTATTTATCTTAAGTGCATGTTGCTAATGAGATTGTGTGAAGTTTTGTATGAAGGAAAAATTTCAGGTGTATGGAAGGAATGAGTAATGAGATGAAGGATGGACTAAAGCTCAAGCTTGGGGATGCCACGCGTGTCACCCCAAGAAATATCCAAGAAGTACGAGCGTCAAAGCTTGGGGACGCCCAAGGCATCCCCTTCTTCATCAATAAAAATCCAGGTTTCTTCCAAACGCTTTATTTTTATTGTTTCATGCACAGTTGTCTTTTTCTTGGAGCGTCTTCTTTTTCGTTTTCGTTTTCGTTTTAGTTTTCTTTTATTTGCTTATTTTTCTGAATAAATTGGTTGGACCCCCTCTTTCACACTTTGGTTTGCAAATAATTTGGTTTGGTCTGGAAAAGAGTAGGAAAGTTCATGCTTATGTGGTAAAAAGAGCTTGTTTTTGACTGTGGCCATGCTTTGTCGTGCCATGCTTGATATTGTTTTGGCTTTATGCTTAGTATTCTTTGCTGGAGCATGACTTGTTATAAACAATTGAGATTGCTTAATGTGACTTGGATGAATCATGCGTTGTTTTAGCATATTAAAGCATAGTATAGTGGTATTCTCCTTTGATGCTTTATTTGGGTTGACTTGGCGCATGCTCACACCATGTTATGAATATCCAAAGTCACCATAGCCTTTATTATCCTTTAGTTTTCAACTTGTAGTATCACTTTATTCTTTGATCAATGATGTTTTGTCGCTCTACATGATTATGGCCATTATTGCTCTCTTAGTTTGTCGCTCACAGTCTTTTGCTAGCCTCCACAACAAAGTATGAGTTCCACTCATGCATACAAATCCCTAAACCATGTTTTTCCAAAGAGTCCACCATACCTACCTACTAGCTTATTCTATTCCAAGTATATTTATGCTTTTGTTTACCTTCCACTTGTTATGAGAAAACTAGTGATTAAAGCTCTCACGAACTTGATGGCACACTTTACTTTATTGCCTCTAATAAACTTGAACCATTGGGTCCTCCTTTGTTGCGTATATGCTTGCGCTTTATAAGTTGAAATTAGCAGAACCATGTTTCATGGGGAACGCTTTCAACATTGCACTTGTACTTTGTACCCCGTTGATATTATGATCTTTTGCTTACGGATCCCGATGGTGTGAAATAAAAGTGGAACTTGTAAGATCATGGAGTTTGTATGTGTGTTAGAGAAACGCCTGGGCCGCTAGCCTAAGCCATGCCTAATCATGGTGGAATCTTGCAGCATCACCATAATGAGCACTCTATGAAGCATCCTCAATAAAAACCTATGCAAATAGCAAATAAAAAGATCTCTGAGATGCTCATTGTCTGCTTGCCTTGTCATTTTGATTATGGGAAAGCTCCCGTATCATGTGCAAGGGGTACCCCGTTGGCGGCTCTTAATGATACACATATATTTACAATGACAAGAGCTTACTCGTGACTAAAGTTGAGTAGCATGAGGATCTGTCTTCGTAAGTAAGGGGCATGAGATTTCGGTATATAACTTGTCAAGCATATCCTCTTAGTTGTGTCACTTTAACCTTAATCACCTTAAATATGCTTATGATAGGGGCAATGAGAGCTGAAAGCTATAAGTACCATAATTTTTGGAAGCTCTTTATGAGACTTGAATCCCTACTTCCTTTTACAAAAGGCCTTTCTTCCACCATTATATTGAGTCTCCACCTTCTATCTTTATGCACTACTTTGAGAGCATAGTGGCCATTCTTAGTTCTATGTGCATTGTCCCAAGACAAGTTGATTGATGCATAACTTGTTATTGCTTGTTTTAAACTATTGTATCTAGTCACTCTTATGAACTTTGAAGGTGTCATATGCATTTATATTTGCTACTCTATTGAGGGACAAGCTGAATACTTTCATGCTATCTTTTCTTTATGTGAAACAAACAAACGTCTTGCAAAGCATGTTATTCATGAATCTTTTGTTTGTACCTTTTCATGTTGCATCATAGTCTCTTTGCTTATTGCTAGAACTTTGTCTTTCATGTCTTGCAAATTGAAGTACTATGATCCCAGCTTTGAACGTTTTGCAAATACTTTGATCAAGTCTTTGATGGTGCATGTCACCTCAAAAATTATTTATTTTTATCACTTACCTACTCGAGGACGAGCAGGATTTAAGCTTGGGGATGTTGATACATTGCAAATGTATCTATAATTTTTGATGTTCCATGCTTAGTTTTATCCACTTTCTTGTGTTTTGTTCCAACTTTGGAGTACTTTTCATATGATTTCTTGGACTAACCTATTAACAAGAGCCACAGTGCCAGCTGCCTGTTTTCTGCTGTTTTTGGTTCTAGGAAAGTCAGAAAATGAATATTCTCGGAATTGGACAGGACAAAAGCCAAAGTGCCTATTCTTCCGGAAGGGATCAAGTGCCAGAATACGAGACGGAGAGGGGCCAGGGGCCGGTCGCACCACCTGGCCGCGCGGCCAGGCTTGGCCCGCGCCAAGGGCTGGTCCGGCCGACCCCAACACCCCCTCGGCCTCTCCTTCCGCCTATAAGTTTCCCTCGGGACGAAAACCCTAAGTACCCGATCAAAAATCCACGAAAGAGTCTGTAGCCACCGTCGTCTCTATCCCTTGATCGGGGGATCTAAACCTCTTCCCGGCACCCTGCCGGAGAGGGGAATTCACCCTAGAGGTCTTCTTCATCACCATGCAAGCCTCCGGTGTGATGCGTGAGTAGTTCATCCTTGGACTATGGACCCATGTAGTAGCTAAATGGCCGGTTTCTCCTCCTTTGTGCTTTCATGTTTAGATCTTGTGAGCTCCATTCATGATCAAGATCATCTATTTGTAATTCATACATGTTGTGTTTGCGGGGATCCGATGGATATTGAGATGCTATTTCAGATTGATTATTGATTCTATCATGTCTTTGTTATTTGAGATCTTGCATGCTTTCCGTTGTTAGTAGCTATCTTGGCCAAGTAGATGCTAGCAACTCTAAGAGTTAGTATTTATGCTCGAAAGTGGGTTCATGCCTCTGGTAATCTCGGGAAGTGACAGAAATCTCTAAAGTACTAGATGTGCTGTTGCTACTAGGGAGAAAACAACGATCCTTTGTTCATAGAACAATTGTATTGTTTACTTTACACGCAGTTCGTAAAGCAATAATCTGTTGCTTGCAACTTAATACTGGAGGGGGTTCGGATGATAACCTGAAGGTGGATTATTAGTCATAGATGCAGTTGCATGGCGGTCTATGTATTATGTTGTAATGCCCAATCAAGTCTCAAAGGAGTCAAGATGATTAGTATATGCATATATTGCTTTCTCGGTGTTTGTCAATTGCCCCGCTGTAATTTGTTCACCCAGCATGTTATCTATCTAAGGAGAGCCACCTCTAGTCAACTATGGATCCCGGTCCTTTTACTTTACATACAATCTACAACTGTTTACTGCTTTGTGTTTACTTTCTGCAAACTTTTACTTCTTTCCATTCGATACGTTTAATACTTTGTTTTCCGCAAAACACGGTGAGATTGACAACCTCATTGCATGTTGGGGACAAAGTTCTGTGGTTGTGTTGTGCAGGTCTCCACGTTGCTACTAGCACCGGTAGTGCGCCCTGCCAAAGCTCAGTTATTAACACCTTTGGGGTGTTTCCTTGCTCCTACTGGTTGGATTAAACCTTGGTTTCATAATTGAGGGAAAACTTTCTGCTGTGCTCATCATACCTTCCTCTTGGGGTTCCCAACGAGCTCTACATCGATCGTCGAGTGCATCAGTGCCATTGCATGTGTTCTTTCCCTAAAACACATGGATCCACATGACAACACACACTCCAATGGACTCTATAATGCAACTTCTACCACACTGACGCAACATGCAATGTGGAAGCTGCTTTCCTATGTGTTTTTGGTCTCTCTGACCAAGGTTTGACACACTAATCCACTAGTGTCATTGCATGTGTTCTTTCCTTAAACCACATGGATCAACATGACAACACACAATCTAGTGGATTCTGTGATACAACTTCTGCCACACAGGTGCAACATGCAATGTAGAAGGTGCATTCCTATTTGTATTTGGTCTGTCTGACCAAGGTTTGACACACTGATCCACTAGTCTCATTGCATGTGTTGTTTTCCTAGACCACTGTGATCACCTAGTGCCATTGCATGTGTCATTTCCCTAAACCCCATGTATCCACATGACAACACACATTCCAGTGGATTCTGTGATGTAACTTCTGCCACACTAGTGCAACATGCAATGTGCAAGGTGCTTTCGTATGTGTTTTTGGTCTCTGTGACCAAGGTTTGACCGACTGATCCACTAGGGCCATTGCATGTGTTCTTTTCTTAGACCACATGGATCCACATGACAACACACACTCCAGTAGATTCTGTGATGCAACTTCTGCCACACTAGTGCAACATGCATTGTGAAAGGTGCTTTCCTATGTCTTTTTGGTCTGTATGACCAAGGTTTGACACACTGATCCACTATATGTCATTGCATGCATGTTCTTTTCATAAACCACATGGATCCACTAGATGTCATTGCATATGTGTTCTTTTCCTAAACCACATGGATCCAGATGAAAACACACACTCCAGTGGATTCTGTTATGCAACTTCTGCCACACTAGTACAACATGCAATGTGGAAGCCAAAAACAGATAGGAAATCACCTTCTGCATTTCATATTGCACCAGTGTGGTAGAAGTTGCATCACATAATCCACTGGATTGTGTGTTGTCATGTGGATCCATGTGGTTTAGGAAAAGAACACATGCAATCACACTAGGTGATCAATGTGGTCTAGGAAAAGAATAGATGCAATGGCACTAGTGGATCAATGTGTCAAACCTAGGTCACAGAGACAAAAAAAAGATAGGAAAGCAACTTCCACATTGCATGTTGCACCATTGTGGCAGAAGTTGCATCACAGAATCCACTTGAGTGTGTCTTGTCATGTGGATCCATGTGGTACAGGGAAAGAACACATGCAATGGCACTAGGTGAATCAGTGTGTCAAACCTTTGTCATAGTGGATTCTGTGATGCAACTTCTGCCACACTGTTGCAACATGCAATGTGGAAGGTGCTTTCCTATGTGTTTTTGGTCTGTGTGACCAAGGTTTGACACACTAATCAATTAGTGCCATTGCATGTGTTCTTTCCCTAGACCACAGGAATCCACATAACAACACACACTCTAGTGGATTCTGTCATGCAACTTCTCCCACACTGGTGAAACATGCAATGTGGAAGGTGCTTTCCTATGTGTTTTTTTGTATCTGTGACCAAGGTTTGACACACTGATTCACTTGTGACATTGCATGTGTTCTTTCCCTAGACCACATGGATCAACATGACAACACACACTCAAGTGGATTCGGTGATGCAACTTCTGCCACATTGATGCAACATGCAATATGGAAGGTGATTTCCTACCTGTTTTTGGTCTCTGTGACCAAGGTTTGACACACTGATCCATTAGATGTCATTGCATGTGTGTTCTTTTCATAAACCACATGGATCCACTAGATGTCATTGCATGTGGTATATTTTCCTAAATGACATGGATCCACATGACAAGACACACTCAAGTGGATTCTGTGATGCAACTTCTGCCATACTGGTGCAATATGCAATGTAGAAGCTGCTTTCCTATGTGTTTTTGGTCTCTATGACCAAGGTTTGACACATTGATCCACTAGTGTCATTGCATGTGTTCTTTTCCTAAACCACATAGATCCACATGACAACACACTCTAGTGGATTGTGTTATTCAACTTCTGCCACACTGGTGCAACATGCCATACAGAAGGTGCTTTCTTATCTCTTTTTGGTCTGTGTGACCAAGGTTTGACACACTGATCCACTAGTGTAATTGCGTGTGTTATTTTCCAGACCACTGTGATCACCTAGTGCCATTGCATGTGTTCTTTCCCTAAACCATAGGGATCCACATGACAACACACTCTGTACTGGATTTTGTGATGTCACTTCTGCGACACTAGTGCAACATGAAATGTGGAAGGTGCTTTCCTATGTGTTCTTGGTCTCTATGACCATGGTTTGACACAGTGATCCACCTAGTGCCATTGCATGTGTTCTTTTCCTAGACCACTGTGATCACCTAGTGCCATTCCATGTGTTCTTTCCATAAACCACATGGGTCTGTATGATAACACACACTCCAGTGTATTCCGTGTTGCAACTTCTGCGACACTGGTGCAGCATCCGATGTGGAAGGTCCTTTCCTATGTGTTCTTGGTCTCTGTGACAAAGGTTTGACACACTGATTCACCTAGTGTCATTGCATGTGTTCTTTCCCTAGACCACAAGGATCCCCATGACAACACACACTCCAGTGGATTGTGTGATGCAACTTCTGCCACACTGGTGCAACATGCAATGTGGAAGCTACTTTCCCATGTGTTTTTTGTCTCTGTGACCAAGGTTTGACACATTGATCCACTAGTGCCATTGCATGTGTTCTTTTCCTATAGCTCATTGATCACCTAGTGTGATTGCATGTGTTCTTTTCCTAAACAACATCGATCCACATGACAACACACACTCCAATGGATTTAGTGAAGCAACTTCTGCCACACTGGTGCAGCATGCAATGTGGAATCTGCTTTCCTATGTGCTTTTGGTGTCTCTGACCAAGGTTTGACACACTAATTCACTAGTGTCATTGCATGTGTTCTTTTCCTAAACCACATGGATCCACATGACAACACACAATCCAGTGGATTCTGTGATGCAACTTCGGCCACACTTGTGCAACATGCAATGATGAAGGTGCTTTCCTATCTCTTTTTCGTCTCTCTGACCAAGGTTTGACACACTGATCCACTAGTGTCATTGCATGTATTCTTTTGCTAGACCACTGTGATTCCCTAGTGCCATTGCATGTTTTATTTCCCTAAACCACATGGATCCACATGACAACACACACTCCAATGGATTCTATGATGCAACTTCTGCCAAACTGGTGCAACATGCAATGAGGAAGGTGCTTTCCTATGTGTTTTTGGTCTCTGTGACCAAGGTTTGACACATTGATCACCTAATATCATTGCATGTGTTCTTTTCCTAGACCACATGGATCCACATAACAACACACACTGGAGTGGATTATGTGATGCAACTTTTGCCACACTGGTGCAACATTTAATGTGGAAGGTGCTTTCCAATGTGTTTTTGGTCTATGTGACCAAGGTTTGACACACTTATCAACTAGTGCCATTGAATGTGTTCTTTCCCTAGACCACATGGATCCACATGACAACACACACTCTAGTAGATTCTATGATGCAACTTCTGCCACACTGGTGCAACATGCAATGTGGAAGGTGCTTTCCTATGTGTTTTTGGTCTCTATGACAAGGATTGACACACTGATCCACTTGTGACATTGCATGTGTTCTTTCCCTAGACCACATGGATCAACATGACAACACACACTCAAGTGGATTTTGTGATGCAACTTCTGCCACACTAGTGCAAGATGCAATGTGGAAGATGCTTTCCTATGTGTTTTTGGTCTCTATAACCAGGGGTTGACACACTAATCCACTAGATGTCATTGTATGTTTGTTCGTTTGATAAACCACATGGATCCACTAGATGTTATTGCATGTGTATTCTTTTCCTAAACCACATGGATCCACATGACAACACACACTCCAGTGGATTCTGTGATTCAACTTCTGCCACACTAGTGCAACATGCAATGTGGAAGCTGCTTTCTTATGTGTTTTTGGTCTATGTGGTCTCTGTGATCAAGGTTTGACACACTAATCCACTAGTGTCATTGCATGTGTTATTTTCCTAAACCACATGGATCCACATGACAACAAACTCTAGTGAATTATGTGATGCAACTTCTGCCACACTAGTGCAACATGCCATACGGAAGGTGCCTTCCTACCTGTTTTTGGTCTCTGCGACCAAGGTTTGACACACTGATCCACTACTGTCATTGCATGTGTTATTTTCCTAGACCACTGTGATCACCTAGTTCCATTGCATGTGTTATTTCCCTAAACCACATGGATCCGCATGATAACACACACTCCAATGGATTCTGTGTTGCTACTTCTGCGACACTGGTGCAACATGCGATGTGGAAGGTCCTTTCCTATGTGTTCTTGGTCTCTGTGACAAAAGTTTGACACACTGATTCACCTAGTGTCATTGCATGTGTTCTTTCCCTAGACCACAAGGATCCACATGACAACACACACTCCAGTGGATTATGTCATTCAACTTCTACCACACTGGTGCAACATGCAATGTGTAAGTTACTTTCCTATGTGTTTTTTGTCTCTGTGACCAAGGTTTGACACATTGATCCACTAGTGCCATTGCACGTGTTCTTTTCCTAGACCACATTGATCACCTAGTGTGATTTCATGTGTTCTTTTCCTAAACAACATCGATCCACATGACAACACACACTCCAATGGATTTAGTGAAGCAACTTCTGCCACACTGGTGCAGCATGCAATGTGGAAGCTGCTTTCCTATGTGCTTTTGGTGTCTCTGACCAAGGTTTGACACACTAATTCACTAGTGTCATTGCATGTGTTCTTTTCCTAAACCACATGGATCCACATGACAACACACAATCCAGTGGATTCTGTGATCCAACTTCAGCCACACTTGTGCAACATGCAATGAAGAAGGTGCTTTCCTATCTCTTTTTCGTCTCTCTGACCAAGGTTTGACACACTGATCCACTAGTGTCATTGCATATATTCTTTTCCTAGACCACTGTGATTCCCTAGTGCCATTGCATGTTTTATTTCCCTAAACCACATGGATCCACATGACAACACACACTCCAATGGATTCTATGATGCAACTTCTGCCAAACTGGTGCAACATGCAATGAGGAAGGTGCTTTCCTATGTGTTTTTGGTCTCTATGACCAAGGTTTGACACATTGATCACCTAATATCATTGCATGTGTTCTTTTCCTAGACCACATGGATCCACATAACAACACACACTGGAGTGGATTATGTGATGCAACTTTTGCCACACTGGTGCAACATTTAATGTGGAAGGTGCTTTCCTATGTGTTTTTGGTCTATGTGACCAAGGTTTGACACACTGATCAACTAGTGCCATTGAATGTGTTCTTTCCCTAGACCACATGGATCCACATGACAACACACACTCTAGTAGATTCTATGATGCAACTTCTGCCACACTGGTGCAACATGCAATGTGGAAGGTGCTTTCCTATGTGTTTTTGGTCTCTGTGACAAGGATTGACACACTGATCCACTTGTGGCATTGCATGTGTTCTTTCCCTAGACCACATGGATCAACATGACAACACACACTCAAGTGGCTTTTGTGATGCAACTTCTGCCACACTAGTGCAAGATGCAATGTGGAAGATGCTTTCCTATGTGTTTTTGGTCTCTATAACCAGGGTTTGACACACTAATCCACTAGATGTCATTGTATATTTGTTCGTTTCATAAACCACATGGATCCACTAGATGTTATTGCATGTGTATTCTTTTCCTAAACCACATGGATCCACATGACAACACACACTCCAGTGGATTCTGTGATTCATCTTCTGCCACACTAGTGCAACATGCAATGTGGAAGCTGCTTTCTTATGTGTTTTTGGTCTATGTGGTCTCTGTGATCAAGGTTTGACACACTAATCCACTTGTGTCATTGCATGTGTTATTTTCCTAAACCACATGGATCCACATGACAACAAACTCTAGTGAATTATGTGATGCAACTTCTGCCACACTGGTGCAACATGCCATACGGAAGGTGCTTTCCTATCTGCTTTTCCTCTCTCTGACCAAGGTTTAACACACTAATCCACTAGTGTCATTGCATGTGTTCATTTCCTAGACCATTGTGATCAGCTTGTGCCATTGCATGTGTTTTTCCCTAAACCACAGGGATCCACATGACAACACACACTGTAGTTGATTTTGTGATGCAACTTCTGCGAGACTTGTATAACATACAATGTGGAAGGTGCTTTCCTATGTGTTCTTGGTCTTTGTGACCAAGGTTTGACACACTGATCCACCCAGTGCCATTGCATGTGTTCTTTCCCTAGACCACATGGATCCACATGTCAACACTCACTTCAGTGGATTTTGTAATGTAACTTCTACCACACTGGTGCAACATGCAATGTGGAAGCTTCTTTCCTATGTGTTTTTGGTCTCTGTGACCAAGGTTTAACACACTGATCCACTAGTGCCATTGCATGTGTTCTTTTCTTAGACCACATTGATCACCTAGTGTCATTGCATGTGTGTTCTTTTCCTAAACCACATGGATCCACATGACAACACACACTCAAGTGGATTCTATGATGCAACTTCTGCCACACTGGTGCAATGTGGAAGCTGCTTTCCTATGTGTTTTTGGTATTTGTGACCACGGTTTGACACACTGATCCACTAGTGCCATTGCATGTGTCCTTTCCATAGACCACATTGATCCACATGACAACACACACTCAAGTGGATTCTGTGATGCAACTTCTGCCACACTGGTGCAACATGCAATGTGGAAGGTGCTTTCCTATGTGTTTTTGGTCTCTGTGACCAGGGTTTGACACACTGATCCACTAGATGTCATTGTATGTTTGTTCTTTTCAGAAACCACATGGATCCTCTAGATCTCATTGCATGTGTTTTCTTTTCCTAAACCACATGGATCGACATGACAACACACACTCCAGTGGATTCTGTGATGCAACTTCTACCACACTGGTGCAACATGCAACGTGGAAGCTGCTTTCTTATGTGTTATTTGTCTCTATGCTCAAGGTTTGACACACTGATCCACTTGTGTCATTGCATGTGTTATTTTCCTGAACCCCATGGATCCACATGACAACAAACTCTAGTGAATTCTGTGATGCAACTTCTGCCACACTGGTGCAACATGCCATATGGAAGGTGCTTTCCTATTTGTTTTTCCTCTCTGTGACCAAGGTTTGACACACTGATCCACTAGTGTCATTGCATGTGTTCTTTTCCTAGAACACAAGGATCCACATGACAACACACACTCTAGTGAATTCTGGGATCCAACTTCTGCCGCACTGGTGCAACGTGCAATGTGGAAAGTGCTTTCCTATGTGTTTTTGGGCTCTGGGACCAGGGTTTGACACACTGATCCATTAGATGTCATTGCATATGTGCTCTTTTCACAAAGCACATGGATCCACTAGATGCCAATGCATGTGTGGTCTTTTCCTAAACCACATGGATCCACATGACAGCACACACTCCAGTGGATTATGTGATGCAACTTCTGCTACACTTGTGGAACAGGCAATGTGGAAGCTGCTTTCCTATGTGTTTTTGGTCTGTGTGACCAAGGTTTGACACACTGATCCACTGTATGTCATTGCATGGATGTTCTTTTCATAAACCACATGGATGCACTAGATGTCATTGCATATGTGTTCTTTTCCTAAACCACGTGGATCCAGATGAAAACACACACTCTAGTGGATTCTTTTATGCAAATTCTGCCACACTAGTGCAACATGCAATTTGGAAGCCGCTTTCCTTGTGGTGTTTGTCTCTAAGACCAAGGTTTGACACACTGATCCACCAGTGTCATTGCATGTGTTCTTTTCCTAAACCACATGGATCCACATGACAACACACACTCTTGTGGATTCTATGATGCAACTTCTGCCACACTGATGCAACATGCAATACAAAAGGTGCCTTCCTACCTGTTTTTGGTCTCTGCGACCAAGGTTTCACACACTGATCCACTACTGTCATTGCATGTGTTCTTTTCCTAGACCACTGTGATCACCTAGTTCCATTGCATGTGTTATTTCCCTAAACCACATGGATCCGCATGATAACACACACTCCAATGGATTCTGTGTTGCAACTTCTGCGACACTGGTGCAACATGCGATGTGGAAGGTCCTTTCCTATGTGTTCTTGGTCTCTGTGACAAAGGTTTGACACACTGATTCACCTAGTGCCATTGCATGTGTTCTTTCACTAGACCACAAGGATCCACATGACAACACACAATCCAGTGGATTATGTCATGCAACTTCTGCCACACTGGTGCAACATGCAATGTGTAAGCTACTTTCCTATGTGTTTTTTGTCTCTGTGACCAAGGTTTGACACATTGATCCACTAGTGCCATTGCATGTGTTCTTTTCCTAGACCACATTGATCACCTAGTGTGATTTCATGTGTTCTTTTCCTAAACAACATCGATCCACATGACAACACACACTCCAATGGATTCAGTGAAGCAACTTCTGCCACACTGGTGCAGCATGCAATGTGGAAGCTGCTTTCCTATGTGCTTTTGGTGTCTTTAACCAAGGTTTGACACACTAATTCACTAGTATCATTGCATGTGTTCTTTTCCTAAACCACATGGATCCACATGACAACACACAATCCAGTGGATTCTGTGATGCAACTTCGGCCACACTTGTGCAACATGCAATGAAGAAGGTGCTTTCCTATCTCTTTTTCGTCTCTCTGACCAAGGTTTGACACACTGATCCACTAGTGTCATTGCATGTGTTGTTTTCCTAGACCACTGTGATCCCCTAGTGCCATTGCATGTTTTATTTCACTAAACCACATGGATCCACATGACAACACACACTCCAGTGGATTCTATGATGCAACTTCTGCCAAACTGGTGCAACATGCAATGAGGAAGGTGCTTTCCTATGTGTTTTTGGTCTCTATGACCAAGGTTTGACACATTGATCACCTAATATCATTGCATGTGTTCTTTTCCTAGACCACATGGATCCACTTGACAACACACACTGGAGTGGATTATGTGATGCAACTTTTGCCACACTGGTGCAACATTTAATGTGGAAGGTGCTTTCCTATGTGTTTTTGGTCTATGTGACCAAGGTTTGACACACTGATCAACTAGTGCCATTGAATGTGTTCTTTCCCTACACCACATGGATCCACATGATAACACACACTCTAGTAGATTCTATGATGCAACTTCTGCCATACTGGTGCAACATGCAATGTGGAAGGTGCTTTCCTATGTGTTTTTGGTCTCTGTGACAAGTTGACACACTGATCCACTTGTGACATTGCATGTGTTCTTTCCCTAGAACACATGGATCAACATGACAACACACACTCAAGTGGATTATGTGATGCAACTTCTGCCACACTGGTGCAAGATGCAATGTGGAAGATGCTTTCCTATGTGTTTTTGGTCTCTATAACCAGGGTTTGACACACTAATCCACTAGATGTCATTGTATGTTTGTTCGTTTCATAAACCACATGGATCCACTAGATGTTATTGCATGTGTGTTCTTTTCCTAAACCACATGGATCCACATGACAACACACACTCCAGTGGATTCTGTGATGCAACTTCTGCCACACTAGTGCAACATGCAATGTGGAAGCTGCTTTCTTATGTGTTTTTGGTCGATGTGGTCTCTGTGATCAAGGTTTGACACACTAATCCACTTGTGTCATTGCATGTGTTATTTTCCTAAAACACATGGATCCACATGACAACAAACTCTAGTGAATTATGTGATGCAACTTCTGCCACACTGGTGCAACATGCCATACGGAAGGTGCTTTCCTATCTGCTTTTCCTCTCTGTGACCAAGGTTTAACACACTAATCCACTAGTGTCATTGCATGTGTTCATTTCCTAGACCATTGTGATCACCTTGTGCCATTGCATGTGTTTTCCCTAAACCACAGGGATCCACCTGAGAACACACACTATAGTGGATTCTGTGATGCAACTTCTGCGAGACTTGTATAACATACAATGTGGAAGGTGCTTTCCTATGTGTTCTTGGTCTTTGTGACCAAGGTTTGACACACTGATCCACCTAGTGCCATTGCATGTGTTCTTTCCCTAGACCACATGGATCCACATGTCAACACTCACTTCAGTGGATTTTGTAATGTAACTTCTACCAAACTGGTGCAACATGCAATGTGGAAGCTGCTTTCCTATGTGTTTTTGGTCTCTGTGACCAAGGTTTGACACACTGATCCACTAGTGCCATTGCATGTGTTCTTTTCTTAGACCACATTGATCACCTAGTGTCATTGCATGTGTGTTCTTTTAATAAACCACATGGATCCACATGACAACACACACTCCAGTGGATTCTATGATGCAACTTCTGCCACACTGGTGCAACGTGCAATGTGGAAGCTGCTTTCCTATGTGTTTTTCGTATTTGTGACCACGGTTTGACACACTGATCCAGTAGTGCCATTGCATGTGTCCTTTCCATAGACCACATTGATCCACATGACAACACACACTCCAGTGGATTCTGTGATGCAACTTTTGCCACACTGGTGCAACATGCAATGTGGAAGGTGCTTTCCTATGTGTTTTTGGTCTCTATGACCAGGGTTTGACACACTGATCCACTAGATGTCATTGTATGTTTGTTCTTTTCATAAACCACATGGATCCACTAGATCTCATTGCATGTGTGTTCTTTTCCTAAACCACATGGATCCACATGACAACACACACTCCAGTGGATTCTGTGATGCAACTTCTGCCACACTGGTGCAACATGCAACGTGGAAGCTGCTTTCTTATGTGTTATTTGTCTCTATGCTCAAGGTTTGACACACTGATCCACTTGTGTCATTGCATGTGTTATTTTCCTGAACCCCATGGATCCACATGACAACAAACTCTAGTGAATTCTGTGATGCAACTTCTGCCACACTGGTGCAACATGCCATATGGAAGGTGCTTTCCTATTTGTTTTTCCTCTCTGCGACCAAGGTTTGACACACTGATCCAGTAGTGTCATTGCATGTGTTCTTTTCCTAGACCACAAGGATCCACATGACAACACACACTCTAGTGGATTCTAGGATGCAACTTCTGCCACACTGGTGCAACGTGCAATGTGGAAGGTGCTTTCCTATGTGTTTTTGGTCTTTGGGACCAGGGTTTGACACACTGATCCATTAGATGTCATTGCATCTGTGCTCTTTTCACAAAGCACATGGATCCACTAGATGTCAATGCATGTGTGTTCTTTTCCTAAACTACATGGATCCACATGACAGCACACACTCCAGTGGATTCTCTGATGCAACTTCTGCCACACTTGTGGAACATGCAATGTGGAAGCTGCTTTCCTATGTGTTTTTGGTCTCTGTGACCAAGGTTTGACACACTGATCCACTGTATGTCATTGCATGGATGTTCTTTTCATAAACCACATGGATCCACTAGCTGTCATTGCATATGTGTTCTTTTCCTAAACCACGTGGATCCAGATGAAAACACACACTCTAGTGGATTCTGTTATGCAAATTCTGCCACACTAGTGCAACATGCAATTTGGAAGCCGCTTTCCTATGTGGTGTTTGTCTCTATGACCAACGTTTGACACACTGATCCACTAGTGTCACTTCATGTGTTCTTTTCCTAAACCACATGGATCCACATGACAACACACACTCATGTGGATTCTATGATGCAACTTCTGCCACACTGATGCAACATGCAATACAGAAGGTGCCTTCCTACCTGTTTTTGGTCTCTGCGACCAAGGTTTGACACACTGATCCACTACTGCCATTGCATGTGTTCTTTTCCTAGACCACTATGATCACCTAGTCCCATTGCATGTGTTATTTCCCTAAACCACATGGATCCGCATGATAACACACACTCCAATGGATTCTGTGTTGCAACTTCCGCGACACTGGTGCAACATGCGATGTGCAAGGTCCTTTCCTATGTGTTCTTGGTCTCTGTGACAAAGGTTTGAAACACTGATTCACGTAGTGCCATTGCATGTGTTCTTTCCCTAGACCACAAGGATCCACATGAAAACACACACTCCAATGGATTATGTCATGCAACTTCTGCCACACTGGTGCAACATGCAATGTGGAAGCTACTTTCCTATGTGTTTTTTTTCTGTGACCAAGCTTTGACACATTGATCCACTATTGCCATTGCATGTGTTCTTTTCCTAGACCACATTGATCACCTAGTGTGATTTCATGTGTTCTTTTCCTAAACAACATCAATCCACATGACAACACACACTCCAATGGATTCAGTGAAGCAACTTCTGCCACGCTGGTGCAGCATGCAATGTGGAAGCTGCTTTCCTATGTGTTTTTGGTCTCTCTGACCAAGGTTTGACACACTAATTCACTAGTGTTATTGCATGTGTTCTTTTCCTAAACCACATGGATCCACATGACAACACACAATCTAGTGGATTCTGTGATGCAACTTCTGCCACACTTGTGCAACATGCAATGAAGAAGGTGCTTTCCTATCTCTTTTTCGTCTCTCTGACCAAGGTTTGACACACTGATCCACTAGTGTCATTGCATGTGTTCTTTTCCTAGACCACTGTGATCCCCTAGTGCCATTGCATGTTTTTTCCCTAAACTACATGGATCCACATGACAACACACACTCAAGTGGATTCTATGATGCAACTTCTGCCAAACTGGTGCAACATGCAATGAGGAAGGTGCTTTCCTATGTGTTTTTGGTCTCTGTGACCAAGGTTTGACACATTGATCACCTAATATCATTGCATGTGTTCTTTTCCTAGACCACATGGATCCACATGACAACACACACTGGAGTAGATTATGTGATGCAACTTTTGCCACACTGGTGCAACATTTAATGTGGAAGGTGCTTTCCTATGTGTTTTTGGTCTATGTGACCAAGGTTTGACACACTGATCAACTAGTGCCATTGAATGTGTTATTTCCCTAGACCACATGGATCCACATGACAACACACACCCTAGTAGATTCTATGATGCAACTTCTGCCACACTGGTGCAACATGCAATGTGGAAGGTGCTTTCCTATGTGTTTTTGGTGTCTATGACAAGGATTGACACACTGATCCACTTGTGACATTGCATGTGTTCTTTCCGTAGACCACATGGATCAACAGGACAACACACACTCAAGTGGATTTTGTGATGCAACTTCTGCCACACTAGTGCAAGATGCAATGTGGAAGATGCTTTCCTATGTGTTTTTGGTCTCTAGGACCAGGGTTTGACACACTGATCCATTAGATGTCATTGCATGTGTGTTCTTTCCGTAAACCACATGGATCCACTAGATGTCATTGCCTGTGGTATCTTTTCCTAAACCACATGGATCCACATGACAAGACACACTGAAGTGGATTCTACGATGCAACTACTGCCATACTGGTGCAACACGCAATGTGGAAGCTGCTTTCCTATGTGTTTTTGGCCTCTATGACCAAGGTTTGACACACTGATCCACTAGTGTCATTGCATGTGTTATTTTCCTAAACCACATAGATCCACATCACAATACACTCTAGTGGATTGTGTTATACAACTTCTGCCACACTGGTGCAACATGCCATACGGAAGGTGCTTTCCTATCTGTTTTTTGTCTCTGTGACCAAGGTTTGACACACTCATCCACTAGTGTCATTGCATGTGTTATTTTTCTAGACCACTATGATCACCTAGTGCAACTACATGTGTTCTTTCCCTAAACCACATGAATCCAGATGACAAAAGACACTCCAGTGGATTCTGTAATGCAATTTCTGCGACACTGGCGCAACATGCAATGTGGAAGGTGCTTTCCTATGTGTTTTTGGTCTCTGTGACCAAGGTTTGACACATTTACCACCTAGTATAATTGCATGTGTTCTTTTCCTAGACCACATGGATCCACATGAAAATAGACACTCTAGTCGACTCTGTGATGCAACTTCTGCCACACTGGTGCAACATGCAATGTGGATGGTGCTTTCCTATGTGGTTTTGGTCTGTGTGACCAAGGTTTGACACACTGATCCACTAGTGCCATTTCATGTGTTCTTTCCCTAGGTCACATGGATCGACATGAAAACACAAACTCCAGTGGATTCTGTGATGCAACTTCTGCCCCATTGGTGCAACATGCAATGTGGAAGGTGCTTTCGTTGTGTTTTTGGTCTCTGTGACCAAGGTTTTACACACTGATCCACTAGTGCCATTGCATGTGTCCTTTCCATAGACCACATGCATCCACATGACAACACACACTCCAGTGGATTCTGTGATGCAACTTCTACCACACCGGTCCAACATGCAATGTGGAAGGTGCATTCCTATGAGTTTTTGGTCTCGATGACCAGGGTTTCACACACTGATCCACTAGATGTCATTGTATGTTTGTTCTTTTCATAAACCACATGGATCCACTAGATGTCATTGCATGTGTGTTCTTTTCCTAAACCACATGGATCCACATGACAACACACACTCCAGTGGATTCTGTGATGCAACTTCTGCCACACTAGTGCAACATGCAATGTGGAAGCTTCTTTCTTATGTGTTTTTGGTCTAGGTGGTCTCTGTGATCAAGGTTTGACACACTAATCCACTAGTGTCATTGCATGTGTTATTTTCCTAAACCACATGGATCCACATGACAACAAACTCTAGTGAATTATGTGATGCAACTTCTGCCACACTGATCCACTTGACAACAAACTCTAGTGAATTATGTAATGCAATTTCTGCGACACTGGCGCAACATGCAATGTGGAAGGTGCTTTCCTATGTGTTTTTGGTCTCTGTGACCAAGGTTTGACACATTTACCACCTAGTATAATTGCATGTGTTCTTTTCCTAGACCACATGGATCCACATGAAAATAGACACTCTAGTCGACTCTGTGATGCAACTTCTGCCACACTGGTGCAACATGCAATGTGGATGGTGCTTTCCTATGTGGTTTTGGTCTGTGTGACCAAGGTTTGACACACTAGATGTCATTGTATGTTTGTTCGTTTCATAAACCACATGGATCCACTAGATGTTATTGCATGTGTATTCTTTTCCTAAACCACATGGATCCACATGACAACACACACTCCAGTGGATTCTGTGATTCAACTTCTGCCACACTAGTGCAACATGCAATGTGGAAGCTGCTTTCTTATGTGTTTTTGGTCTATGTGGTCTCTGTGATCAAGGTTTGACACACTAATCCACTAGTGTCATTGCATGTGTTATTTTCCTAAACCACATGGATCCACATGACAACAAACTCTAGTGAATTATGTGATGCAACTTCTGCCACACTGGTGCAACATGCCATACGGAAGGTGCCTTCCTACCTGTTTTTGGTCTCTGCGACCAAGGTTTGACACACTGATCCACTACTGTCATTGCATGTGTTATTTTCCTAGACCACTGTGATCACCTAGTTCCATTGCATGTGTTATTTCCCTAAACCACATGGATCTGCATGATAACACACACTCCAATGGATTCTGTGTTGCTACTTCTGCGACACTGGTGCAACATGCGATGTGGAAGGTCCTTTCCTATGTGTTCTTGGTCTCTGTGACAAAGGTTTGACACACTGATTCACCTAGTGCCATTGCATGTGTTCTTTCCCTAGACCACAAGGATCCACATGACAACACACACTCCAGTGGATTATGTCATGCAACTTCTGCCACACTGGTGCAACATGCAATGTGTAAGCTACTTTCCTATGTGTTTTTTGTCTCTGTGACCAAGGTTTGACACATTGATCCACTAGTGCCATTGCATGTGTTCTTTTCCTAGACCAGATTGATCACCTAGTGTGATTTCATGTGTTCTTTTCCTAAACAACATCGATCCACATGAAAACACACACTCCAATGGATTTAGTGAAGCAACTTCTGCCACACTGGTGCAGCATGCAATGTGGAATCTGCTTTCCTATGTGCTTTTGGTGTCTATGACCAAGGTTTGACACACTAATTCACTAGTGTCATTGCATGTGTTCTTTTCCTAAACCACATGGATCCACATGACAACACACAATCCAGTGGATTCTGTGATGGAACTTCGGCCACACTTGTGCAACATGCAATGATGAAGGTGCTTTCCTATCTCTTTTTCGTCTCTCTGACCAAGGTTTGACACACTGATCCACTAGTGTCATTGCATGTATTCTTTTGCTAGACCACTGTGATTCCCTAGTGCCATTGCATGTTTTATTTCCCTAAACCACATGGATCCACATGACAACACACACTCCAATGGATTCTATGATGCAACTTCTGCCAAACTGGTGCAACATGCAATGAGGAAGGTGCTTTCCTATGTGTTTTTGGTCTCTGTGACCAAGGTTTGACACATTGATCACCTAATATCATTGCATGTGTTCTTTTCCTAGACCACATGGATCCACATAACAACACACACTGGAGTGGATTATGTGATGCAACTTTTGCCACACTGGTGCAACATTTAATGTGGAAGGTGCTTTCCAATGTGTTTTTGGTCTATGTGACCAAGATTTGACACACTTATCAACTAGTGCCATTGAATGTGTTCTTTCCCTAGACCACATGGATCCACATGACAACACACACTCTAGTAGATTCTATGATGCAACTTCTGCCACACTGGTGCAACATGCAATGTGGAAGGTGCTTTCCTATGTGTTTTTGGTCTCTGTGACAAGGATTGACACACTGATCCACTTGTGACATTGCATGTGTTCTTTCCCTAGACCACATGGATCAACATGACAACACACACTCAAGTGGATTTTGTGATGCAACTTCTGCCACACTAGTGCAAGATGCAATGTGGAAGATGCTTTCCTATGTGTTTTTGGTCTCTATAACCAGGGTTTGACACACTAATCCACTAGATGTCATTGTATGTTTGTTCGTTTGATAAACCACATGGATCCACTAGATGTTATTGCATGTGTATTCTTTTCCTAAACCACATGGATCCACATGACAACACACACTCCAGTGGATTCTGTGATTCAACTTCTGCCACACTAGTGCAACATGCAATGTGGAAGCTGCTTTCTTATGTGTTTTTGGTCTATGTGGTCTCTGTGATCAAGGTTTGACACACTAATCCACTAGTGTCATTGCATGTGTTATTTTCCTAAACCACATGGATCCACATGACAACAAACTCTAGTGAATTATGTGATGCAACTTCTGCCACACTAGTGCAACATGCCATACGGAAGGTGCCTTCCTACCTGTTTTTGGTCTCTGCGACCAAGGTTTGACACACTGATCCACTACTGTCATTGCATGTGTTATTTTCCTAGACCACTGTGATCACCTAGTTCCATTGCATGTGTTATTTCCCTAAACCACATGGATCCGCATGATAACACACACTCCAATGGATTCTGTGTTGCTACTTCTGCGACACTGGTGCAACATGCGATGTGGAAGGTCCTTTCCTATGTGTTCTTGGTCTCTGTGACAAAAGTTTGACACACTGATTCACCTAGTGTCATTGCATGTGTTCTTTCCCTAGACCACAAGGATCCACATGACAACACACACTCCAGTGGATTATGTCATTCAACTTCTACCACACTGGTGCAACATGCAATGTGTAAGTTACTTTCCTATGTGTTTTTTGTCTCTGTGACCAAGGTTTGACACATTGATCCACTAGTGCCATTGCACGTGTTCTTTTCCTAGACCACATTGATCACCTAGTGTGATTTCATGTGTTCTTTTCCTAAACAACATCGATCCACATGACAACACACACTCCAATGGATTTAGTGAAGCAACTTCTGCCACACTGGTGCAGCATGCAATGTGGAAGCTGCTTTCCTATGTGCTTTTGGTGTCTCTGACCAAGGTTTGACACACTAATTCACTAGTGTCATTGCATGTGTTCTTTTCCTAAACCACATGGATCCACATGACAACACACACTCTAGTGAATTCTGGGATCCAACTTCTGCCGCACTGGTGCAACGTGCAATGTGGAAAGTGCTTTCCTATGTGTTTTTGGGCTCTGGGACCAGGGTTTGACACACTGATCCATTAGATGTCATTGCATCTGTGCTCTTTTCACAAAGCACATGGATCCACTAGATGTCAATGCATGTGTGTTCTTTTCCTAAACCACATGGATCCACATGACAGCACACACTCCAGTGGATTATGTGATGCAACTTCTGCTACACTTGTGGAACATGCAATGTGGAAGCTGCTTTCCTATGTGTTTTTGGTCTCTGTGACCAAGGTTTGACACAACTGATCCACTGTATGTCATTGCATGGATGTTCTTTTCATAAACCACATGGATCCACTAGATGTCATTGCATATGTGTTCTTTTCCTAAACCACGTGGATCCAGATGAAAACACACACTCTAGTGGATTCTGTTATGCAAATTCTGCCACACTAGTGCAACATGCAATTTGGAAGCCGCTTTCCGTGTGGTGTTTGTCTCTAAGACCAAGGTTTGACACACTGATCCACCAGTGTCATTGCATGTGTTCTTTTCCTAAACCACATGGATCCACATGACAACACACACTCTTGTGGATTCTATGATGCAACTTCTGCCACACTGATGCAACATGCAATACAGAAGGTGCCTTCCTACCTGTTTTTGGTCTCTGCGACCAAGGTTTCACACACTGATCCACTACTGTCATTGCATGTGTTCTTTTCCTAGACCACTGTGATCACCTAGTTCCATTGCATGTGTTATTTCCCTAAACCACATGGATCCGCATGATAACACACACTCCAATGGATTCTGTGTTGCAACTTCTGCGACACTGGTGCAACATGCGATGTGGAAGGTCCTTTCCTATGTGTTCTTGGTCTCTCTGACAAAGGTTTGACACACTGATTCACCTAGTGCCATTGCATGTGTTCTTTCACTAGACCACAAGGATCCACATGACAACACACACTCCAGTGGATTATGTCATGCAACTTCTGCCACACTGGTGCAACATGCAATGTGTAAGCTACTTTCCTATGTGTTTTTTGTCTCTGTGACCAAGGTTTGACACATTGATCCACTAGTGCCATTGCATGTGTTCTTTTCCTAGACCACATTGATCACCTAGTGTGATTTCATGTGTTCTTTTCCTAAACAACATCGATCCACATGACAACACACACTCCAATGGATTCAGTGAAGCAACTTCTGCCACACTGGTGCAGCATGCAATGTGGAAGCTGCTTTCCTATGTGCTTTTGGTGTCTTTAACCAAGGTTTGACACACTAATTCACTAGTATCATTGCATGTGTTCTTTTCCTAAACCACATGGATCCACATGACAACACACAATCCAGTGGATTCTGTGATGCAACTTCGGCCACACTTGTGCAACATGCAATGAAGAAGGTGCTTTCCTATCTCTTTTTCGTCTCTCTGACCAAGGTTTGACACACTGATCCACTAGTGTCATTGCATGTGTTGTTTTCCTAGACCACTGTGATCCCCTAGTGCCATTGCATGTTTTATTTCACTAAACCACATGGATCCACATGACAACACACACTCCAGTGGATTCTATGATGCAACTTCTGCCAAACTGGTGCAACATGCAATGAGGAAGGTGCTTTCCTATGTGTTTTTGGTCTCTATGACCAAGGTTTGACACATTGATCACCTAATATCATTGCATGTGTTCTTTTCCTAGACCACATGGATCCACTTGACAACACACACTGGAGTGGATTATGTGATGCAACTTTTGCCACACTGGTGCAACATTTAATGTGGAAGGTGCTTTCCTATGTGTTTTTGGTCTATGTGACCAAGGTTTGACACACTGATCAACTAGTGCCATTGAATGTGTTCTTTCCCTAGACCACATGGATCCACATGATAACACACACTCTAGTAGATTCTATGATGCAACTTCTGCCATACTGGTGCAACATGCAATGTGGAAGGTGCTTTCCTATGTGTTTTTGGTCTCTGTGACAAGTTGACACACTGATCCACTTGTGACATTGCATGTGTTCTTTCCCTAGAACACATGGATCAACATGACAACACACACTCAAGTGGATTATGTGATGCAACTTCTGCCACACTGGTGCAAGATGCAATGTGGAAGATGCTTTCCTATGTGTTTTTGGTCTCTGTGACCAGGGTTTGACACACTAATCCACTAGATGTCATTGTATGTTTGTTCGTTTCATAAACCATATGGATCCACTAGATGTTATTGCATGTGTGTTCTTTTCCTAAACCACATGGATCCACATGACAACACACACTCCAGTGGATTCTGTGATGCAACTTCTGCCACACTAGTGCAACATGCAATGTGGAAGCTGCTTTCTTATGTGTTTTTGGTCGATGTGGTCTCTGTGATCAAGGTTTGACACACTAATCCACTTGTGTCATTGCATGTGTTATTTTCCTAAAACACATGGATCCACATGACAACAAACTCTAGTGAATTATGTGATGCAACTTCTGCCACACTGGTGCAACATGCCATACGGAAGGTGCTTTCCTATCTGCTTTTCCTCTCTGTGACCAAGGTTTAACACACTAATCCACTAGTGTCATTGCATGTGTTCATTTCCTAGACCATTGTGATCACCTTGTGCCATTGCATGTGTTTTCCCTAAACCACAGGGATCCACCTGACAACACACACTATAGTGGATTCTGTGATGCAACTTCTGCGAGACTTGTATAACATACAATGTGGAAGGTGCTTTCCTATGTGTTCTTGGTCTTTGTGACCAAGGTTTGACACACTGATCCACCTAGTGCCATTGCATGTGTTCTTTCCCTAGACCACATGGATCCACATGTCAACACTCACTTCAGTGGATTTTGTAATGTAACTTCTACCAAACTGGTGCAACATGCAATGTGGAAGCTGCTTTCCTATGTGTTTTTGGTCTCTGTGACCAAGGTTTGACACACTGATCCACTAGTGTCATTGCATGTGTTCTTTTCTTAGACCACATTGATCACCTAGTGTCATTGCATGTGTGTTCTTTTAATAAACCACATGGATCCACATGTCAACACACACTCCAGTGGATTCTATGATGCAACTTCTGCCACACTGGTGCAACGTGCAATGTGGAAGCTGCTTTCCTATGTGTTTTTCGTATTTGTGACCATGGTTTGACACACTGATCCAGTAGTGCCATTGCATGTGTCCTTTCCATAGACCACATTGATCCACATGACAACACACACTCAAGTGGATTCTGTGATGCAACTTCTGCCACACTGGTGCAACATGCAATGTGGAAGGTGCTTTCCTATGTGTTTTTGGTCTCTATGACTAGGGTTTGACACACTGATCCACTAGATGTCATTGTATGTTTGTTCTTTTCATAAACCACATGGATCCACTAGATCTCATTGCATGTGTGTTCTTTTCCTAAACCACATGGATCCACATGACAACACACACTCCAGTGGATTCTGTGATGCAACTTCTGCCACACTGGTGCAACATGCAACGTGGAAGCTGCTTTCTTATGTGTTATTTGTCTCTATGCTCAAGGTTTGACACACTGATCCACTTGTGTCATTGCATGTGTTATTTTCCTGAACCCCATGGATCCACATGACAACAAACTCTAGTGAATTCTGTGATGCAACTTCTGCCACACTGGTGCAACATGCCATATGGAAGGTGCTTTCCTATTTGTTTTTCCTCTCTGCGACCAAGGTTTGACACACTTATCCAGTAGTGTCATTGCATGTGTTCTTTTCCTAGACCACAAGGATCCACATGACAACACACACTCTAGTGGATTCTAGGATGCAACTTCTGCCACACTGGTGCAACGTGCAATGTGGAAGGTGCTTTCCTATGTGTTTTTGGTCTTTGGGACCAGGGTTTGACACACTGATCCATTAGATGTCATTGCATCTGTGCTCTTTTCACAAAGCACATGGATCCACTAGATGTCAATGCATGTGTGTTCTTTTCCTAAACTACATGGATCCACATGACAGCACACACTCCAGTGGATTCTCTGATGCAACTTCTGCCACACTTGTGGAACATGCAATGTGGAAGCTGCTTTCCTATGTGTTTTTGGTCTCTGTGACCAAGGTTTGACACACTGATCCACTGTATGTCATTGCATGGATGTTCTTTTCATAAACCACATGGATCCACTAGATGTCATTGCATATGTGTTCTTTTCCTAAACCACGTGGATCCAGATGAAAACACACACTCTAGTGGATTCTGTTATGCAAATTCTGCCACACTAGTGCAACATGCAATTTGGAAGCCGCTTTCCTATGTGGTGTTTGTCTCTATGACCAAGGTTTGACACACTGATCCACTAGTGTCACTGCATGTGTTCTTTTCCTAAACCACATGGATCCACATGACAACACACACTCATGTGGATTCTATGATGCAACTTCTGCCACACTAATGCAACATGCAATACAGAAGGTGCCTTCCTACCTGTTTTTGGTCTCTGCGACCAAGGTTTGACACACTGATCCACTACTGCCATTGCATGTGTTCTTTTCCTAGACCACTGTGATCACCTAGTCCCATTGCATGTGTTATTTCCCTAAACCACATGGATCCGCATGATAACACACACTCCAATGGATTCTGTGTTGCAACTTCCGCGACACTGGTGCAACATGCGATGTGCAAGGTCCTTTCCTATGTGTTCTTGGTCTCTGTGACAAAGGTTTGAAACACTGATTCACGTAGTGCCACTTCATGTGTTCTTTCCCTAGACCACAAGGATCCACATGAAAACACACACTCCAATGGATTATGTCATGCAACTTCTGCCACACTAGTGCAACATGCAATGTGGAAGCTACTTTCCTATGTGTTTTTTTTCTGTGACCAAGGTTTGACACATTGATCCACTATTGCCATTGCATGTGTTCTTTTCCTAGACCACATTGATGACCTAGTGTGATTTCATGTGTTCTTTTCCTAAACAACATCAATCCACATGACAACACACACTCCAATGGATTCAGTGAAGCAACTTCTGCCACACTGGTGCATCATGCAATGTGGAAGCTGCTTTCCTATGTGTTTTTGGTCTCTCTGACCAAGGTTTGACACACTAATTCACTAGTGTTATTGCATGTGTTCTTTTCCTAAACCACATGGATCCACATGACAACACACAATCTAGTGGATTCTGTGATGCAACTTCTGCCACACTTGTGCAACATGCAATGAAGAAGGTGCTTTCCTATCTCTTTTTCGTCTCTCTGACCAAGGTTTGACACACTGATCCACTAGTGTCATTGCATGTGTTCTTTTCCTAGACCACTGTCATCCCCTAGTGCCATTGCATGTTTTTTCCCTAAACTACATGGATCCACATGACAACACACACTCAAGTGGATTCTATGATGCAACTTCTGCCAAACTGGTGCAACATGCAATGAGGAAGGTGCTTTCCTATGTGTTTTTGGTCTCTGTGACCAAGGTTTGACACATTGATCACCTAATATCATTGCATGTGTTCATTTCCTAGACCACATGGATCCACATGACAACACACACTGGAGTAGATTATGTGATGCAACTTTTGCCACACTGGTGCAACATTTAATGTGGAAGGTGCTTTCCTATGTGTTTTTGGTCTATGTGACCAAGGTTTGACACACTGATCAACTAGTGCCATTGAATGTGTTATTTCCCTAGACCACATGGATCCACATGACAACACACACCCTAGTAGATTCTATGATGCAACTTCTGCCACACTGGTGCAACATGCAATGTGGAAGGTGCTTTCCTATGTGTTTTTGGTGTCTATGACAAGGATTGACACACTGATCCACTTGTGACATTGCATGTGTTCTTTCCGTAGACCACATGGATCAACAGGACAACACACACTCAAGTGGATTTTGTGATGCAACTTCTGCCACACTAGTGCAAGATGCAATGTGGAAGATGCTTTCCTATGTGTTTTTGGTCTCTAGGACCAGGGTTTGACACACTGATCCATTAGATGTCATTGCATGTGTGTTCTTTCCGTAAACCACATGGATCCACTAGATGTCATTGCCTGTGGTATCTTTTCCTAAACCACATGGATCCACATGACAAGACACACTGAAGTGGATTCTATGATGCAACTACTGCCATACTGGTGCAACACGCAATGTGGAAGCTGCTTTCCTATGTGTTTTTGGCCTCTATGACCAAGGTTTGACACACTGATCCACTAGTGTCATTGCATGTGTTATTTTCCTAAACCACATAGATCCACATCACAATACACTCTAGTGGATTGTGTTATACAACTTCTGCCACACTGGTGCAACATGCCATACGGAAGGTGCTTTCCTATCTGTTTTTGGTCTCTGTGACCAAGGTTTGACACACTCATCCACTAGTGTCATTGCATGTGTTATTTTTCTAGACCACTATGATCACCTAGTGCAACTACATGTGTTCTTTCCCTAAACCACATGAATCCAGATGACAAAACACACTCCAGTGGATTCTGTAATGCAATTTCTACGACACTGGCGCAACATGCAATGTGGAAGGTGCTTTCCTATGTGTTTTTGGTCTCTGTGAGCAAGGTTTGACACATTTACCACCTAGTATAATTGCATGTGTTCTTTTCCTAGACCACATGGATCCACATGAAAATAGACACTCTAGTCGACTCTGTGATGCAACTTCTGCCACACTGGTGCAACATGCAATGTGGATGGTGCTTTCCTATGTGGTTTTGGTCTGTGTGACCAAGGTTTGACACACTGATCCACTAGTGCCATTTCATGTGTTCTTTCCCTAGGTCACATGGATCGACATGAAAACACAAACTCCAGTGGATTATGTGATGCAACTTCTGCCCCATTGGTGCAACATGCAATGTGGAAGGTGCTTTCGTTGTGTTTTTGGTCTCTGTGACCAAGGTTTTACACACTGATCCACTAGTGCCATTGCATGTGTCCTTTCCATAGACCACATGCATCCACATGACAACACACACTCCAGTGGATTCTGTGATGCAACTTCTACCACACCGGTCCAACATGCAATGTGGAAGGTGCATTCCTATGAGTTTTTGGTCTCGATGACCAGGGTTTCACACACTGATCCACTAGATGTCATTGTATGTTTGTTCTTTTCATAAACCACATGGATTCACTAGATCTCATTGCATGTGTGTTCTTTTCCTAAACCACATGGATCCACATGACAACACACACTCCAGTGGATTCTGTGATGCAACTTCTGCCACACTGGTGCAACATGCAACGTGGAAGCTGCTTTCTTATGTGTTATTTGTCTCTATGCTCAAGGTTTGACACACTGATCCACTTGTGTCATTGCATGTGTTATTTTCCTGAACCCCATGGATCCACATGACAACAAACTCTAGTGAATTCTGTGATGCAACTTCTGCCATACTGGTGCAACATGCCATATGGAAGGTGCTTTCCTATTAGTTTTTCCTCTCCGTGACCAAGGTTTGACACACTGATCCACTAGTGTCATTGCATGTGTTCTTTTCCTAAACCACATGGATCCACATGACAACACACACTCCAGTGGATTCTGTGATGCAACTTCTGCCACACTAGTGCAACATGCAATGTGGAAGCTGCTTTCTTATGTGTTTTTTTCCTATGTGGTCTCTGTGATCAAGGTTTGACACACTGATCCACTTGTGTCATTACATGTGTTATTTTACTAAACCACATGGATCCACATGACAACAAACTCTAGTGAATTCTGTGATGCAACTTCTGCCACACTGGTGCAACATGCCATACGGAAGGTGCTTTCCTATCTGCTTTTCCTCTGTGTGACCAAGGTTTAACACACTGATCCACTAGTGTCATTGCATGTGTTCTTTTCCTAGACCATTGTGATCACCTTTTGCCATTGCATGTGTTTTTCCCTAAATCACATGGATCCACATGACAACACACACTCTAGTGGATTCTGTGATGCAACTTTTGCGATACTCGTGCAACATACAATGTGGAGGGTGCTTTCGTATGTGTTCTTGGTCTTTGTGACCAAGGTTTGACACACTGATCCACCTACTGCCATTGCATGTGTTCTTTCCCTAGACCACATGGATCCACATGTCAACACTCACTTCTATGGATTTTATAATGTAACTTCTACCACACTGGTGCAACATGCAATGTGGAAGCTGCTTTCCTATGTGTTTTTGGTCTCTGTGACCAAGGTTTGACACACTGATCCACTAGTGCCATTGCATGTGTTCTTTTCTTAGACCACATTGATCACCTAGTGTCATTGCATGTGTGTTCTTTTCCTAAACCACATGGATCCACATGACAACACACACTCCAGTGGATTCTGTGATGCAACTTCTGCCACACTGGTGCAACGTGCAATGTGGAAGTTGCTTTCCTATGTGTTTTTGGTATTTGTGACCAAAGTTTGACACACTGATCCACTAGTGTCATTGTATGTGTTCTTTTCCTACACCACATGGATCCACATGACAACACACACTCTAGTGGACTCTATGATGAGAGTTCTGCCATAGTGGTGCAACATGCAATACAAAAGGTGCTTTCCTATCTGTTTTTGGTCTCTCTGACCAAGGTTTGACACACTGATCCACTAGTGTCATTGCATGTGTTCTTTTCCTAGACCACTGTGATAACCTAGTGCTATTGAATGTGTTCTTTCCCTAAACCACATGGATCCACATGATAATTGATGGCTCAAAATATATTTGAGCTCGTTGGGAACCCCAAGAGGAAAGGATGATGAGCACAACAACAAGTTTTCCCTCGGTTATGAAACCAAGGTTATCGAACCAATAGGAGCAAGGAAACAACTCCAAGGTGTTGCTTTCAACTTGGAATCCTGCACAACACAACCACAGAACTTTGCCCCAACTTATAGTGAGGTTGTCATTTTCACCGGTTTTGCTGAAAACAAAGTATTAAACGTATTGTGTGGAAGATAGTAATTGCTTGTAGAAAGTAAACAGTAAACAATAAATAGATGGTAGATTGATGGTAAAAGAATGGACCAGGGTCCATAGTTCACTAGAGGTGATTCTCCTTAAGATAAATAACATGTTGGGTGAAAAAATTACAGCGGGGCATTGACAGACACCGAGAAAGCATACATGCATATACTAATCATCTTGACTCCTATGAGATTTGATTGGGCATTACAACATTATACATAGACTGTAATCTAACTACATCTATGACTAATAATCCACCTTCAGGTTATCATCTAAACCCCCTACAGTATTAAGTTGCAAGCAACAGATAATTGCATTAAGCAAAGTGTGTAAAGTAAACAATACGATTGTCCCATGGATAAAGGATTGTTGTTTTCTCCCTAGTAGGAGAAACACATCTAGTACCTTATAGATTCATGTCACTTCCCCAGATTACTAGAGGCATGAACCCACTATCGAGCATAAATACTCCCTCTTGGAGTTGCTAGCATCTACTTGGCCAAGATAGCTACTAACAACGGAAAGCATGCAAGATCACAAATAACATAGACATGATAGAATTAATAATCAATCTAAAATAGCATCTCAATATCCATCGGATCCTCGCAAACACAACATGTAAGATTACAAATAGATGATCTTGATCATGAACGGAGCTCACAAGATCTAAACATGATAGCACGAACAAGGAGAACCAACCATCTAGTTACTACATGGACCCGTAGTCCAAGGATGAACTACTCACGCATCACACCGGAGGCAGTCATGGTGATGAAGAAAGCCTCCAGGGTGATACCTCCCCTTTGGCAACATTCCGGGAAGAGCTTCAGATCCCTCCCGATTTAGGGATGGAGATGACAATGGCTACAGACTCTTTCGTGGAATTTTGATCCGGTACTTAGGGTTTTTCTCCCGGGAGGCTTTTATAGGCGGAAGGGCAAGGTCGGTGGAGCACCAGGGGGCCCACACCCCTGGTGGCGCGCCCCCAGGCCGCGTCGCCACCAGGTGTTGCCGCCCTGGTGCGCCACTTTGTCTCCCCTCCGAACTCCGTGTTGCTTCGGGTAAAATATTGACTTTGGCTTTTGTCCGGTCCAATTCCGAGAATATTTCCTTACTAGCTTTTCTGAAACCAAAAATAGCAGAAAATAGGCAACTAGCATTGTGGCATCTTGTTAATAGGTTAGTTCCTGAAAATGTGTAAAAATACTCCAAAGTGTGGACAAAACATAACAAAGTAGATATAAAACAAGCATGGAACATCAAAAATTATAGATACGTTTACGATGTATCAACATCCCCAAGCTTAACTCATGCTCGTCCTCGAGTAGGTAAGTGATAAAAAATAATAATTTTTTAGGTGACATGCACCATCATAATCTTGATCAAGGTATTTGTAAAACATTGATAGCTGGGATCATCGTACTTTAACATAGACGTGAAAGATATAGTTCTAACAATAAGACATAGCAATTATGTTGTAACATGAAAAGGTACAAACATAATATTCATGAATAACAATGCTTTATAAGATGTTTGTTTGTTTCACATATAGAAAACATATTGATAATTGTATTCAGCTTGTCCCTCATAGTGTAGCAAAACATAAATGCATAGGACACCTTCAAAGTTCATAAGGGTGACTAGATACAAATAGTTTAAGAACAAGCAATATAAAAGTTATGAATCAATCAACATGTTTTGGGACAATGCACTTTAAACTAAGAATGACCACTATGCTCTCTCAGTAGGTGCATAAAGATAGAAGATGGATACTCAACATAAAGGTAAAAGAAAAGCCCTTCACAGAAGGAAGCAGGGATTCAAGTTTCATAAAGAGCTTCCAAAAATTATGGTACTTATTAGCTTTCAGCTCTCATTGCCCCTATCATAAGAATCTTTAGGTGATTAAGGTTAAAGTGAACAAATATGAGGAAATGCTTGACAAGTTATAAGCTGAAAATCTCATGCCCCTTGCTTACGAGTACCGTTCCTCATGCTACTCAACTTTAGTCACAGGTAAGTGCTTGCTCAATATGTAGAGCTTGTTGGGGAACCCCAAGAGGAAGGTATGATGAGCATAGCAACAAGTTTTCCCTCAGTTATGAAACCAAGGTTATCGAACGAGTAGGAGCAAGGAAACACCTCCAAGGTGTTGTTTCCAACTTGGAATCCTGCACAACACCACCACAGAACTTTGCCCCAACTTACAGTGAGGTTGTCAATCTCACTGGTTTTGCTAAAAACAAAGGATTAAACGTATTGTGTGGAAGATAGTAATTGCTTACAGAAAGTAAATAGAAAATAGTAAATAGTAGATTGTAGATTGATAGTAAAAGAATGGACCGGGGTACATAGTTCACTAGTGGTGATTCTCTTTAAGATAGATGACATGTTGGGTGAACAAATAACAGCGGGGCTATTGACAAACATCGAGAGAGCATACATGCATATACTAATCATCTTACTTCCTATGAGATTTGATTAGGCATTACAACATTATACATAGAACATAATCCAACTGCATCTATGACTAATAATCCACCTTCAGGTTATCATCCGAACCCCCTCTAGTATTAAGTTGCAAGCAACAGATAATTGTATTAAGCAAAGTGTGTAAAGTAAACAATACGATTGTTCTATGAACAAAGGATTACTTTTTTCTCCCTAGTAGAAACAACACATCTAGTACCTTAGAGATTTCTGTCACTTCCCCAGATTCCTAGAGGCATGAACCCACTATCGAGCTCTAGCAGTATAAAGAAAAGGTATCCCAAGAATAATAGACATATTATCATCTTTGGGCATTTCAAGCACAACAAAATCAGTTAATATCAAGCAATTGTGAGCCACTTGAACAAGTACATCCTCACATATACCCACAGGAATAGTGGTAGATTTATCAGCCATTTGCAAAGATATATCAGTTGGTATTAATTTTTCAAGTTGAAGCCTCTTATAGAGAGAAAGGCATAACACTAACTCCAGCTCCTAAATCACACAAAGCAGTTCTAACATAACTGTTCTTAATAGAGCAAGGGATAGTTGGAATCCCTGGGTCTCCAAGTTTCTTAGGAACCTTACCATGGAAGGAATAATTAGCAAGCAAAGTAGAAATTTCTTCATTAGGGATCTTCCTTTTATTCAAGACAATGTCCTTCATATACTTTGAGTAAGGAGGCAATTTAATAGCATTAGTCAAAGGAATTTGCAAGAATAAAGGCTTCATCCACTCACAAAACTTATTATAGTGTTCATCTTCCTTTGACTTGTGTTTCTTATCAGGGAAAGGCATAGGTTTTTGGACCCAAGGTTCTCTTTCACTACCATGTTTCTTAGCAATAAAATCTTCTTAGTGTGGTTTTCAGGTTCTTCTTCAACTTTTTCTTCATTAGGAACTTCATTTTCTTCATTACCACTTTCAGTTTCAGCATCAGAGATAGATATGATATTAGGATCTATAGCAGGTTCAGAGGGTTCTACAACAGTTTTATGTTTCTTTTTCCTTTTCTTACGAGTAGAACCACTATTTTCAGCTTGTTGAGAATCCTGCACAATTCTTTTGGGATGCCCCTCAGGATATAGAGGATCCTGGGTAGCGGCACCACTTCTAGTTCTAATTTCATAAGCATGTTTTTCTTTAGCAGCATTAACTAGCAAGTCGTTTTGCACTTTAACGAGTTGATCTATTTGAGTTTGAACCATTTGAAAGTGTTTAACAATCATTTTAACATCATTAGAGGTTCTTTCTCTAATATCTTTCAACCCGACAATAGCTCTAGTGTTTTCCATTAGATGATTTTGCACCCTTTTATTAAAGTTATCTTGCTTAACAATAAAGATATCAAATTCTTCTAAGCATTGATCAGGAGGTTTCGAGTAAGCGATATCACCTTCATCAAAGTGTTGGAGAGAGTGTACCTCAATAGTGGGTGAGTAGGAAATAGGCTTACATAATTCTTCTATAGGAGGTAAATTCTTGACATCAACAGCTTTAATTCCCTTCTCCTTAAGACATTTCTTAGCTTCCTTCATCACTTCATCATTTAATTCAATAACTCCCCTCTTCTTTGATGTTGGAATAGGCACAGGAATAGATTGTTCAGGTACAATTACTTCAGGTATAGATTGTTTAGGAGGAGTCCAATCTTCATAATTCTTGCTTATTTTAGCCATTAATTCCTCAGCTTCCTTAGAAGTCCTATTCCTAAAAACACAATCAGCACAACTATCTAGGTATGTCCTAGATTCCTTGGTTAGTCCATTATAAAATATATCAAGAAGCTCATTCTTAGGTAATGGAATTCCAGCCTGTGCATGAATCAAAGCACAAAACCTTGCCCAAGATTTGGGCAATACCTCTTTTTCTCCCTGTTTAAAATCAAAAAATTCGTGCAAAACAACATGTGTAGCACTAGGAGGAAAATATTTCTGCAGGAAAGTACTAATCAAGCACTCAGGGCTATCAATAGATCCAAGAGGTAAATTACTAAACCAAGTTTTAGCTTCTCCTTTCAGTGAAAAGGGGAAAATCTTAGCAACAAAGTAAGTACACATCTTAATATCATCAGAAAACAAGCCACTTATGGTAGATAGTTCAGTCATATGTGCTACCGCACTTTCATTCTTAGTCCCACAAAAAGGTTCGTTCTTGACAATAGCTATGTAAGATAGATCGAGAGAGAAATCATAATCTTCATCTATAATGTTTATGGGAGAAGCAACAAACTTAGCATCAAGAGATAATTTGGGTCTAATAGTACGCCTCTCAAGGAGACTCTTAGCAGCGCTCCTATCATGGGTGTTCTTACATTCTTTAATAAACTCATCGGTCATCTCAACATAACCATCTTCAATATCATAAATCTCACTAGACTCAGGTGAGCTAACAGGTATGGTAGTGTCTTCATTAGGAGTTTCGGTATTTCCAGTTATAGTTCTAGCAATCGTAGCATCTAGGAAAGGACCTAATGAACCACACTTATCAAGCACAGTAGAAGAAGCATCATAAGCATCAGAAGTTTCAGACTCAGCAGTAGTAGCAGCGTGTGTAGCATGTGTATGTGGTGGTGTAAGGAACTTACTCAAAATAGACGGTGAATCAAGAGTAGCAGAGGTGTTTAGAACCGTACCTCTTCTTGTAGTGGATGGTAAAATAGGAACCTTGCCATCACGAGACTTACCCATGATGGATGGATAGCAGCGAACAATAGAGAATCCAAGTGAACTTGATAAATAAAGTTATGCTCCCCGGCAACGGCGCCAGAAAATAGTCTTGATGACCCACAAGTATAGGGGGTGTATCGCAGTATTTTCGAGGGAAGTGAAACCCAATTTATTGATTCGACACAAGGGGAGCCAAAGAATATTTATAAGCCTTCACAACTGAGTTGTCAATTCAGCTGCACCTGGAAACAATCTTGCTCACAGCAGTTTATCAGTAGCAACAGTTTTGTAGTAGGAAGAGTAAAGTAACAACAGTAGTAAAGCAAAGACAGTAGTAACAAAAGCAGTAAACAGTGGGATTCAAGTGCGGTAGGCATAGAGATGGATGGAAGGGCATTGCATGGACAAGAAAATTCACATAGCAATCAGAACATAGGGCAATTGCAGATAAATAAGATAAAGCACCCAAGTACTAGACAATCCTAGGCATGTGTTCCATATATAGTCATACGTGCTCGCAATGAGAACTTGCACAACATCTTTTGTCCTGCCAGCCCGTTTGCAGCGGGGCCTCTAGGGAACTACTGGCAATTAAGGTGCTCCTTTTAATAGAGCACCGGAGCAAAGCATTAACACTCCATGA
This sequence comes from Avena eriantha, assembly GCA_910589775.1. Lineage (NCBI taxonomy): Eukaryota > Viridiplantae > Streptophyta > Magnoliopsida > Poales > Poaceae > Avena > Avena eriantha. The sequence goes on along the minus strand of OU342743.1, from coordinate 408,546,558 downwards.
ACACATGTGATCCTCACATCAAAGCCATCCCTTCCGGTTATCCCGATTTCTGTCACTTCGGGGCCATAGGTTCCGGACAACAACGTGTGTATACAACTTGTAGATAAGACCAAAAACAATGCTATCATAATGAATCAATAATAAGTTCAGATCTGAAATCATGGCACTCGGGCCCTAGTGACAAGCATTAAGCACAACAAGTTGCAACAAAGTCATAAAGCACTAATAAAAGATACTAGGCACCATGCCCTAACAATCTGATGCCATTACATGAACGATCTCATCCAATCCCTACCATCCCCATAGCCTACAGCGGGGGATTACTCACTCATAGATGGGGGAAACATGGATGGTCGATGGAGAAGCGATGGTGATGATGATGGCGATGATCTCCTCCGATTCCCCGTCCTGGCAGGGTGCCAAAACGGAGTTTCTGGTGCTGTTTCGTGGAATCTGGTGGTGGCGATGGAGCGGAACTCCTTCTGGAAAAACGTCGAACCCCCCAAAGTTTTTAGGTCAGAAGGCTCCTTATAGGCGAAGAGAGAGGCTGAGGGGGTGCCTGGGGGGCCCACACCACCCCCTGGCGCGGCCTGGCCTGGCCCACGCCACAAGGTGGTGTGGCCACCCTAGGGCTCTCCGCCGTCTCGTATTCTGGCTCCCGGAGTCTTCGGGTGAAATAGGATTTTTGGCATATTTTCTGGGATTTTCCTGATAGTTGGTTTTCCGCACAAAAAGTAGACACCAAGGCAACTCTGCTGAAAACAACGTTAGTCCGCATTACTTGCATCCAAATCACACAAGTTTAGAGGAGAAACAATAGCAAAAGTGTTCGGGAAAGTAGATACGTTTTGGACGTATCAGTTTCTTCAATAGAATTTACCTTCTTACCTTGTGGAGCTCTCTCGGTGTGCCATTCAGAATAGTTAACCATCATATTATCAAGGAGATTTGTTGCAGCACCCAAAGTAATGGTCATAAAGGTACCTCCAGCAGCAGAATCCAGCAGTTTCTTGAAGAATAATTCAGTCCTGCATAAAAGGTTTGGATAATCATACAAGTAGTCAGTCCATGAGTGGGACAATTCTTTACCAAAGATTTTATTCTTTCCCAAGCTTGAGTAACATGTTCATTATCAGATTGTTTAAATTTCATTATTTCACTTCTCATAGATATAATCTTAGCAGGGGGATAGTATTATCCAATGAAAGCATCTTTGCATTTAGTCCAAGAATTAATACTATTTCTAGTTAGGGATAACAACCATTCTTTAGCTTTTCCTCTCAAAGAGAAAGGAAACAATTTAAGCTTAATAATATCTCCATCTATATCCCTTTGTTTTTGCATCTCATAGAGTTCAACAAAGTTATTAAGGTGAGCAATAGCATCTTCAGTACCAACACCAGAAAATTGTTCTTTCATAACAAGATTCATCAAAGTAGGTTTAATTTCAAAGAAAGTAGCTTCATGAACAGGTGGAGCAATAGGTGTGCACATGAAATCATTGTTGTTGGTGCTAGTGAAGTCACACAACTTAGTGTTTTCAAGAGTATTCATTTTTTTGTGTTTTTAATAAAGGAGGCAAACCAGTACAACTAAATTTTTTGTGTTTTTGATAAAAGAAACAAGCAAACTAAGCAGAAATAAACTAAGCAAAACAAAAAACATAAAGTAAAGAGATTGGTTGTGAGGGACTCCCCTTGTGAAGATGTCCTTGACTCCCCGGCAACGGCGCCAGAAAAAAGGCTTGATGGCTCAAAATATATTCGAGCTTGTTGGGAACCCCAAGAGGAAGGTATGATGAGCACAGGAGCAAGTTTTCCCTCAGTTTTGAAACCAAGGTTATCGAACCAGTAGGAGCAAGGAAACAACTCTAAGGTGTTGTTTCCAACTTGGAATCCTGCACAACACAACCACAGAACTTTGCCCCAACTTACAATAAGGTTGTCAATCTCACCGGTTTTGCTGAAAACAAAGAATTACACATATTGTGTGGAAGATAGTAATTGCTTGTAGAAAGTAAACAGTAAATAGATGGTAGATGGTAGATTGATGGTAAAAGAATGGACCGGCGTCCATAGTTCACTAGAGGTGATTCTCCTTAAGATAAATAACATGTTGGGTGAAAAAATTACAGCGGGGCATTGACAGACACCGAGAAAGCATACATGCATATACTAATCATCTTGACTCCTATGAGATTTGATTGGGCATTACAACATTATACATAGACTGTAATCTAACTACATCTATGACTAATAATCCACCTTCAGGTTATCATCTAAACCCCCTACAGTATTAAGTTGCAAGCAACAGATAATTGCATTAAGCAAAGTGTGTAAAGTAAACAATACGATTGTCCCATGGATAAAGGATTGTTGTTTTCTCCCTAGTAGGAGAAACACATCTAGTACCTTATAGATTCATGTCACTTCCCCAGATTACTAGAGGCATGAACCCACTATCGAGCATAAATACTCCCTCTTGGAGTTGCTAGCATCTACTTGGCCAAGATAGCTACTAACAACGGAAAGCATGCAAGATCACAAATAACATAGACATGATAGAATTAATAATCAATCTAAAATAGCATCTCAATATCCATCGGATCCTCGCAAACACAACATGTAAGATTACAAATAGATGATCTTGATCATGAACGGAGCTCACAAGATCTAAACATGATAGCACGAACAAGGAGAACCAACCATCTAGCTACTACATGGACCCGTAGTCCAAGGATGAACTACTCATGCATCACACCGAAGGCAGTCATGGTGATGAAGAAAGCCTCCAGGGTGATACCTCCCCTTTGGCAACATTCCGGGAAGAGCTTCAGATCCCTCCCGATTTAGGGATGGAGATGACAATGGCTACAGACTCTTTCGTGGAATTTTGATCCGGTACTTAGGGTTTTTCTCCCGGGAGGCTTTTATAGGCGGAAGGGCAAGGTCGGTGGAGCACCAGGGGGCCGACACCCCTGGTGGCGCGCCCCCAGGCCGCATCGCCACCAGGTGTTGCCGCCCTGGTGCGCCACTTTGTCTCCCCTCCGAACTCCGTGTTGCTTCGGGTAAAATATTGACTTTGGCTTTTGTCCGGTCCAATTCCGAGAATATTTCCTTACTAGCTTTTCTGAAACCAAAAATAGCAGAAAATAGGCAACTAGCATTGTGGCATCTTGTTAATAGGTTAGTTCCTGAAAATGTGTAAAAATACTCCAAAGTGTGGACAAAACATAACAAAGTAGATATAAAACAAGCATGGAACATCAAAAATTATAGATACGTTTACGATGTATCAACATCCCCAAGCTTAACTCATGCTCGTCCTCGAGTAGGTAAGTGATAAAAAATAATAATTTTTTAGGTGACATGCACCATCATAATCTTGATCAAGGTATTTGTAAAACATTGATAGCTGGGATCATAGTACTTTAACATAGACGTGAAAGATATAGTTCTAACAATAAGACATAGCAATTATGTTGTAACATGAAAAGGTACAAACATAAGATTCATGAATAACAATGCTTTATAAGATGTTTGTTTGTTTCACATATAGAAAACATATTGATAATTGTATTCAGCTTGTCCCTCATAGTGTAGCAAAACATAAATGCATAGGACACCTTCAAAGTTCATAAGGGTGACTAGATACAAATAGTTTAAGAACAAGCAATATAAAAGTTATGAATCAATCAACATGTTTTTGGACAATGCACTTTAAACTAAGAATGACCACTATGCTCTCTCAATAGGTGCATAAAGATAGAAGATGGATACTCAACATAAAGGTAAAAGAAAGGCCCTTCACAGAAGGAAGCAGGGATTCAAGTTTCATAAAGAGCTTCCAAAAATTATGGTACTTATTAGCTTTCAGCTCTCATTGCCCCTATCATAAGAATCTTTAGGTGATTAAGGTTAAAGTGAACAAATATGAGGAAATGCTTGACAAGTTATAAGCTGAAAATCTCATGCCCCTTGCTTACGAGTACCGTTCCTCATGCTACTCAACTTTAGTCACAGGTAAGTGCTTGCTCAATATGTAGAGCTTGTTTGGGAACCCCAAGAGGAAGGTATGATGAGCATAGCAACAAGTTTTCCCTCAGTTATGAAACCAAGGTTATCGAACGAGTAGGAGCAAGGAAACACCTCCAAGGTGTTGTTTCCAACTTGGAATCCTGCACAACACCACCACAGAACTTTGCCCCAACTTACAGTGAGGTTGTCAATCTCACCGGTTTTGCTAAAAACAAAGGATTAAACGTATTGTGTGGAAGATAGTAATTGCTTACAGAAAGTAAATAGAAAATAGTAAATAGTAGATTGTAGATTGATAGTAAAAGAATGGACCGGGGTACATAGTTCACTAGTGGTGATTCTCTTTAAGATAGATGACATGTTGGGTGAACAAATAACAACGGGGCTATTGACAAACATCGAGAGAGCATACATGCATATACTAATCATCTTACTTCCTTTGAGATTTGATTAGGCATTACAACATTATACATAGAACATAATTCAACTGCATCTATGACTAATAATCCACCTTCAGGTTATCATCCGAACCCCCTCTAGTATTAAGTTGCAAGCAACAGATAATTGTATTAAGCAAAGTGTGTAAAGTAAACAATACGATTGTTCTATGAACAAAGGATTACTTTTTTCTCCCTAGTAGAAACAACACATCTAGTACCTTAGAGATTTCTGTCACTTCCCCATATTCCTAGAGGCATGAACCCACTATCGAGCTCTAGCAGTATTAAGAAAAGGTCTCCCAAGAATAATAGACATATTATCATCTTTGGGCATTTCAAGCACAACAAAATCAGTTAATATCAAGCAATTGTGAGCCACTTGAACAAGTACATCCTCACATATACCCACAGGAATAGTGGTAGATTTATCAGCCATTTCCAAAGATATATCAGTTGGTATTAATTTTTCAAGTTGAAGCCTCTTATAGAGAGAAAGGCATAACACTAACTCCAGCTCCTAAATCACACAAAGCAGTTCTAACATAACTGTTCTTAATAGAGCAAGGGATAGTTGGAATCCCTGGGTCTCCAAGTTTCTTAGGAACCTTACCATGGAAGGAATAATTAGCAAGCAAAGTAGAAATTTCTTCATTAGGGATCTTCCTTTTATTCAAGACCATGTCCTTCATATACTTTGAGTAAGGAGGCAATTTAATAGCATTAGTCAAAGGAATTTGCAAGAATAAAGGCTTCATCCACTCACAAAACTTATTATGGTGTTCATCTTCCTTTGACTTGTGTTTCTTATCAGGGAAAGGCATAGGTTTTTGGACCCAAGGTTCTCTTTCACTACCATGTTTCTTAGCAATAAAATCTTCTTAGTGTGGTTTTCAGGTTCTTCTTCAACTTTTTCATCATTAGGAACTTCATTTTCTTCATTACCACTTTCAGTTTCAACATCAGAGATAGATATAATATTAGGATCTATAGCAGGTTCAGAGGGTTCTACAACAGTTTTATGTTTCTTTTTCCTTTTCTTACGAGTAGAACCACTATTTTCAGCTTGTTGAGAATCCTGCACAATTCTTTTGGGATGCCCCTCAGGATATAGAGGATCCTGGGTAGCGGCACCACTTCTAGTTCTAATTTCATAAGCATGTTTTTCTTTAGCAGCATTAACTAGCAAGTCGTTTTGCACTTTAACGAGTTGATCTATTTGAGTTTGAACCATTTGAAAGTGTTTAACAATCATTTTAACATCATTAGAGGTTCTTTCTCTAATATCTTTCAACCCGACAATAGCTCTAGTGTTTTCCATTAGATGATTTTGCACCCTTTTATTAAAGTTATCTTGCTTAACAATAAAGATATCAAATTCTTCTAAGCATTGATCAGGAGGTTTCGAGTAAGCGATATCACCTTCATCAAAGTGTTGGAGAGAGTGTACCTCAATAGTTGGTGAGTAGGAAATAGGCTTACATAATTCTTCTATAGGAGGTAAATTCTTGACATCAACAGCTTTAATTCCCTTCTCCTTAAGACATTTCTTAGCTTCCTTCATCACTTCATCATTTAATTCAATAACTCCCCTCTTCTTTGATGTTGGAATAGGCATAGGAATAGATTGTTCAGGTATAATTACTTCAGGTATAGATTGTTTAGGAGGAGTCCAATCTTCATAATTCTTGCTTATTTTAGCCATTAATTCCTCAGCTTCCTTAGAAGTCCTATTCCTAAAAACACAATCAGCACAACTATCTAGGTATGTCCTAGATTCCTCGGTTAGTCCATTATAAAATATATCAAGAAGCTCATTCTTAGGTAATGGAATTCCAGCCTGTGCATGAATCAAAGCACAAAACCTTGCCCAAGATTTGGGCAATACCTCTTTTTCTCCCTGTTTAAAATCAAAAAATTCGTGCAAAACAACATGTGTAGCACTAGGAGGAAAATATTTCTGCAGGAAAGTACTAATCAAGCACTCAGGGCTATCAATAGAACCAAGAGGTAAATTACTAAACCAAGTTTTAGCTTCTCCTTTCAGTGAAAAGGGGAAAATCTTAGCAACAAAGTAAGTACACATCTTAATATCATCAGAAAACAAGCCACTTATGGTAGATAGTTCAGTCATATGTGCTACCGCACTTTCATTCTTAGTCCCACAAAAAGGTTCGTTCTTGACAATAGCTATGTAAGATAGATCGAGAGAGAAATCATAATCTTCATCTATAATGTTTATGGGAGAAGCAACAAACTTAGCATCAAGAGATAATTTGGGTCTAATAGTACGCCTCTCAAGGAGACTCTTAGCAGCGCTCCTATCATGGGTGTTCTTACATTCTTTAATAAACTCATCGGTCATCTCAACATAACCATCTTCAATATCATAAATCTCACTAGACTCAGGTGAGCTAACAGGTATGGTAGTGTCTTCATTAGGAGTTTCGGTATTTCCAGTTATAGTTCTAGCAATCGTAGCATCTAGGAAAGGACCTAATGAACCACACTTATCAAGCACAGTAGAAGAAGCATCATAAGCATCAGAAGTTTCAGACTCAGCAGTAGTAGCAGCGTGTGTAGCATGTGTATGTGGTGGTGTAAGGAACTTACTCAAAATAGACGGTGAATCAAGAGTAGCAGAGGTGTTTAGAACCGTACCTCTTCTTGTAGTGGATGGTAAAATAGGAACCTTGCCATCACGAGACTTACCCATGATGGATGGATAGCAGCGAACAATAGAGAATCCAAGTGAACTTGATAAATAAAGTTATGCTCCCCGGCAACGGCGCCAGAAAATAGTCTTGATGACCCACAAGTATAGGGGGTGTATCGCAGTATTTTCGAGGGAAGTGAAACCCAATTTATTGATTCGACACAAGGGGAGCCAAAGAATATTTATAAGCCTTCACAACTGAGTTGTCAATTCAGCTGCACCTGGAAACAATCTTGCTCACAGCAGTTTATCAGTAGCAACAGTTTTGTAGTAGGAAGAGTAAAGTAACAACAGTAGTAAAGCAAAGACAGTAGTAACAAAAGCAGTAAACAGTGGGATTCAAGTGCGGTAGGCATAGAGATGGATGGAAGGGCATTGCATGGACAAGAAAATTCACATAGCAATCAGAACATAGGGCAATTGCAGATAAATAAGATAAAGCACCCAAGTACTAGACAATCCTAGGCATGTGTTCCATATATAGTCATACGTGCTCGCAATGAGAACTTGCACAACATCTTTTGTCCTGCCAGCCCGTTTGCAGCGGGGCCTCTAGGGAACTACTGGCAATTAAGGTGCTCCTTTTAATAGAGCACCGGAGCAAAGCATTAACACTCCATGAACACATGTGATCCTCACATCAAAGCCATCCCTTCCGGTTATCCCGATTTCTGTCACTTCGGGGCCATAGGTTCCGGACAACAACGTGTGTATACAACTTGTAGATAAGACCAAAAACAATGCTATCATAATGAATCAATAATAAGTTCAGATCTGAAATCATGGCACTCGGGCCCTAGTGACAAGCATTAAGCACAACAAGTTGCAACAAAGTCATAAAGCACTAATAAAAGATACTAGGCACCATGCCCTAACAATCTGATGCCATTACATGAACGATCTCATCCAATCCCTACCATCCCCATAGCCTACAGCGGGGGATTACTCACTCATAGATGGGGGAAACATGGATGGTCGATGGAGAAGCGATGGTGATGATGATGGCGATGATCTCCTCCGATTCCCCGTCCTGGCAGGGTGCCAAAACGGAGTTTCTGGTGCTGTTTCGTGGAATCTGGTGGTGGCGATGGAGCGGAACTCCTTCTGGAAAAACGTCGAACCCCCCAAAGTTTTTAGGTCAGAAGGATCCTTATAGGCGAAGAGAGAGGCTGAGGGGGTGCCTGGGGGGCCCACACCACCCCCTGGCGCGGCCTGGCCTGGCCCACGCCACCAGGTGGTGTGGCCACCCTAGGGCTCTCCGCCGTCTCGTATTCTGGCTCCCGGAGTCTTCGGGTGAAATAGGATTTTTGGCATATTTTCTGGGATTTTCCTGATAGTTGGTTTTCCGCACAAAAAGTAGACACCAAGGCAACTCTGCTGAAAACAACGTTAGTCCGCATTACTTGCATCCAAATCACACAAGTTTAGAGGAGAAACAATAGCAAAAGTGTTCGGGAAAGTAGATACGTTTTGGACGTATCAGTTTCTTCAATAGAATTTACCTTCTTACCTTGTGGAGCTCTCTCGGTGTGCCATTCAGAATAGTTAACCATCATATTATCAAGGAGATTTGTTGCAGCACCCAAAGTAATGGTCATAAAGGTACCTCCAGCAGCAGAATCCAGCAGTTTCTTGAAGAATAATTCAGTCCTGCATAAAAGGTTTGGATAATCATACAAGTAGTCAGTCCATGAGTGGGACAATTCTTTACCAAAGATTTTATTCTTTCCCAAGCTTGAGTAACATGTTCATTATCAGATTGTTTAAATTTCATTATTTCACTTCTCATAGATATAATCTTAGCAGGGGGATAGTATTATCCAATGAAAGCATCTTTGCATTTAGTCCAAGAATTAATACTATTTCTAGTTAGGGATAACAACCATTCTTTAGCTTTTCCTCTCAAAGAGAAAGGAAACAATTTAAGCTTAATAATATCTCCATCTATATCCCTTTGTTTTTGCATCTCATAGAGTTCAACAAAGTTATTAAGGTGAGCAACAGCATCTTCAGTACCAACACCAGAAAATTGTTCTTTCATAACAAGATTCATCAAAGTAGGTTTAATTTCAAAGAAAGTAGCTTCATGAACAGGTGGAGCAATAGGTGTGCACATGAAATCATTGTTGTTGGTGCTAGTGAAGTCACACAACTTAGTGTTTTCAAGAGTATTCATTTTTTTGTGTTTTTAATAAAGGAGGCAAACCAGTACAACTAAATTTTTTGTGTTTTTGATAAAAGAAACAAGCAAACTAAGCAGAAATAAACTAAGCAAAACAAAAAACATAAAGTAAAGAGATTGGTTGTGAGGGACTCCCCTTGTGAAGATGTCCTTGACTCCCCGGCAACGGCGCCAGAAAAAAGGCTTGATGGCTCAAAATATATTCGAGCTCGTTGGGAACCCCAAGAGGAAGGTATGATGAGCACAGGAGCAAGTTTTCCCTCAGTTTTGAAACCAAGGTTATCGAACCAGTAGGAGCAAGGAAACAACTCTAAGGTGTTGTTTCCAACTTGGAATCCTGCACAACACAACCACAGAACTTTGCCCCAACTTACAATAAGGTTGTCAATCTCACCGGTTTTGCTGAAAACAAAGAATTACACATATTGTGTGGAAGATAGTAATTGCTTGTAGAAAGTAAACAGTAAATAGATGGTAGATGGTAGATTGATGGTAAAAGAATGGACCGGCGTCCATAGTTCACTAGAGGTGATTCTCCTTAAGATAAATAACATGTTGGGTGAAAAAATTACAGCGGGGCATTGACAGACATCGAGAAAGCATACATGCAGATTTGATTGGGCATTACAACATTATACATAAACTGTAATCCAACTGCATCTTTGACTAATAATCCACCTTCAGGTTATCATCTGAACCCCCTCCAGTATTAAGTTGCAAGCAATAGATAATTGCATTAAGCAAAGGATGTAAAGTAAACAATATGATTGTCCCATGGACAAAGGATTTCTATTTTCTCCCTAGTAGCAACAGCACATCTAGTACCTTAGAGATTCATGTCACTTCCCCAGATTACTAGAGGCATGAACCCACTATCGAGCAAAAATACTCCCTCTTGGAGTTGCTAGCATCTACTTAGCCAAGATAGCTACTAACAATGGAAAGCATGCAAGATCACAAATAACATAGACATGATAGAATCAATAATCAATCTGAAATAGCATCTCAATATCAATCGGATCCCCACAAACACAACATGTAAGATTATAAATAGATGATCTTGATCATGAACGGAGCTCACAAGATCTAAACATGGTAGCACAAAGGAGGAGAACCAACCATGTAGCTACTACATGGACCCGAAGTCCAGGGATGAACTACTCACGCATCACACCAGAGGCAGTCATGGTGATGAAGAAAGCCTCCATGGTGATCTCTCCCCTCTAGCAGGGTGCCAGGAAGAGCTTCAGATCCCTCCCGAACTAGGGATGGAGATGACAGTGGCTACAGACTCTTTCGTGGAATTTTGATCCGGTACTTAGGGTTTTCGTCTCGGGAGGCTCTTATAAGCGGAAGGGCATGGTCGATGGAGCACTAGGAGGCCCACACCCCTGGTGGCGTGCCCCCAGGCCGCACCGCCACCAGGTGTGGCCGCCCTGGTGCGCCACTTTGTCTCCCCTGTGGACTCCGTGTTGCTTCGGGTAAAATATTGACTTTGGCTTTTGTCCGGTCCAATTCCGAGAATATTTCCTTACTAGCTTTTCTGAAACCAAAAACAGCAGAAAACAAGCAAGTTGCACTTGGGCATCTTGTTAATAGGTTAGTTCCAAAAAATGTGTAAAAATACTCCAAAGTGTGGAAAAAACATAAGAAAGTAGATATAAAACAAGCATGGAACATCAAAAATTATAAATACGTTTACGACGTATCAACATCCCCAAGCTTAACTCCTGCTCGTCCTCGTGTAGGTAAGTGATAAAAAAGAATAATTTTTGAGGTGACATGCACCATCATAATCTTGATCAAGGTATTTGTAAAACATTGATAGCTGGGATCATAGTACTTTAACATAGACGTGAAAGATATAGTTCTAACAATAAGACATAGCAATTATGTTGTAACATGAAAAGGTACAAACATAAGATTCATGAATAACAATGCTTTATAAGATGTTTGTTTGTTTCACATATAGAAAACATATTGATAATTGTATTCAGCTTGTCCCTCATAGTGTAGCAAAACATAAATGCATAGGACACCTTCAAAGTTCATAAGGGTGACTAGATACAAATAGTTTAAGAACAAGCAATATAAAAGTTATGAATCAATCAACATGTTTTTGGACAATGCACTTTAAACTAAGAATGACCACTATGCTCTCTCAATAGGTGCATAAAGATAGAAGATGGATACTCAACATAAAGGTAAAAGAAAGGCCCTTCACAGAAGGAAGCAGGGATTCAAGTTTCATAAAGAGCTTCCAAAAATTATGGTACTTATTAGCTTTCAGCTCTCATTGCCCCTATCATAAGAATCTTTAGGTGATTAAGGTTAAAGTGAACAAATATGAGGAAATGCTTGACAAGTTATAAGCTGAAAATCTCATGCCCCTTGCTTACGAGTATTTGTAAAACATTGATAGTTGGGATCATAGTACTTTAACATATACATAAAAGATATAGTTCTAACAATCAGACATAGAAACTATGTTGTAACATTAAAAGGTACAAACAAAAGATTCATGAATAACAATACTTTGTAAGACGTTTGTTTGTTTCACATATAGAACACATAATGAGAATGGTATTCGTCTTATCCCTCATAGTGTAGCAAAACATAAATGCATAGGACACCTTTAAAGTTCATAAGGGTGACTAGATAGAAATAGTTTAAGACTAAGCAATATCAAAGTTATGAATCCACTAGTGTCATTGCATGTGTTCTTTTACTAGACCACCGTGATCACCTAGTGCCATTGCATGTGTTATTTCCTTAAACCACGTGGATCCACATGACAATACACAATCATGTGGATTCTGTGATGCAACTTCTGCCACACTAGTGCAACATGCAATGTGGGAGGTGTTATCCTATGTATTTTTGGTCTCTATGACCAAGGTTTGACGCATTGATCACCTAGTGTCATTGCATGCGTTCTTTTCCTAGACCACATGGATCCACATGACAACACACACGCCAGTGGATTCTGTGATGCAACTTCTACCACACTAGCGCAACATGCAATGAGAAAGGTGTTTTCCTATGTGTTTTTCGTCTCTACGACCAAGGTTTGACACACTAATCCGCGAGTGCCATTGCATCTGTTCTTTCCCTAGACCACATGGATCCACTGGACAACACACACTCCAGTGGATTCTGTGATGCAGCTTCTGCCACACTAGTGCAACATGCAACGTGGAAGGTTCTTTCCTATGTGTTTTTTTCTCTCTGAGCAAGGTTTGACACACTGAGCCACTAGTGCCATTGTATGTGTTGTTTTCCTAGACCACATGGATCCACATGACAACACACACTCTAGTGTATTCTGTGATGCAACTTCTACCATACTGGTGAAACATACAATGTGGAAGGTGCTTTCCTATGTGTTTTTGCTCTCTGTGACCAAGGTTTGACATATTGATCACCTAGTATCATTGCATGTGTTCTTTTCCTAGACCACATTGATCCACATCACGACACACACTCAAGTGGATTTTTTGATGCAACTTCTGCCACACCGGTGCAACATGCAATGTGGAAGGTGCTTTCCTATGTTATTTTGGTCTGTGTGCCCAATGTTTGACACACTGATCCACTAGTGCCATCGCATATGTTATTTCCCTAGACATCATGGATCCACATGACAACACCCACTCCATTGGATTATGTGATGCAACTTCTGCCACACTGGTGCAATATGCCATGTGGAAGGTGCTTTCCTATGTGTTTTTGGTCTCTCTGACCAGGGTTTGACACACTGATCCACTAGATGTCATTGCATGTGTGTTCTTTTCATAAACCACATGGATCCACTAGATGTCATTGCATGTGTGTTCTTTTTCTAAACCACATGGATCCACATGACAACACACACTCAAGTGGATTTTGTGATGCAACTTCTGCCACACTGGTGCAACATGCAATGTGGAAGCTGCTTTCCTATGTGTTTTTGGTCTCTGTGACCAAGGTTTGACACACTGATCCACTAGTGTCATTGCATGTGCTCTTTTCCTAAACCACATGGATCCACATGACAACACTTCCTGTGGATTCTGTGATTCAACTTCTCCCACACTAGTGCAAAATGAAATACAGAAGGTGCTTTCCTATCTATTTATGGTCTCTATGACCAAGGTTTGACACACTGATCCACTAGTGTCATTGCATGTGTTCTTTTCCTAGACCACTTTGATCACCTAGTGCCATCGCATGTGTTAGTTCCCTATGCCACGTGGATTCACATGACAACACACACTCAAGTGGATTTTGTGATGCAACTTTTACCACACTAATGCAACATGCAATGTGGAAGGTACTTTCTATGTGTTTTTGGTCTCTGTGACCAAGGTTTGACACATTGATCACCTAGTGTCATTGCATGTGTTATTTTCCTACACGGCATGGATCCACATGACAACACACACTCCAGTGGTTTCTGTGATGCAACTTCTGCCACACTGGTGCAACATGCAATGTGGAAGGTGCTTTCCTATGTGTTTTTGGTATCTATGACCAAGGTTTGACTCATTGATCCACTAGTGCCATTGTATGTGTTCTTTCCCTAGGCCACATGGATCTAGATGACAACACACACTCCACTGGATTCTGTGATGCAACTTCTGCCATACTGGTGCAACTTGCAATGTGGAAGGTGCTTTCCTATGTGTTTTTGGTCTCTGTGACCAAGGTTTGTCACACTGATCCACTAGTGTCATGGCAAGTGTTCTTTTCCTAGACCACATGGATCCACATGACAAAACACACTCGAGTGGATTTTGTGATGCAACTTCTGCCATACTGGTGCAACATGCAATGTGGAAGATGCTTTCCTATGTGTTTTTGGTCTCTGTAACCAAGGTTTGACACTTTCGTCACCTAGTATCATTGCATGTGTTCTTTTCATATACCACATGGATGCACATGATAATACACACTCGAGTGTATTCTGTGATGCAACTTCTGCCACACTGGTTTAACATGCAATGTGGTAGGTCCTTTCCTATGTGTTTTTGGTCTGTGTGAACAAGGTTTGACACACTGATCCACTAGTGCCATTGCATGTGTTCTTTCCCTAGACCACATGGATCCACATGACAACACACACTCTAGTGGATTCTGGATGAGTGCATATTTGTATCATGTTTTACATTATCATTTTGCATTGTAGATGTGGGATCTTGGTATTTTACGGCGCTCACACGCACATTTTATGTTAGTTTTCACCAGGATCAAGACAGATGATGGATCCAATGGATACAATTCTTGGAGCAGTTATACTATGGAGAAAAGGAGTCAAAATAACGTAAATCGCTTATTTGGGAAATATTAATAATACCAGAAGAAAACAAGAAGCGAACAAGGGAGGCAGAGAGTCCAACGAACAAATACACGACCGGAGCAATTTTACGGCCGTATAGCTCTAGCCATATAGTTGGCACCACCTCCGCCTCGTCAAATAGTTTCACCCCGTGCAATTGGTTCGAAGAGACGACATACAGAACACCCAAAAATCGTGAAAATCTCACCTCCGGAAGGCATCTGGATGGGGAACTCATCCACAAGGGATCCATCTTCGCCCTGCACAGATCCGGGAGGCTAAGGCATCGCTCTTCATCATCCACCGCTACATCACCACCATCTCCAGCTATCCCATCAACATCTTGTCTAGATCTTGTTGTAATTCCTGTAGTCATTGTTGATTTATACAAGTACTATTCACCTATGATTGTTTTCATTACCACTGCTACGATGTTGATTTCCTCCATGCCTGAGTAGATCTCTGGTTCTTGGGGAGATGGAGAAACCCTAGCATATGATTAAGGTGAGATAGAGATTATTATGTTATAAATCATCATGTGTATATGTTAATTTTCTTCATCTTGATACTAGGAGTTGTGCACCTCCTCAAATTTGCCTCTTATGGGGACTTGATGAAAGGGATTACTTGTTGGTAGACGGTAACGCGATGGTTGTCGGTTACTGTCAAGGAGAACTCATTCTTTCCGTACTAACTTGGGGAATCAAGGAGAACTCATCAAGCCATGTCCATGCCACGGGAGAAATCCCTTAATAGCGCGGTAACGTGATGGTTGTCGGTTACTGTCTGCTGTGGTTATGAGGATGATGTGTGCATCGGTTGCTGGCAAATCGTCCATATTTGGAGCTCCTCCCACGTACATACACATTATGAGAATATTCGTTATAATAATCTTAATTGCCTAGTCTAAATTGCTAGTGGTGTATCCACTATTCCCTGAGAACGCCTTTTCCCTATTGTAGTTCCAAAGTTCTATTACACACGCAATTCTTACTTTATGCATTAAGTTTTGCTTTACTTAAAATCACGTTTTTCAACCAAAAACCCAAAAATAACTCTACTTTACTTGCATCTTAAAGTTATTTCTTAAGTACTTTGTTTAGTTATAGTTAAAAGCATTTTAGTCTTTCGCCTACTGCTCCCTGTGGGATCAATATCTTTATTTTGAAACTAGCTACAAACGATATGTGCACTTGCAGTCATCAAACTATTTTCTGGCGCCGTTGCCGGGGAGCTTAGCGCTATAAGTCCATTTACTTTTAGTTATTTACTTTCGATGTACTAATTTTTACTTGAGTTGCAGGACCACAACAATGGACAATACTCAGCATTTAAACCAGCTTGAGGTAGTAAGGAAAATGGGTTCGCCCATGGACGCTTTTATAACTGTCAACAAAAGCATAAATCTAAATGGAGTCGAGACCCATCCTTTATTATTTGAATTATTACATTCTAAGAAATTTGCATGAACCAATGAAGAAAGTCCATATGGACCCTTATAATTCTTTGAAGACATTCTTAGTTCCTTTATTTTCGACAACTGTAATCTTGATATGGTTAAAACCCAGTTGTTCAGACAAACTCTCTCTAATAATGTTTGCGACTGGTACATATCTTTTTGTGCAGAAGCACCAAGGACTTGGGAGGAATTGACAACCAAGTTCCTATCAAAATATTATTCTAAAAGCAAAGCTCACAGGATGAGAGGTATTATTATCAGTTTCAAAAATAATCCTAGTGAGGGCTTATATGAAGGATATCTAAGGTATAAAATCTACCTAGATAATTTCCCCCATCATCGTTTGCCTGATTGGTTAATCACCCATACCTTTTATGGAGGGCTAAATATTGAAAATAGGACGAATCTAGAGACTACTTCAAATGGTAGTTTTCTATCTTATACCTATGATGAGGCTTGGAATCTAATAATAAAAATGAGAGAAGCAACTACAAATTTTAAAGATAAGGAAAATATTACAAATAGTTTTTCTGAATATGCTTGCATTAACGATTTCCTTGTAGATGAGAGGACAAATACAATGATTAAAACCCTCGGTATTGATTCTTACTCAGTAAAGAAAATTATTGAGAATTATGTAGGGTAGTTGCAGGTACCTGCAGAATGGGAACATCGTAAACCTCTCGAAGAAAAGAAGCGTGCAAGAGCACTAATGGAAGAGTTTTCCTCAATACTTATACAGGGGATCTTGGAAAAAAGACAAAGAGAGGAAGAACAAATAAAGAAGAGACCGAAGAAACCAGAAAGGAATTCTGAAGCTACAAATATAAATAATGTTATAATAAAGGATCTTATGGAAGCACGAATAGTGGAAGATGAAGTGATTATGTTAGACCGTGAAACCTCAGAATTCATCAAAGGTAAGGTTCGAGGTAACAAAACTTCAAAACCAATGACCCCTATATATTGTGGAGAAACTTTCTTATATGGAATTTGTGAACCAATTTCCACCATAAATATTATGCCTTCATCACTTTATGAAGAACTTCACTACAACTTAAATAATCCAGATGTTGAACCGGTAGACACTATTATTAAATTGTCTAATAGAACCAATATAAAACCAGAAGGGGTAATCGGAAATATCTATGTCTTTATTGGCTCGCTCATGTACCCCCTTGATTTTCATATTGTTGATATGCCTCGAGATTCTTTTTGTCCTATTCTTCTAGGCAGGCCTTTTATTTCCATCACCAAAGCTCGAGTAGATAATCAGAAGGAAACTATTTCATTGAAGTTTGGAGAAGAGGAAATGACATTCCACTTCGCCAAACTAAAGAAGAGACCATATGAAGTGGATGATATCAAAGAAGAAAAGACGATTGCCGAGATAGAGGAAATTCATTTCAGTACTCCACAAGATGAATTAGAAAGGAGCTTGATTAATTGGGAAGAAGCATTAGATGATGAGAAGAAAGAAGACATGGATGATTACCTTGATTCAATTCGGGAAGCACAAAATCCACATGACTATGAAGAATTGGTAAGAACAGTAGATGAAGAACCTCCACTAATATAATTGAAAAAACTTCCACACAATATGAGGTATGAGTTTTTAGATCATGAAAATAAATGTCCTATTATTATTAGCAAGAATCTATCAGAAAATGAAATGAATAAACTCATTTTAGTTTTGGTTAAGCATTGTGAAGCCTTTGGATATACATTGATTGATATTAAAGGAATAGATCCATCTATTGTAACACATAAGATTACCATGCTTGATGATGATGAACCCGTAGTAGATACACAAAGAAGGCTTAATCCTAAGATGAAGGAAGTAGTAAGAAAAGAAGATATACGCTTACTTGATGCTGGCATAATATATCCTATTTCTGACAGTAAGTGGGTTAGCCCAACCCATTGCATACCAAGACAAGGTGGTCTTGATGCTGCTATGAATGAGGACGGTGAGCTAGTTCCTGTGAGGCCAATTGTAGGATATCATATGTGCATTAATTTTAGGAAGCTAAACCATGAGACATAGAAAAATCATAAACCTATGCAATTCATGGATAAAATCTTAGAAAGACTTAGTAGTAATTCTTACTTTTGTTTTCTTGACGGTTATTCTGGATACTCTCAAATTGCCATACAACCGGAAGATCAAAAGAAAACAACTTTCACTTGTCCTTGTGGCACATATGCTTATAGATTAATTCCATTTGGCTTATGTAATGCAGCAACAACTTTTTAGGAATGTGTTCTAAAGATTTTTGATGATTTTGTTGAGAAGACTATGGAAGTCCTAACAAACAATT
This sequence comes from Avena eriantha, assembly GCA_910589775.1. Classification (NCBI taxonomy): domain Eukaryota; kingdom Viridiplantae; phylum Streptophyta; class Magnoliopsida; order Poales; family Poaceae; genus Avena; species Avena eriantha. Next base: position 408,528,089 of record OU342743.1, on the reverse strand, counting down.
TTGTTGTTTGTGGAACAAATTTTGATAATTGCCTCTACAATATGACCAAAGTTTTGCAGAGATGCAGGCAATCAAACTTGGTTTTGAATTGGGAGCAATGAAATTTCATGGAAAGAGAAGGTAAAGTTTTCGGGCACAAAGTTTCGGAGAAGGGAATTGACATGGGTATACCCTACAAGTACTCGAGTTTGGTATATACGGTCCATATACGGCAGAAGTCCATGGCGTTTCCAAGGCCCAATGGAGAATTTGAGTGGCCCACAGACTCTAGATTTCTTGCGAGCCAAGAAGAAGCTTAAGATAGAAAGATTAAAAGGAAAACCCTAATCTGTAACCGACTCGACTTGCTACCCAAGTCCTAGCCCATCTATATAAAGGTTAGGAGGGGCGGCGAGGAGATTAATCACAACCCTAGTTTCCACAACTCTCGCCAGATTGCATTTGTGCACCCCTGTAATCTTTGATTCCTTTGTTAATTCCAAGAGCAAACAAGCAGGAGTAGGGACTCCTATGAGGCCTGAACCTGGGTAAAACTTGCGTCCTTGTGTGCTTGTTTGCTAGCTGATTGATTCCTCTAGCGCTCCCTCCTTCTCCAAAACCAAAGTCCATAACAATGGGCATTGACGAGTTGAACCCTCGTTAATTAGCGCCGTCTGTTGGAATTGGGAGTGCTGATGCCGTGGCTTCTTCATCCCCGTCAACCGCGATCTACAACTCTGCAACAACGGAGATTTGCCATCTCTTCGGCTCGTTCGACTTCACCGTCCACACGCCAGCCACGCGCCTGGCTTTCAAGTCCGTGGACGATGGAATCAGCCTGGCGGGAGCTTCCGCTTCCAGGTTGGTCAACTGGGCACGCTTCACATCCTTGACCAGCCAACGACACCGGCGATTGCTCCAGCATCATGGTTCCCGCCACCAATCGGCACCCTCAGCGAGCTCAACACCTCAGCAATAGCTAGGAGTATGGACAGCGACAACAGTCGTGGATCCGATCTGGGCGACCTAGCCACAGAATATGGAGCCTACGGCTCCGAATCTGAAAGCTACGGGAGCAACAGCTTCCCCAACCACTTCATGTGCACCTTCATCAGCGCGAGCGATACCACCGCCAATCACGAAAACGCTGGCACCGGATCTGTCACCGGACCGCCCAACGGTAGCACGCCCAACGGCGGCATACCAGTCGCAAATGGCGGCCCCACCAACAGTGGTAATGGCGCGCCCGTCAACAATGGGACAGGTGGAGACCCGTCGCTCTCGGCTAATGCGAACACAGGTGAGCGCATGCTGATCAAGCTCAACGACAACGAGTGGGCTCGTTGTCGTGAAGCTCTACGGGGCAATCCTCTACCCCCCAACACACCACATGACATGCTAATGGGCTACCATTGGATGTTAAAAGAGGAATTCAAGCGCCAACAACAGGTGATCGCGCAACTCGAAGCACGCAGAAAGGCGGCGGATGAGTCGAGTCTTCGACGAGCTGGGCTCTCCTCCCACGGAGGATCCTCCTGCAAAGGCAACGAGTAAGTTGCCAACAAGCGTCGATCTCGACTGGACCACCTCACCGAGGAAGAACGCGTAGAGGCTGCAAAATTCCTCGACTTCGGCTCTATGACGGTGGATACGCGGGGCAACATGCTCCCAAAAACGCCGCAAGCCGTGGTGACGGCGGCCACCATGTACCCCTCAACAACCAGCCTCCGTCTGGAGATCCGCGAGCTGCCATGCACCGATCTATGATCGCAGGCATGGGACTAATCGAGGCCGCCCTCGACAAAGAACCAACACCGAAGCCGAAGAAAAGCAAGGCTCTAGAAAAATACTACTCGTACTCCTCCAGTGACGACAGTCACAATCTGTCACTGTGACGTCGCTCATGGCGGCATCACAGTGAAAAGTCGACAAGATGCGGGCAAGACGTGCTTGTTCGACTGACTCGGAAGAAGACTAGACTAAGCTCTGTGGCGCCAGATGTTTTAGCAGGGCCATTAGGAAGAAGCGAATGCCTAAGGGGTTCAAACTCCCATCGGAGAACCCAAAATTTGACGGCCTGCAGGACCCAAAAATCTGGTTAGAGGACCACATCTCCTCCGTTAGGCTACACGGCGGGAGTCGAAGAACGGCCATTCAATGCCTGTAGCTACAGCTGCAGGGCGCCGCTCGCGCATGGCTCAACAACCTCCCACGCGGATCCATCCGTAGATGGGAAGAGCTGGTCTACACCTTCGTGCGCAATTTCAAGGGCACTTACAAAAGACCCGCAAGCTACCAGCAAAGATCTGGCGAATCGCTACGCTCATACATCCAGAGGTGGTCCATCATCAAGAACTCCGTAGAAAACATCTCGAAAGACCGCGCAATCGACGCGTTCAACGGCGACGTTTGCCGCATAGAGCTCAGGGAGGAGTTGGGCCACTCGAAGCCCAAAACGATCGACCACCTGACGGAAATCACGAATCGGTGGGCTAACGGAGAAGACTCGGTGAAAAACCGTACCTACTCCGATGACGACGACGACATCGGGCGCAGACGCAACCGCCGAGGCAAACGTCGGATGCGCGTCTACGATGACCGCGACGAGGTCAATATGGTCATAGCCGGCTACGCCGACCAACGCGACGACAACCACAATAGTGGATATCACAGTGGTGGATACCACGATAGTGGAAAAACTACGTAGGTGTGGCAGCGCCGCACTCGCGAAGAGACACCCGCAACATCTATCGAGGACAAACTGTCCGGGCCATGCAACGTGCACTTCCATATCGACAAGCACGATGGCAATAAGAAATCCAGTCACCTTCTCAATGACTGCCACGAGTTCCTCAAACTCCACAAGGGCCTAGCTCGGATGAATCGCGACATGGTCAACGGGGGCTATGGAGCCGCCCCAGCCGTTGTGGCACATGGATCTCCTCCACCACCGCCCGGACCGCCACCACCCGCGGCCGCGCCGGTCCAGCACCACGGAGGCGAGCCATACCCACGAGCTGTGGGCAACATGGGGATGATCCAAAAAGGGCGTCCGTCAAATCGAGTGCAGAAGGCCATCACTCACCAAGTCAACTTGGCGATAAACTCTCCACCCTCCACTACTGAGTACCTCAGTGGAAGCGACTCTTGCATCACCTTTAACAGGCGTGACCACCTGCGCCAAGTTCCTCGTCCAGGCCACTGTCCCCTCGTACTCGAGGCGCAGATCGGGGGTTTCGACATGAGTCACGTCTTCATGGACGTCGGCAGCGGCATTAACCTCATGTTCGCGAGTACCTTGCGAGCAATGAGAATCCTCTGACTTGTCTGGAAGTTTCAAACACGACGTTCCACGGCATCGTCCCAGGGAAGGGCATATACCCCTTGGGAAAAATCAACCTCGACGTCATCTTTGGCACGCTGCAAAACTTTCGGGGAGAGCGCATTGACTTTGAAGTCGTCGACTGGCCTTCATAATACCACTGCATCCTCGGACATGTCGCGTTTTCAAGGTTCATGGCAGTGTCGCACTATGCCTACTTGCAGATGAAAATTCCAGGTCCAAATGGCATAATCACAATCAATGGCAACTTCGAGAGGTCCGACAGCTGCGACATGGAATTCCAATCTCCTGGTCCTTCGGCATGCAGGAGGAACTCACAAGATTGAAGGAGTCGACAGACAACAGTCTGCCTCCCCTGAGCAGGCCAAGTTCACCGACCTATCCTTCGACTCTTCGGTGCACACGAATAAAGTCTAGGTCCACCCAATGGACCCGACCAAGACGTCCCTCATCGCCAACAACTTGAGTTCCACATAGGAACTCGCGCTTATCGAATTCCTCCGTGAGCACTGGGAAATCTTCGCCTGGTGTCCAGCGGACATGCCACGGGTTCCCAGGGAATTCGCCGAGCACTCACTCAACGTGAATCCAGACGCAAGGCCAGTCAAGCAGACAATTCGGTGACTGTCTGAACCAAGAGCAAAAGCAGTCGGAATGGAGATAAACAGACTCCTCGACGCAAAATTCATATGCGAGATCAAGGAAAGTACTTGGCTCGCTAACACAGTGTTTGTGCCTAAAAAAGACATGGATATCCTGCGGATGTGCGTGGACTTCACATCCTTGAATAAGCACTGCCCAAAGGATCACTTCCCATTGCCGCGAATCGACCAAATCATCGACTCCACCGCAGGATGTGAGCATCTCTGCTTCCTCAACGCCTACTCAGGCTACAATCAGATTCGAATGAAGGAGGAGGATCAGGAGAAAACGGTGGTTACGATGCCTTTTGGTGTGTTCTGCTACAATACGATGCCCTTTAGGCTAAAAACCGCCAGAGCCACCTATCAGCGGTGCATGCAGGCTTGCCTAAAGAACCAACTTGGTCGCAACATCTAAGTCTACGTGGATGACATCGTCATCAAAACCAAATACGAAGCCTCGCTAATCGACGATCTACGTGAGACATTCGCCAACCTCGATCGCTTCCAGATCAAGCTCAATCCAGATAAATGCACCTTCGGCGTGCCATCGGGCAGCTACTCGGGTATCTCATCTCTGTGAGAGGGATCGAAGCAAACTCAAAGAAAATAAAGGCCATACTGGCCATGGAGAAGCCGAAGAACGTCAAAGGCGTCCAGCAGCTAGCTGGGCGAATCCCGGCGCTCAGTCGATTCATCAGTCGAATGGGATAAAAGGCACTACCCTTCTATCAACTTCTCCGCAAAGTTGACAAGTTCGAGTGGACAGACGAGGCGCAAGAAGCATTCAAAGACCTCAAACGCCTACTATCCACCTCTCCAGTACTGGTGACGCCTCGCGAAAAGGAACCACTACTGCTCTACATCTCCTCCACCAACCAGGTGGTCAGCACGGTGCTTGTGGTGGAACGAGCCGAAGAAAATAAAGTCCACGGGGTCCAACGCCTAGTCTACTACCTCAGTGAGGTGCTCATGCCAACAAAACAGCGGTACTCGCACTACCAAAAGATGGCGTATGGCGTCTTCATGACGACCAGGCGACTGCGCCACTACTTCCAGGCACATACTCAATAATCCTGATGCCACCGGACGAGTCACTCTCTGGGGAATCGAACTGTCTCCACGAGACATAACAGACGAGAAGCGTGACATGGTCATATCGCAAGTTCTCCCGGACTTTCTCATGCACTGGATGGAGAATCATCTCCCCGACAAACTAGATATGTCCTACCTCTGGACAATGCACTTCGACGGGTCCAAGCGAAAGGATGGAGCCGACACAGGTGTCATACTGACATCGCCCCAAGGAGACAAGATGAAATACATTCTGCGAATGCAGTTCACCGCCTCCAATAATGAAGCTAAGTATGAAGCCCTAATCCATGGGATGCGATGGCGAAAGCCTGCGGTGCCAAAAGGCTCATCATCTACGGTGACTCCAAACTGGTGGTTAACTAAACGATGCACGAGTGCGACGCACTGAGCGACAACATGATCGCCTATCGCGACCTCTATGACACACTCGAAGGAGACTTCGACGGCTGTGAGCTGCGACATGTGGGTCGCGAAAACAATGAAGATGCGGATCTCCTCGCCAATATTGGCTCCAGCTGCGCCCCCATACCACCTGGGGTATTTCTCGAGCGCATCTATGAACGCTCCATCTAGCCAAGGCTCTAGAGAAGAAAACAAGCACGTCAACGGACTCGGGAGCTACGCCACCCAACGAGCCAATGGCACTCGACGACCTGGAGCTTGACATAGGACTCGAAGGACCAATGGGCGTCATGATGATTGAGCCATCTAGGACTCGACAAGAGGTTGCCAAATGACCTGACTAACGCGCGGAAGATCGTGCGGCGATCCAAGGAATTCGCCCTCATCAACGGAACTGTACAAGCACAACATCATAAGAGTGCTCCAACGGAGACAGAAGGGCCGTCCTCGTCGACATCCACGAAGGCACTTGTGGGCACTATGTTGGCAGTCGCGCCCTCGTTGCAAAAGCTCTACGAGCTGGATTCTACTGGCCCACGACCATGCGTGACGCCAAGGACACCGTCCAACGCTGCAACGCTTGCCAGCGATTTGTGGATAAACCTCACGCACCTGGCGCGGAACTTCGATCAATACCATTGGCTTGTCCCTTCGCGCAATGGGGACTCGACATGGTCGGCAAGCTCCCGAAATCCTCCCTAGGAGGTTACATCTACCTCTTGGTCGCAGTCAACAAGTTCACCAAGTGGATCAAGGCCATGCTGGTGACAAATCCATCATGGGCCAGCGTTGTCAAGTTCTTCGAGTCCATTGCCTACCGCTTTGGGGTGCCACATAGCATCATCATGGACAATGGGACGGACTTCACCTCTAAGGAGTTCCAGGAATTCTACGAGAACATGGGAATCAACATAAGCTATGGCTCGGTGGCTCACCCGTAGACAAACGGTCAATTCGAAAAGGCCAACGGCCTCGTCTGCGGCGGAATCAAGAAACGACTCCTCCAGCCACTCGAACAAAGCGCCGGATGCTGGCCAGATGAGCTGCAATCCGTACTATGGAGTTGGCGCACAACTCCAAACAGCGCCACGGGATACACCCTGTTCTTCATGGTGCACGGTGCTGAAGCGGTGCTACCTGCAGCAGTACGATAAAAAGCCCCGTGGGTGGTCACTTACAGCGAGCAGGAGTCAACTCTTGCACTCGAAGACTCTGTCGACCTCCTTGACGATGCACGAGAAATCGCAACGGAGAGATCAATGATCTACCAGCAAAGCCTCCACAACTACCATAGCAGAAAGCTACACCCCAGATCCTTCGTCGAAGGAGACCTGGTCCTGCAACTAAAGCAACAAGGGCATCTCAAGCTCGAGTCCCCTTGGGAGGGACCTTACGTGATTACAGAAGTAATCCCAGGTGGCGCCTATCGCCTTCAAGATTTCGAGACAGGAGTCGCATACTCAAACTCCTGGAACGTCACGCAACTGCGTCGTTTCTACACCTAGTTGTTTTTACATAACAAATAAGGCTATTCAGCCAGGCTACTTAGCCACACATTGTACCTCATACTATTCTGCGAATAAATAAAGCTAAGTGCCCCAAACTCTGTGTTTTCCTTATTTTCTTGCAATTTTCACTCGGGGGCTGCGCCACCCTTTACACTCTCGTTCTATGAGCAAAACGCAGTATCCCGAGTAGCTGACACAACATCAATCGAACCCTTGATAAACACCAACCCAGTTGCAACGCACTTGACAGGTTGGCAAGGTGTTGAGATAAACACAAGTCAGGATAACGAAAAGGAACTACATAGTACAAATACACTCGCAAAATATAAAAGCTAGCAAACTATTCACATACAAATGGGTATTAATTACATCCAACATATTCATACGAACTTTACAACACTTGTACAATTATGTGCAGGATACAAGTCATGCTACTGCTGTAACATAAGAACGTTCATTTGTTCCTCGAAGAAATCGACAATTTCTTCTGTTGGGCGATCAACCGCTTGGTAGTGCCGAACCATGTCCCAGGTCATACCTTCAGGCAGAGGCGGCAGCCCACTGGCAACAGCTGCAACATCTACATCCGGCCTATGCAGTCGCACCAGTGACAACACAGCCTTAGCACCAGCTACTAACTACTGCCGCCCGCACTCGCGAACCGCACTCAAATCTTGGAACTTCGCCAGAAGAGCCAACGGGCTTGAAGGGACGGCGTCCAGCGGAAACATTGTTTGATAAATGTGCCTAAGGCACGACTACGCCTTCTTCAAATAATGAAGTACTCGAGAAGCACGATCCTGCAGGGTCACAAGCACGATCGCACGGTCGTGGTCCACCCAAAAGTACCCACTCGCCTACAGTTGCTCCTAGGTTAGGTCATTCATTCGAATGGCAACCCGGTCCTTGTCATCCAGTGGATGGCGAGCACTGACAACTTGTCATCCTGTGGATGGCGAGCACTGACAACTACACCAAGAAAAATGGCAAAGTGTGAAGACAAGGCATCGTCGCGACTGACTAAAAGAAAAGATGAGGGGGCAGAAAGCTAACATTTGAACTGCTCACTCAGCTACGCCACCTCCTCCAAGAGATACTTCTCACGGGCGGTGGCCTAATCCGCCTTCGACTTCCATACATCTGCGCTACCGTGGAGGATGGGAAACTCACGCTCCAATTGCTTAATGCGATCATGCAGTCGCAAAAGCAATGTCAACTCCTCCACCTTTGAGCGCGGCCACGCCAAGGTTTCGTCGATGGACGGAGGATCACGAGGACCACTCGAAGGACCACTCGATGTACCCTATCAAAAATCAAGCAAGAACAAATGAGGGACCAAGAATACATTGATAAAAGGCACGGATGCATTCAAGCACAACAAAGTCTCAGCAGGGACACTCCCACAAAAAGCATAGTCTCAACAAAAGGCAACTACAACTATTACATATGCAGACTACGGAGCATTTTTCTTCGACTTAGACTTTGGCTTTGGGGGCTTCATCACATCCGTGGCAGTCTCCGATGCCACGGACTTGCCGGTGGCAGCCCCAGACGCCGCGGCCTTCGACGCCTTCGCTCGCCGCCGCTCCTCAGAATACTTGGCGACTGTCTTGATAAGTTGAGGACCATAATTTGTGCATCTACCAGCGAAGGGAGCAAACACTACCTGCTGGCCTCCAGCGTCGACAGGCATCTCCTTGTAAATAGCAGCGGGATCCATCTCCATGCCATGGGCTTGCACCATCGCGAGTGCCATGGTGGCGCTGACGAACCGCTGTGAGTTCTTGAATTCCACGAGAATACTCCAGCGAGGGATTCCACTAGGTCTTCAAGATTGTCAATAAGCCTGGCCTTGCGAGTTAGGTCCTCGCGGATGCGACGGAGCACACCCTTGGCCTTCATTAGCGTCCCCTGAAGAGAAGCGATGCGGTCCTCGACTGCAGCCACGGCACCAGCCAACGCATCTGCACGACAAAGGGACTAGGTGTCGAAGCTCAAGCCACCGAAATCTGCATAAAAAAGGTGTTAGCACAAGAATGCGACATCAAACAAACAAGGAAGAATACAACATCAAAACTGGCAATCACCTGAGAGGGCCTTGGCAATCAAGAGCAGTTGTTCGCCCTTTCAGCAGTAGAGGAGCGCAATTCCTCTTCGCGCTTCCGTGACTCCTCTAGTTCCGCCACTACTTCATTGCGACTCTTCACCGTCGCGGCAAGTGCCTTCTCAAGGGAAGCAGCATGACGAAGAAGTTCGTTGTGCTCAACTACAAAGCACAGGATGGATCATCAATCAAATCTTGAAATTTCACGAAGACAAAGGCAAAGCCAATACTAACCTTCAACAACGCGATGGCGATTGTCCAGCAGGGCATGCTGTCGACCCATAACAAGGGCTTGCTCTGCCAGGCGAGCAGCTTCCTTCATGATGAGCTGCCTCAGAAGAAAACAAAGGATCAGCAAACAACACCAAGTATAATTTCGACTGCCAAATGGAGGCTTACGTGATCCTCTAGAGACTCCGAAGATGACTGCCGCGTAGTCGTCCGGGCAACCATCTAGTGTTCCCCAGCATGCGGGGAACTCGACGAATTGTGCCCGGAGTGGGCTGACAATGGAGGAGAAGGAGACCGTTTGGCCACTTCCTTGCCCTTGGAGTCTGCGACTCTGGACTCCTTCACAAATTGGACGTCATCAGAAGACGACGATGCCGCTCGACTACAAAACACATCAAGCAAAAAACTTCAGGGAAAAAGCAACTCCAAAAAGAAATCAAAACAAAGTCGCGAATGCAGAACTCACCATCCAAATTTATGAAAGTCAAAGGATTGCTCCACCGACTCCGACGACTCCTTTGGCAGTCGCAGCTTCTTCCGGGCAGGAGGAGCCATGGCGCGCACAGGAACGATGGGGATTGGCTCCTCTGCCACAGCAGAAGGACCTTCCGGCGTCGTCGGGGAAGTAGCATCAGTATCCTCGCTACGAGAACGCTTGCGAGTGTCCTGGTCGCTGGACTCGGGGGCTCCCTCCTTTTCTTCAATTGGGATGGTTGATTCTGAATCGTCCTCTTCATCCACTTCGCGAGCGATAACCCCTTCAGGATGAGGGGGCAAATTGGGAGACACCTTCTAGTCCTGCACTCAGAAGATATAACATTATATATCAAAGAATCATAAAGATAGTCGAGAATGGAAACTACTTCGTAGTACAATTCTACCTCAGGCGGAGGGTTAGAGGCGTCGAAAGGAGGCATGAGTGGTTCACCCGGGAGATCCTCCTTAGCGGTATACTTGGTCACCAATCGCACCCTCCTATCCACCTCACCCACAGAAATTCCGTCGGCAGATACACGAGTGACATCATCAGCGCCGGTCCAGCCGTACATAGGGTGCACTCTGGCCTGTAGAGGCTGGACGCGGTGGCGCAACCACGTGCGAATGAGAGCGGCGCCACCCTCTTCTTTACCTATGCGGCTTTCGAGGTCGAAGACGCGCTTGTATAGCACCTCCGTTTCCTCAGACTCGCCAGACATCACGATGTTCTTCTAGGAGCACCTCCTCTTGCAAGGTGCTGCGGGATTGAAGGACGCGAGTCCGTACTGGTCTCCGTTGGCCTTCTGGTCATGGATATAAAACCACTTGTCCCTCCACCCTTGGACGGACACGGTGATCTTGATGGCAAAATAGGTGATAGACGATTTGATGAGGACCCCGTAGCCTCCTACGTCGTAGACTACCGAACCGGACGCCGACTAGTGTTTCAACTTAAAAATCCTCTTAAAGAGGACAAAGTGTGGCTTGATTCCGAGCCAGCACTCACAAAGCATAATGAAGCAGGAGATGTGGAGAATGGAATTTGGGGGCAGCTGGTGAAGCTGGAGCCCATAGAAACAAAGGAGACCACGGAAGAAAGGATGCAGATGGAGAGAAAGACCTAGGATGATGAACACAAGGAACATCACCCAAAAACCTGGAGGAGGACAAGGGATTACCTCCTCACTGGGCACTCGCGAGTCATCTTCCAGAGGAGGAAGAACTCTATCTCGACGATGAAGCTGCAGTTCGGCGGGCTTGATGATGGACGCCCGCCAGGCGCCATTGGTGATGCGGGTACCTGCACCCTTCTTCTTCCCAGCGCCGGCGGCGCTGGTGCCCACGGTGGTGATACCGCCCTTCTTCTTGGCGGTGACAATGGTCGCCGTCGATCCAGCGGCGGCGCCTCCCTTCTTCTTGCCCATCTTTTGATGGCGGTGTGAACGGAGGAAGTAACTGGGGAAGACACGGAGTTGGTACATTGCCGCGAAGGGGAAGTGCGCAAGGAAGCAGAGAGTAGAAGCAATGGCGACGGAGGCACGAGCAAAGAAGACAGATGGGGAAAATTACCGCAGTTGCGATGCTACTTAACCTCCTCGCGGATGCCATCCAACGGCCAGCAGAAACCCTACTAGACGCGTGGCGTACATCGCCATCGATACGTGGCGAGGGTGAACCACGAACCGTCCCCCACTATCTCCATTATGCGCGGAAATCGAGGAGATGGTGTTAAAACAGAAGATTATGCATGCTGGGTAAAATCAAAGTCAGAAAGTGGGGCCCACCACTCGTCACGTCCCGTCAAAGCCGCTCACATGGACAACCGAGGTCATCACATCGTCAACACTGATGTCATCGATTCCAGCAGCACTAGATTTCGACTACTTTAGTCCTTGCTCGAGTCTTCGACTCAACCAAGCACTCAGGGGCTACTCCTAACATGAGCGCTGGCCACGCACCCGAAAGGATTTTTATGCAGGTATATAAACATTCAAGACAAATCCTCCACTCGAATCATCGATTCGACTGGGAACTGTGGGTTACTCCCATAGGGAGCGCTGAAAGCACATTCTACTAAAACAAGCAACAAAAAAGACAGCAGTCAGAAATGTTTTTAGTCCCCACTCGAGTCTACGACTCGAGTAGGCACTCTGGGGCTACTCCCATAGGGAGCGCTGGTCGCGCACCCTAAGATTATTTTTCTTTGTACATTGTACGGTGTGTTGATAACATCCACACTCAAATGTTATGGTGACTCCACCTCATATTTTCCCTACAAAGAGATCACATCTCTTGGGGCACCCGAATCATCTCCACGATGACAAAAAAATTGGATGCCGCACTTACAGCGTGAAGGTAAGACCTGAATAAGGCCTAGTAACGCATCTGCTGCGGACTACCAGAAAAATATTCGTGCCTGCAGGTACGATGAACATGCCTTGACGGACGCGTCGAGTGCTCACACTTATACACTGGAATTCGACTCATGTAAGACCTCCGCAGCCTGAGTCGAATTATGCTAGCACTTTTCCGAATTCGAGTCTAGGACTCAAGTTTGAGTAGATTGTGTTGTTTTGCCCTAAGGCAGTTAACTGATACCGATACTTCGGTTAAATCAGTCACACATATCAACAATCCCTATGACACAAAACAGAACACTCGAAAAATACTCAGTCATGCACTCGAAAGACTTCATAAAGTCCCTAGTCGAATCTACGATTCCACTAGACACTCGGGGGCTACTGACATGGGTATACCCTACAGGTACTCGAGTTTGGTATATACGGTCCATATATGGCAGAAGCCCACGGCGTTGCCAAGGCCTAATGGAGAATTTGAGTGGCCCACGGACTCTCGATTGCTTGCGAGCCAAGAAGAAACTTAAGATAGAAAGTTTAAAAGGAAAACCCTAATCTGTAACCGACTCGACCTGCTACCTGAGACCTAGCCCATCTATATAAAGGCTAGGAGGGGGCGGCGAGGAGAATAATCACAACCCTAGTTTCCTTAACTCTCGCCAGATTGCATCTACGCGCCCTTGTAATCTTCGATTCCGTCGTTAATTCCAAGAGAAGACAAGCAGGAGTAGGGACCTCTACGAGGCCTGAACCTGGGTGAAACTTGCGTCCATGTGTGCTTGTTTGCTCGCCGATTGATGCCTCCAGCGCTCCCTCCTCCAAAACCCAAGTCCATAAAAATTGGCATTGACGAGTTGAACCCTCGTCAGGAATAGATATAGATAAAACTAATATAAATGCTACAGAAAATCTCCCAATACCCTAGGACATTAAAAACTAAAAAATGTTTCTGGGACATGCAGGTTTTTATAAGCGGTTTATAAAAGATTTTGCTAAACTTGCCATGCCCCTTACCAATCTTATTGATAAAGAAACTCCATTTTATTTAGACCATGATTGCATTGTAGCTTTTGAGAACCTTAAGGATAAACTAGTTTCAGCACCTATCATGCAATCTCCAAAGTGGGATGAACCTTTCAAATTTATGTGTGATGCTAGTGATTATGCTTTAGGGGCTATGTTGGGACAGTGAGATGGAAATAATTTGAATGTTATTTATTACTCTAGTAGACCTCTTAATAAGTTTCTGAAACATTATGCTACTACAAAAAAAGAGTTTCTAGCTATAATCTTTGCTTGCGACAAATTTAGATCTTCCATAATTAATTCTTAGGTAATAATTCATATGGATCATCAAGCTTTGCGTCACCTCCTTGTGAAAAAGGATGCTAATCCCAGGTTTATTAGGTGGGTTTTATTACTACAAGAATACGATTTGCAAATAGTAGATATGAGGGGTAAGGATAATCCGATAGCACATCATCTCTCTAGGATGGAGGGAATAATTAATGACCCCGTACCTATTAATGAATCATTTCCGGGAGAATATTTAGCAAAGGTAGAAATTGCTGATCTATGGTATGCAGATTATGCTAACTATCTAGCAACAAAATTTATACCTACCGGTATGTCAAAAAATCAAAGAATGAAATTATTTAATGATCTTAAATATTACTTTTGGGATGATCCGTATCTATATCGTCATGGACTTGATGGAATGATTCGGAAGTGTGTTCCTAATCACGAAATGAATGCGATATTGAAGGCTTGTCATGACAGTCCATATGGAGGGCATCATGCAGGTAAAATAACTATTGCAAAGGTACTTCAATCCGGATTCTATTGGCCCACCTTGCTCAAGGATGCACACATGTATGTGGAATACTGCCATGCTTGCCAAAGAAGAGGTAATATAGGTAGGAGACAAGAAATGGTGATGAACTATAGTCTAATAATTGAACCCTTTGATGTATGGGGAATGGATTACATGGGACCATTTATAGAGTCAAATGGTTTTACTCATATTCTTGTTGCCGTTGACTATGTTACTAAGTGGGTTAAAGCTATCCCAAAAAATCATGTGGATGCAGCTATCTCAGTGAAGATGATCAAGGATATCATATTCCCCAGGTTTGGAGTTCCTAGATTTTTAATTACTGATGGTGGTTCTCATTTTATGAAAGGGACTTTCAGGAAAATCCTCAGCAAGTATGGAGTAACTCACCGTGTTGCTTCACCATATCATCCCCAAACAAGTGGTCAAGTGGAACTCTCTAATAGAGAACTGAAGACCATACTCGAGAAGACGGTGGACAAATCAAGAAAATATTGGTCATACAAGTTAAATGACACTTTATGGGCATACCGTACTTCATTTAAAAATCCAATGGGTATGACACCTTATAAGATGGTGTATGGTAAGGCATGCCATTGATTGTTAGAACTAGAACACCAAGCTTTTTTGGGCAATCAAGAATCTAAATTATGATCTCAAAGCAGCAGGGGAAAAGCGTTTATTAGATATGCATGCTTTAGATGAGTTTAGAAGTGAAGCCTATGAGAATGCTAGGTTGTTTAAGGAAAAAGTTAAAAGATGGCATGATAGAAAAATAGAGAATAAAACTTTTAAAAGTGGAGACAAAGTGTTGCTCTATAATTCTCGTGTTAAGTTGTTTCTAGGAAAACTCAGATCGAAGTAGGAAGGTCCATATGTAGTTGAAGAAGCCTATTCGTCGGGAGTAGTGAAGCTCCCACAAAAAACACCATCTCTTGCATGGGTGGTAAATGGACAACGCTTGAAGCATTATCGGGTGAAATAAGATATAAGTGCAACCACCATAGAGTTGAGCACCCCCGATGAAGTGATAAAGCAAAGATATAAGAATAACGGCAATTCCAAGAAGAATGGACTCAAGACGGAATGAGCGTACTACGGTCAAGGTATTGACCATAAAAGAGCACTTCATGGGAGGCAACCATGAAATAAAGGTTCGAGTAAGTTTTTAAATATTCAGCTAAAGTCTAGTTTGAGTATTGTTTTAAATGAGAACAATTCATGCTCTAGCCAAGAACAAGGAAGATTGATGATGCCAAAATTGGTCAAAAATCTAAGCTGACATTTCTCTGTCAAAACTCGATATTTTGTTAAGTTTCATATTAATGAAGAATACTTGGAGAAGCAGAAAAATTTTGGTGGACACAGAAGGTTTAACGACCAACTATTCGGCAGGAATAAAAATTCCAGCCGTATAGTTGTTGCGACATCAACGCTTCCATCCACAAAAGGTACTAAGATTTTAACGACCAACTATATGGCCGAAATCAAAAATTCCACCCGTATAGTTGCGGTCGTATAGTTGTCAACACCTTTGACAAAATAATTTCTAGAGTACTGAGAGTCTAACGACCAACTATACGGCCAGAATTAAAAATTCTGCCCGTATACTCACGGTCGTATAGTTGTCGATCCTTCTCCAAAAAAATTATCCAGGATACAGAGAATTTAACGACCAACTATACAGCGGGAATTAAAAATTCCGCTCGTCTAGTTGTGGCCGTATAGTTAGGTTCCACCGTAGATCTAATCTATAGTCGGTTCACAACTATACGAGGGAACTATACGGGTTGCGCCCGTATATTTGCTCGTTACGCAAGGCGGCTAGGGTTTTTGACCCCTCCTTTTAAAGCTAATCGCATCTAACCTTTTTCATTAAGTTTTCGCAGAGCTATAGCCTCCATCTTCGAAAGATCTTCGTCATCCCTATACAGGCCCCTTTAACAACATCCATATAGCGAAGCCATGCAGCCCTTCCACGTCAACAAGATCTAGAAGAAGAAGTAAGAGAAGTCCGTGAAGAGGATCGAGGAAGCAGAACCAAAAGGATCGTCGTCATCATGCGGCCCGGAGATCAAGCCTCTCCCAAATTGGGAGGACATGTTCCCACAAAGGATGGAGATGATGAGACAAGCTGAGCAGGGAAGGAACAAGGATGAGTACCTCCCTAATCCTTGTCGTTACAACATAGGATCCTATTATAAGCCTCCTCTTGGTCCATCACCTCTTAAACCTAAGATGGTGCGGCAAGATGAGATTCATGATAAGATCTATGATTTGGAAAAGGCTTCTAAGGCATGTGTTGAAACAATTGGAGAAGGGGTTGACTCCTACTGGATGATGAGCAAAGACCTTGAGAAAAAGGTCGATGACATCGATGGTAGAGTTGGTTTCTTAATTAAAACTGTTTTTGAGTTAACTGATGAGAAGAAATTCCTCAAGAGGAAAATGTTGAAGATCCAATATGACATGGCCGAGCTCAGCATTTGCTTTGCAAGAAGAGTTAAAGAGGGCAACATGAAAGAAGAATACGACGCTCTTTCTACATAGGAGGACGAATAGGTACCAACAAGGAGTTAATTGATCCCGCCTGGCTTGATTCCAAGATTTGGGAGATCTTTAAAGACATTATAATCCTTCTTACAATTTTTATATTACAGTTTTTGCATTAGTTCAAACTACAAATAAAGTTTGCATCATTAGAATTCCCTTCAGGAATAGTCGATCCCTTTTGTGAAATTCTGAGTTTATTATTATATATGGAGAAATTTTGAGTTTGAGTTTGTTTTATTGATATATGAATGGCTTGAGTATAATTTTACTTGCTCTCGATTATAGCAATAGGAGTCTTCCACATCATTGGTATTAATGGAACACCTAAAGATAATTTGGTCAATATGTTGTAAATCTATGGTTTGATTTACAAAGAGAAATTATCTAAACAATTGGAAAAGAAACCTTGAACAAAGAAAAATGAACGTACTATCGAAATAGAGTGAGAACAAGTCAAAGTATAATCTTCAAGTCATAACGATGCTTCATATACAATTGGAATTTGATAATTGAGATCGTTAAACTTTGAAATTCCTACATGAAGTGGAATGTATGGCTACCTCCTTTGCACATCACTTAAACAAAAGTGTGAGCATGTATACATAAGAAATAAAAGGAAGAAGAAAAAGAGCGAGTGTGCAAAGAGCAAATAGGCATATACCACTCCATTATAGTATGACAAAGATACACTTTTGAGATTTCAAATCCCAAGTGACTACATTGACCCTAAAACACTTGGGACTACCTCGCTAACTCATTTGGTCAAACTGAATAATTTTACATCATGTTGCGATTCATCTTTTATGAACTGTTAATCACTAAGGTGTGGAAGCCTGCTAATACTATTCAGATGGTTTGAGTAAGGTACTATTCATGAACTCATTCCCATGTATCGTACATGATAAACACATGCTGCAATTGCCTCATTTATTTTATCGACTCAGCTTCATGAATATGAGGATCACATCCATTAAGCTAAAACTTGCTCGGGACGAGCAAGAGTCTAAGCTTGGGGAAGTTGATGAGTCCATATTTGCATCATGTTTTACATTATCATTTTGCATTGTAGATGTAGGATCTTGGTATTTTATGGCGCTCGCGTGCACATTTTATGTATGTTTTCACCAGGGTCAGGACAGATAATGGATCCAATGGATAAAATTCTTGGAGCAGTTGTACTATGAAGAAAAGGAGTCAAAAACAACGTAAAATGCTTATTTGGGAAATATTAATAATACCAGAAGAAAACCAGAAGCGAACAAGGGAGGCAGAGAGTCTAACGACCAACTAAACGACCGAAGCAATTTTTCCGGCCATATAGTTGGCGCCACCTCCGTCTCGTCAAATAGTTTCATCCCGTGTAATTGGTTCAAAGAGACGACATAAAAAACACCTAGAAATTGCGAAGACCTCACCTCCGGAAGGCATCTGGAGGGGGAACTCATCCACAAGGGATCCATCTTCGCCCTGCGTAGATCCGGGAGGTTAAGGTATCCATCACCCACTACTGCATCACCACCATCTCCATCCATCCCATCTACATCTTGTCTAGATCTTGTCGTAGTTCCCGTACTCATTGTTGATTTATACAAGTATCATTCACCTATGATTGTTTCCATTACCATTGCTACGATGTTGATTGCCCCCATGTCTGAGTAGATCTCTAGTTCTTGGGGAGATGGAGAAACCCTAGCATATGATCAAGGTGAGATAGAGATTATTATGTTATACATCATCATGGGTATATGTTAATTTTCTTCATCTTGATATTGGGAGTTGTGCACCTCCTTAATATTTTCCTCTTATGGTGACTCGATGAAGGGATTACTTGTTGGTAGACGGAGGGATGATATCACTTACTGTGACTATAAAGTTGGTGTCATTCTTTACGTACTAACTAGGGGAATCAAGGAGAACTCATCAAGCCATGTCCATACCACGGGAGAAATCCCTTAATAGCACGGTAACACGATGGTTGTCGGTTACTGTCTGTTGTGGTTATGAGAATGATGTGTGCAGCGGTTGCTGGCAAATCATCCATATATGGAGCTCCTCCCACGCACATACACATTATGAGAATATTCGTTATAATAATCTTGATTTGCCTAGTCTAAATTTCTAGTGGTGTATCCACTATTCCCTGAGAACGCATTTACCCTATTGTAGTTCCAAAGTTCTATTACACACGAGATTCTTACTTTCTGCATTAAGTTTTGCTTTACTTTAAATCACCTTGTTCAACCAAAAACCCAAAAACAACTCTACTTTACTTGCATCTTAAAGTTATTTCTTAATTACTTCGCTTAGTTATATTTATAAGCATTTTAGTCCTTTGCCTCTACTCCATGTGGCATCAATATCTTTATTTCAAAACTAGCTACAAACGATCTGTGCACTTGCAGTCATCAATCCTGTGATGCAACTTCTGCAAAACTAGTGCAACATGCAATGTGGAAGGTGCTTTCCTATGTGTTTTTCGTCTCTGTGACCAAGGTTTGACACACTGATCCACTACTGCCATTACAAGTGTTCTTTCCCTAGACCATCTGGATCCACATGACAACACACACTGCAGTGGATTCTATGATGCAACTTCTGCCACACTGGTGCAACATGCAATGTGGTAGGTGCTTTCCTATGTGTTTTGGTCTATGTGATCAAGGTTTGACACACTGATCCACTAGTGCCATTGCTTGTGTTCTTTCCCTAGACCACATGGATCCACATGAAAACACACACTCAAGTGGATTTTGTGATGCAACTTCTACCACACTGGTGCAACATGCAATGTGGAAGGTGCTTACCTATGTGCTTTTGGTCTCTGTGACCAAGGTTTGGCACACTGATCCAGTAGATGTGGTTGCACGTGTGTTCTTTTCATAAACCACATGGATCCACTAGACGTCATTGCATGTGTGTTCTTTTCCTAAACCACATGGATCCACATGGCAACACACACTCAAGTGGATTCTGTGATGCAACTTCTTCCATACTCGTCCAGCATGCAATGTGGAAGCTACTTTCCTATCTGTTTTTGGTCTCTATGACCAAGGTTTGACACACTGATCCACTAGTACTATTGCATGTGTTCTTTCCCTAGACCACATAGATCCACATGAAAACACACACTCCAGTGGATTCTGTGATGCAACTTCTGCCACACTTGTGCAACATGCAATGTGGAAGGTGCTTTCCTATGTGTATTTGGTCTCTGTGACCAAGGTTTTACACACTGATCCACTAGTGCCATTGCATGTGCCCTTTCCATAGACCACATGGATCCACATGACAACACACACTCCAGTGGATTCTATGATGCAACTTCTGCCACACTAGTGCAACATGCAATGTGGAAGGTGCTTTCCTATGTGTTTTTGGTCTCTGTTACCAAGATTTGACACACTAGTCCACTAGATGTCAATGCATGTGTGTTCTTTTCATAAACCACATGGATCCACTAGATGTCATCGCAATATGTGTTCATTTCATAAACCATATGGATCTACCTGACACCACACAGTCCAGTGGATTCTTTGATGCAACTTCTGCCACGCTGGTGCAACATGCAACGTGGAAGGTGCTTTCCTATATGTTTTTGGTCACTGTGACCAAGGTTTGACACACTGAGCCACTTGCGTCATTGCATGTGTTCTTTTCCTAACCACATGGATCCACCTGACAACACACACTCCAGTGCATTTTGTGATGCAAATTCACCACACTTGTGCAAAATGCAATGCAGAAGGTGCTTTCCTATTTGCGTTTGGTCTCTGTAACCAAGATTTGACACACTGATCCACTAGTGTCATTGGATGTGTTCTTTTCCTAGACTAGTGTGATCACCTAGTGACATTGCATGTGTTCTTTCCCTGAACCACATGGATCCACATGACAACACACACTCCAGTGGATTCTGTGATGCAACTTCTGCCACACTAGTGCAACATGCAATGTGGAAGGTGCTTTCCTATGTGTTTTTGGTCTCTGTTACCAAGATTTGACACAATAGTCCACTAGATGTCAATGCATGTGTGTTCTTTTCATAAACCACATGGATCCACTAGATGTCATCGCAATATGTGTTCATTTCTTAAACCATATGGATCTACATGACACCACACAGTCCAGTGGATTCTTTGATGCAACTTCTGCCACGCTGGTGCAACATGCAACGTGGAAGGTGCTTTCCTATATGTTTTTGGTCTCTATGACCAAGGTTTGACACACTGATCCACTCGTGTCATTGCATGTGTTCTTTTGCTAACCACATGGATCCACCTGACAACACACACTCCAGTGCATTCTATGATGCAAATTCACCACACTGGTGCAACATGCAATGCAGAAAGTGCTTTCCTATTTGCGTTTGGTCTCTGTAACCAAGCTTTGACACACTGATCCACTAGTGTCATTGCATGTGTTCTTTTCCTAGACTAGTGTGATCACCTAGTGACATTGCATGTGTTCTTTCCATGAACAACATGGATCCACATGACTACACACACTCCAGTGGATTCTTTGATGCAACTTCTGCCACACTAGTGTAACATGCAATGTGGAAGGTGCTTTCCTATGTGTTTTTGGTCTCTATGACCAAGGTTTGACACATTGATCCACTAGTGCCATGGCATGTGTTCTTTTCCTAGACCACATGGATCCACATGACCACACACACTCCAGTGGATTCTGTGATGCAACTTCTGCCACATTGGTGCAACATGCAATGCTGACGGTGCTTTCCTATGTGTTTTTGATTTGTGTGACCAAGATTTGACACACTGATCCACCAGTGCCATTGCATGTGTTCTTTCCCTAGGCAACATGGATCCACATGACAATACAGACTCCAGTGGATTATGTGATGCACTTCTGCCACACTAGTGCAACATGCAATTGGAAGGTGGTTTCCTATGTGTTTTTGGTCTCTGTGACCAAGGTTTGACACAGTGATCCACTAGTGCTACTGCATGTGTTCTTTTCCTAGACCACCTGGATCCACATCACAACACACACTCTAGTGGATTCTGTGATGCAACTTCTGCCACACTGGTGCAACATGCAATGTGGAAGGTGCTTTCCTATCTGTTTTTGGTCTTTTTGACCAAGGTTTGACACATTCATCACCTAGTATCATTGCACGTGTTTTTTCCTAGACCACATGGATTCACATGACAACACACACTCGAGTGGGTTCTGTGATGCAACTTATGCCACGCTGGTGCAACATGCAATGTGGTAGGTGCTTTCCTATGTGTTTTTGGTATGTGTGACCAAGGTTTGACACACTAGTCCACTAGTGCCATTGCATGTGCTCCTTCCCTAGACCACATGGATCCACATGACAACACACACTCTAGTGGATTCTGTGATGCAACTTCTGCCACACTGGTGCAACATGCAATGTGGAAGGTGCTTTCCTATGTGCTTTTGGTCTCGGTGACCAAGGTTTGACACACTGATCCACTAGTTCCATTGCATGTGTTCTTTCCCTAGACCACCTAGATCCACATGACAACACACACTCTAGTAGATTATGTGATGCAACTTCTGCCACACTGGTGCAACATGCCATGTGGAAGGTGCTTTCCTATGTGTTTTTGGTCTCTATGACCAGGGTTTGACACACCATTCGCTAGATGTGATTTCATGTGTGTTCTTTTCATAAACCACATGGATCCACTAGATGTCATTACATGTGTGTTCTTTTCCTAAACCACATGGATCCACATGACAACATAGACTCAAGGGCTTGTTCGTCTGCGGTACCAAAGTTCGCAGGCCAATGCATGGCGGTACCTAAGTTGCCTGAAATTACCGCGTTTCGAAAAGTTGGGCTACCAACTACTGAGAGTGGCCATTTCGAGGCAAACTCATCTCTCCCCTGCCAAATTCAAACATTTCGTTAAACTGCCCCTTGAAGTAGACGGCCGAGACCCTCATGTCGGTCATATGTCCGTGATGTGGGCGCCAACGCGATAACCTCTTAGGCAAATCGAGCAGCTAAGTGGATTGGATGTGTTGACCAATTTCACAAATCCATTCCCAGCTTTCCCCTAGCACCGGCGGCGTCGGAATCCACCCTCCAGGCAGGACGATCCCTTCGGACATTTGACTTCTGACGCCAAGTTGCTATGGCCAGTCGCTGATCTCGAGCTCCAATGGCGCATGCCGTAGCCGCTATTGCGAGGATCTAGCCCGCATCTGCCGCCGACGAGCCGAGCAGCTCGGAGGATGGCAGATCCTACTATCAAGAAAGAAGAAGTTCTGCCTACAAGCGGGTGATCTACCCTTCTCTTTGCTATTCGCACTAGTTACAACTGCTAGCTGGCTAATGAACATCAAATTATTTGTTATCCCAACACTGACAAACATATTTTGTCCATAGTTTTCTATCAAGTGGGATCTGCACGAACCCCCCTTACCTAGTTACAGGAGTCCTATATAGGTACGACTCTAAGGGCAAGAGGTATGGACACCATTGTTTCATGATGGAAGAAGCGCCTGCACAGATCTACACTATATCTGGTATGGTTGATGCTCTATGTAATCATGTTGAATTATGGCCAAAGCAGACTGCAAAGTTCAGCTTCATGGATGAACGTGGCATCATGGTTCCTATAACGTGTGACAGTCAGCTAATTGGGTTGATGAAAAGTTATGCTTCGGCTAGCATGTTTGAGCTGAAATGTGATGTACTGGATGTGAAAGCTGCTACAACTGGGAGTCGCCCTTCTATTCTTGGACAGGGTGGTTGCTCGAACCCAATTAGCTCCTGGTAAGCAAAGGTCTCTTGGGGTTCGCATGTTTGTGCTGAATTGTAATTTTTGTTTTATTTACTCTATAGATATTGGGAAGTTATGCAACAGTCTTGTTTCTTTGACAGGAAGCACCGCAAGGTTAGAAACATGACTGTCGGGTCAGTCATTTTGCTGCCTGAAGAAATTAAAAACGAGTGGAAAGACGTCATTTTGCTGCCCGGAGAAATTAAAAACGATTGGAAAGATGATGCTGGACACGATTCTGGTGCCCATTGTCCTGGCGATGCAGAGTACGTGAAGATAAGAAAATTGGCACCAAGGAAGAGGAAGAAGGCAGGAAATGAAGAAGCCATTGGACGTGAAGGCTTGGCACCCAGGCTGTGGAAGAAGGCTGCTGGCAATGAAGATGCATAGTAATGTGTTGAACTTAAACCTATATATGTAATTCTGTTAAATTATGATCGCTCTGTGTGTGGCACGTTGCTGGGAGAAACAATCTACCCACGTTCTCTGAGTAAAATATACCGCGACTTAGGGTTTGGAAACGCCCGAGTCAGTAGTTGAATCCGAAATTGTGATTGTGCCACTGCTATCTGAAAACAAGGACCCAGCGGTTCCACGATTGTTGAGGGGCAGGAGGTCTCCAAATACGACGGAATGTAAGTGGCATAGAAATAAATTATTTAAGCTGCCACACTCCACGAAGCAGCAACTTATTTTAGATGATGCACAATGACGTGGCAACATAAACAACAATGTTCTCACCGATAATGCCCAGATGAGGAGGAAATGGGTTCCACTTTTTGGCCTAATCTTGAGCCCGTCTATCTCACCGCCTCTCTGCTCCTGCATCCCCTGCATCTGGCGAAGCTCCCGGATCTCTAGTAACCGGGTGTACATGCTTCCACTTTATAAATTGTGGTTGTGTCATTTGCATGCGGCACAATCCACGTAGATTACGTTTAAACAAACCACCAATGTCAGAATACACTAGTAGAAAAGGTGTCTTTGGTCCACGGTCACGTTCCCAATCTGGGACAGAGATCTAAATCGAGGCAGAAATTGATCTAAATCACAAATTCTTCCACAAATTAATCGAGACAGGGATCTAAATCGAGGCATTTCATTACTTCAACCACAAATTATTCTAAAAAAGGTGCGATTTCACATCCTACATTAATTCAACCACTAGTCAACAATTTCACTTCCGCTGCCACTATCCTCCGAGCCGCCGGCTTCCTCATCGCTATCGGATGGAGCCTCCACGATGTCCGCCAGACGGAGAACCTCTTCGCGTCGAGCGGCGGCGATGACAGTGTACTTGGTCCATCCAGCGATGGACCAGAACCTCTCCCGTCCTTCTCGGTTGCAGAGATCCGGGTGCACCATGGGCCCGTCAACGATGCGGTTGCCAATCTTGGCCTTGCGCTCCTTCTTGAACAGCGTTGGCCAGTACAGGCTGGCCGCCGCGTACCGGGGCAGCGCCCTCTTCCACGCGGGCATCTGGCGGCGACGCGCCACGATTTCTCTCTCCATCTCGGCTCGGCCAGGTAGCGGAGCCACCGGCACCCCCATAGAGCTGATGCACCATCTGTGGGGCACCTTCGTAGCTGGCGGTGCGAGGATGTTGAAGTTCGCGAACATCACCGCCTCGTACAAATTTAGATCGGGCATCTACATGGCGGCGTGGTGGATATTGGAGAGGACGAGGGGATGGACGATGAAGCGACGCGCTGTGGCACCTCCTATTTGTACACGGGGACGACGAAGCAACGGTCAGACAAAAGAAGTAATGCAGGGTCAGACAAAAGAAGTAATGCGGGGTCAGAGCAATGTTTTTCCTCCCTGGAATCCAGGACCAATAGTTCAGACCGCTAGGTCAACAAGTACAAATATTACAACTTAAAAAGGCACGGAGCTTAAGCTAAATAGAACTAGTTATCACACATCTCCTTGATCTTCCTAATCTTGGCCCGATGCGCATCTTCCTGCGAGAGCAAGGATGGAATTTTCTGCTCCTTCCTTTTAGCATCTTCCTTGCACAACTTCAATTGTTTCTCTGCATGTTTCCTCATGCACTTGTCAATACTCGTAGTTGTGTACTGCAGGACTTTGGCCTGGTGGAGATCATTCCTTGCTTGAGTCAGTTCTTGCTCTGCTTTAGCCTTCAGGGCCAACGCTGCGTCCCTATCCTTCTCAACTTTGATAACCTTGTCTTGCACCCACCTGAGATCTCGCTTATGCTTGGTTGTGTCAACTGGTTCCCATAGCTTCGTCTCAACACTGTCAAGTAGTGAGCTGAATACGGATTCTTTCAACTAGACAGTCATTTCCCATAGTTTGTCATGCGTTTTCTGCATCGACTTGGGCCACTCTGGATCTACCCATTTGACAACACCGCAACTTCCGCCTTGCATCATTGCACGATGTCCTTGCACCGTAGAAACCTCATGCCTGCGTTTCGTCCTTCGAACGCTACAAATTTAGCGGGCACATATCCATGTTTACATACCAGAGGACTGTATTCATCCTCTAAACCGTGATAGTCGGAGTCATACATCGTCTTGTTGGCCTAACACATCATACGCGCATGAGTAAACAGATTAGATCTAGCTCAAAAAATAGATAACTGGCCATAGATGATAGAAATAGAGATGAGACGACTCACATCGAAATCACTGTCCCTGTCATCACGACGCATTTCCTCGCCGTCTCCCCTTGAACCCATGGCGAGAGGAGAGGGGGTGGCTGCCGGAGAGGGGATGGGATGGAGGCGTCATCGGCTTACGGCTACGGCAGGATCGGAGTGAAGTGGGGAAAGTGGCTTCGAGGGTAAGGAAGAGAAGTACGGGGAGGAAGAGAAGTAATGGGGACGTGACACTGGGATGTGGCCCACTAAACTCGTGAGACGTGACACTCGCAACAGGGCAGCGCCCGGTGTTGCCAGTTTTTCCAGAGCAAGTGTGGCCAATCATGCGGCAGAACAGCCTACTCGCAGATCGCTCTCACGAAGACCATCCCAATCGTCCAAGCGCCCCAATCGAACAATATGTAACAATCGTCAAGCAGAACAACTGTGTTAGGGCGTTCCTTCTAGAAGACTCGGTCTAATGGCTACCCATGCAATGACACTGGTGTATCCATGTGTGGTTTGTGAAAAGAACAGACATGCAATCACACTAGGTGGATCCATATGTGGTTTATGGAAGTA